>OX101731.1:18845223-19275459 GCA_944452665.1 Stenoptilia bipunctidactyla | reverse complement strand
CACGAAGAGAATATACATAATAAAAAATAATATTAATTATTTACTGGGTAAACTTAACCGAAAGTTAAAGAATTGATTACGCAACGGTTACGGTTACGCTAGCGTTGGCAGCGATTCGCGTGTCCGGCCACGTGCACCGCGACCGACTCAGTTTAACTAGTAGTATTTATTTATAGGGAATTCTAGTGGAAAATTAAGTACCTGCTTTTATTACATAATTATGATGAATCGAGTACAGAATGCTCTCCTTCAGTATCTCAAATTTGTCACCAGTCATCCTGTATACCTAAGACTCATATGATATACTTACACAACCAATTAAAACGAGTGTTGAACGCGGTCCACTTCCATTTCAAAATATAATACTACTAGCTGTTGCGCGCCGTTTTACCCGCGCAATTTCGATTCCCGCGGGATTTTCGGGATAAAAAGTAGCCTATACGGATTCGGAAGAATCCCTCTAAGTAATGGTAAAAGAAATTTTGAAATCGGTCCAGTAGTTTTTGAGCCTATTCAATACTAACATACAAAAATACAAAGGTTTCCTCTTTATAATATTAGTATAGATAGCATAATACTATACAATAAAGTGAGCATTAATTTTTTTATTCTAATTTTGGTTTTTTATACTAAATTTAGGTAAGTGTTAAGGTTCATTATTTTAATTGACCATTACATATATTTATTTAATACAATTAAATTTAGCGGATAATTCCACAAGCCTCAAAGTTATGCCGAATCAAACTATTTGCAAGTCACACTTCAAATTTCAAAACATAATATTTAATTTACATAATTAAGTATAAACTAAGCAATTCTATTACAAAATTATTCTTAAGACCTAAAAAAATGTATTGTATTCGTTGGTACCGCTAAGGCGCAGCGCAGACGACAGACTATCCGTGACGCACTTTTTAGTCTGTGAAAATAGAACCTATGCAATTATATGCAGTGACGCACACGACGCGCAAAAAGTCCGGCGCACAATAATTTGACAAACGTTTGCATAAAAGTTTTAAAAACTAAATTCGGGTGCAATTTGACATCAAGTTATAAAATTTGAGAATAAAAAGAAAAATAGTTAACCACCGATTTTTACTAATAACTAAAATCTTTTTGTGCGGCACCGGACCGCAGACTCGATCGCACAAAAAGTGTGCCGTCTGCGCTGCACCTAATTTATCACTCTTCAACAAGCTAAAAATAGCATTTTATAATTTGACACTTCGTTTAATTCATTAGTCATCGAAATACAGGGCGTTAAAGGTGTAAGGTGAAGAACCCGTAAGTGATGAATATGTATAATTCTATTTCGGTAAATTTCGTATTTAATTTGAATAATTAATTACTATCTACCTTGCATTAACAAAATTATAAATAACTTTGTATTTGTATGTCACAGGAATCGCTAAAATTTGATTTGATAACCAAATAAAAATACTAAACTTTTTGTTATTAAGATATCAAAATTTTTACTTAAGGGAAACTAAATACAAATCTATGGATACACAAAAGTGAAAAGTGTTAAAATGAGGCCAAAGAATCTTTAAATTCCTTTTATATTGGACGAAGTCATCGTGTCCTAGTATATTGGTTGTAGAATAATATTAATATTTATATATAGATGCAATAAAACACTTCAAAAATTTATATAAGTAATATAATTTAAATATGTAATATCAAACAACATGACATGACCAGCATGGAAACTACCAAGTATTTAAAAGGAAAGCCGCTTTTAAAAATAAAATACAATCATCATTCCTAAAAAAAACACTTAGTTTCAAAACAATGTGCAAATATTACATTAAATGCGTCTTCGTATTTATAAAGTAGGTACATTTCCTTCTTTCTGGTGGTAGATTCAGTTTTTTTGTTTACCAAACATTGATTTGCTTATTATTATGTAAGTCTTTACCCCGCTAAATATCACAATACAGTACACTATCAGTCTCATATACAACGTGTTCATGAATAGCAAAAATATTGTAGCCAGAATTTGACAGTTATTGTATCAAACCGGCAGCATTCCTCTTTAAAGAAAAAGAATACACGCGAATCTCAGCGGTATTTTGCGATACGCAGCAAAATAATATTTTCCATATCTTTTTTGTTACTTCATTTACACATTGTATATTCTTTATATATTGATAAAACACATTAATCAATGTGATTTCGCAATATACAAAGTCTTTCCCATCTGTTCATTCGCATCGTCATATCTATTTTTACGAAGGGGACATTTCAATGACTTTTAAATAAAACTGTTTTTTATGTAAACACGCAAGTTAGCGTCAGTCCACCTTCAATAAAGAACTCCGCAGATCTCGAATCCAAGTATGACAATGTGAATAAGCAGTTATTCTTACAAGCCAAACCACCTTACATTAAACTTAAAATTTATTATTAATAAAAAATACACAAAAAAAAAACCCACTGGTACTATTTGTTTGTACAAATGTTTCCTTAATAACAATTCCTTCAAAAATTATTACAAAGAACCAAATAATGCATCAAAATAAATTAATATCGGTACTTTCTAGGAAATGCAGTAGACTAGTAAAAGCTACAGTTTGGAAGATAAATGTGAGGTTTAGAATAACCCTACACTGCTGGGGTTCCGATCTGACCAAGCTATAACTTTGGCAGGATATCAGAAAAAAACAAAATCTGGAAGATACGATACACAAAATGGATTCGGGTTGGAAGGACCCGTCTATTGTCGTAATTCTTTAATATAGAGCTTAAAATAGTAGAACTTGCTACCCGGCTTCACATTTAACGTGACAAAGATTTAAAAAAAGACGTATCGGGGTAAAATCGAAATTTATGACTGTACTGTATTTTGTTGTGTTAAGAAGTTGTAAGAACGTACCTATCATCTTTTGTTTTATCTTAGGGTTTGACCCTCATATGGTTGCAACGGTTTTACGAAGTCCACCTTTATATTTACGAATGATAACAAACGCGAATTGAATTAAATTACGAGCAACAAAGTCAGGGTACCTTGTACCTGAAAACTTCTTAAGTTGCAATAGATAATACTGATTCATCTTAAAATTCCAAAATACAATTAAATTGTTATTCTTAAAATTATATAATTGCACAAATAATATAAAAAATAGAACACTGAAAACTGTACTACTTTTATGTCTACAAATAAAATAGTAATTCATGTAATAAAAATCAAATATTTGTATCGCCTCGTATACACTTTTGATTAAACATTAAAAGCGATGGAATTGCACTTAAATAATAAATGTTATACATTTATACAAATAATAAATTATTACTCCTACATAATTTGCACATTAGACAAGCATGTATTTATTTAAAAATACACATCAGCGACAAATCTCTACATATACAGAACATCAAATATTTATCAATTAAATAAAATTTTCTTTCAACTAACTCACAACTACAACGAATAACTGTAAACATGTTTTACATATTATTACCAGATTGCCGAAATCAGTACATTAAAATGAAATGCAATAACGCATTTATTTAAGCCGAAGAAGCCTAGTTGCACCAACTATGAAAAAAAGTTATACTTATTCACTTATTTTTTACAAAGTTTTTAAAAAGCGACTACTCACATTATCACAAAAATATTTACTTGCTTATATTATGAAATATGGATAACAGGATTTAATAAAAAAAAACATTTAAAAACAAAAATTATACACTGTTTTAATTCAAACATGGAAAAAAGTTGTACAAGTTCAAAAAATTTAAATACTACTTAAAACAGCATTCCGTTGCTATATGTATCGAAGAATATATTACTATATAGGAATTTATCTTAAATAATTATACGAAAGGTTTTTACACAGATCTAAAATTAAACAGTGTTTAATTTTCGCGTATCACGCTGTATATATAAAAATTTAGAAAGGCCTTTTTTCGTATGTTTAAATATACATTGTTAAAAAAAACGGGGAATAAACATTTTACTTTTTAACATTATAATAATACCTATATTTTATTGGTGCAAAGGGCTACCGGTAGCCTCGCTAATTTAATCATCTTTACGGTTGATGCGGATAGCTTTTTCCATTTCTTCTTTATCGTGGGTTTCGTCGCCCCATCCCCATGAATGGTGGGTGCCGTCTCCGGTGCGAGCTACCCTCTTCTGTACAATATCATCTGATACAGTTTTAAGATCGTACGCCCATCCGATTTTAGCGAAAAAGTTGATGAACATAGTAGTGAAGTTCAACCAGTTATTCCCGAGTTCAGCGGTCTTGTAGTCCCAGGGGAAAGTGTGGTGGTAGTTGTGGAAGCCTTCTCCAAGGGCGAACATTGCAACGGACATGTTTTCAGAGGGCTTGATGTTTTTATCGTAGGGCTTGTCACCCCACTTGTGGGCAGCTGAGTTGACCAGCCAGGTCACGTTTAGGATGAAGGTGTAGCGGAACAATGTGGCGACGAAGAAAGCGTTGGTCCAGGTCTCTCCCCAGAGGTAGACAGGAGCCACGGTGGGCAGGATGAAGCAGAGCAGAGGCATCAAGATGAGGTAGTACCTGCGTAGAGTTACATCAATAGTACCAAAGTAATATTTTTGAGATTTATATGAAAAATTTATTAAGATTGATTTGTTAAGACGAAAACACGTTGATAAAACACGAAACCGAAAATTTTGACTAATGTCTGCTTTGTGTATGTAATAAGTAATCAACACGCCCGCCACGTGGGGATCTGCCCTACGTTGATAACCTTGGGACATCAGATAATAATCTCGATTCCAGCCACTATACTGTTCTTCTATACAGAACACATCAAAGCTGTTTTGTGGTAGAAACAAGCAGAATTACTGCCAAGGCAGACGGAGACGTTTCACAAGCGGTTATATCCTACCACTCGATTCATTCGTCGATTTGTTTGTACAAGTAACTTTGTTTATAATTTTATCGCAGAAAAATATTTTTTGTAGTATTTTATGACGAGCCCTTTGCTATCTAAGCCCGTGAGAGCATCATGCACGACATTATGCACGACTAATTTGTCACCGATAAAAAATACTTAAACTTGTGCAAGATAACTGGTATAATCTGTCAAAATAAACGAGCAAATCTTAATAGGTGTATGACATTGCAAGGTCTCGGAAATCTACGCCGGCAATCTTTTCGTTAGTTTGGTAATGAACACTACCAGATAAAGATAATTTTAACACGAAACATAACTTCTATTTTTATACGAACTTGTATTATGCCATGAGGCTTTTGAAACTTCACCGGACGAGGTGGTGTTGCTGAGCTAGGATTTAAAATTACTGCTACATTGAGGCTGAAGGAATCGGATAACTCTTGTGTGCAGCCCGGACTCAAATCCGAAACACAACTAGGTATGTGAAGAAATGTGAAGTTCGAGCTACGATCTCCACATTTCTGAGACAGCATTAAGTCTAGACATATTTTTATAAAAACACGAGCACTCACTTCTTTTGGAACCTCAAAATTGGGTCAGCATACAAGTCGCTCAGGTCCAGTCCCTTGCCTTTTTCCTTGATCTCCGGGTGCTTCCTGACGAGCAGCCATCCAATGTGGGAGAAGAAGAAGCCACGGGTGGCGTTATGTGGGTCAGCGTCGGTCTCGGAGTATTTGTGATGCATGCGGTGGTCACGCGCCCAGTCGATGGCAGAGTCCTGGCGACAATGGAGAAAAGGAATGTTACTTTGCTGGCACCAGCGCGTTCTAAAATATTTTCGTTAATTTGCAGAAATCTAGTTGGTAATGTATTAGTAGCTGCGAGCGGGCTAGTTTTGGTAAAATATAGCCCGTTAACTACCCCAAGAGCTCAACTGAATACAGACACAGCTATCTAAGTATTTTATTCGTTTAGGACTAATAAGGTGGTAATAATGTGATCATTCATCCCACTGTGATCTCATCAAACTTTTAAAGAAATCATTTCCGTTAATAATGACTACGAAATGACACTTCTACAAACTTCCACATTGTTATTTTCGCCTTAACTATATGATTTGAGTTCCCGTCTACTTACATTTGATGAAGATATACAATAGGTTAAGAAGCTATAGAGAAAAACCAACAAAACACCCATACAGGCAAATTGAGGAATCCTTTTTGAAGTCATGTGTTAAGAACTTTCATGCAAGAATAGGTAGGTACTGTACCTACTTGTACCGTACTTAGATACTCTTTATATTATAGATAAAAGCTAAGTTTGTAATAATTGAAGGATCTGTAGATGTTTATTACTTTTTCTGACAAACATATTTATAAACGAAGTCCTGCAGTGCGAGCACAGAACGTTATCGACTCGTTACGAATGTTCGTATATTATGGAGACAGTTTGTTAGCAATAATTGAAATCTATCCATTGCCACACGGCCAGCTTAATAAAATTAGAGCCTTATTAATTTTGAATATTTGTAAACATGTTGTACTCTTAAATAACTGTTAAATAAAAAAATACAATGTTACTAAAAACTTGCAACCGACTCCATAAAATACGAACATACGTAAACACACGAGTCGATAAAGTTCTGTGCTCGCAACGCTGGATGGCAAACTTTGTTAAAAAGATCGAGATCGACTGAAGTAGTGCAAGATAAACTTGTATTAATAATTGGAAGCGTTTCTTTTTTTGTCGACATACCTACTTAGGACATAGATAATACTGACGTAAGCGAACATACTTCGTAAGCAAATTTCAGAAGATTAATGGTGAATCTTAAAATCCTAGAGTTAAACAAAATGACCTGTCACTTTGTTAAAACCCAAGAAGATATCGCAAAAACTAAACAACAAAAAATATGCGCAAATTACCCATAATTTGCAAATTATTGACGTCTAATATTTAGGTTTAACGTATTTCGACGATAAGAATAGTTTACTGAGGAAGTTGTTATGAAAATAATGATAAACTGGCCTTTCTTTAGAAGTTATTGAAAAACTTACATAGTAAAGATATTTTAATACAAAAGGCATTTAAATATTAATAAACAATGGCTGAGTGTATGAAGGAATTGATTTTCGATTTACTTGAGATTATTAGATTGTGTCAAACGATGGAAATTGACCTTGAAAGAAATATATGATTACCCAGTATAAGGTGTTTACGAGCAAATTCTAAACAATGGCCACGTCGTAAATAAAATAAAATAAATGTAAAAACTGAGAAGAAATAAATGGCAAGCACAAAAGATAAAACATATAACCAGTTACGGAGACCACAACGTGTCTATGTATATTTCAAGGACACGTGGAAAATGTGCTTTTTTGTCGTAACCAAATTGTTCAAGTTGTTACATTTTACGTTATCTATGACCGCATCATACCTACATACATACCGCCCCGGAGTATAAGGTGCGTACACATTGCTTGTAATCGAACCTGTAATGTAATAACCAGCGCTCGATGCTGCGCTCGGTGTATTTGTACGTGTATTTCGCACGAACTGAACATACACTGCGAGCATCCTGAGACAAAATGTTTCCGTATTTCGTCGCGAGCACGGTCCGTCGACACGCGTTTTTTTCTGTCCGCCAGACTTCAGAAAATTAATAGATCACACGAGACATGGATTGCGAAGACCAGTTAGTAGGTAGAGATCGCGCCAAACATTGCCCTCTGAAGTTGTTGCGGGGATTTTCGCGCGGGTGTTTTACTTACAAAAAACCTTTTATAAGTTGTAGTAAGTACCTAGTCCAAATATACGCAAATTTCTAAAAAAAAAACACAAAGAACATAAACTTCTAAGTACTTAACACCTAAAGTTTGCGCTAATAGATGAATTTCTATTACTTAATAACAAACATATTCGAAATACAGATTTATAACAAATCATAATTCTTGTCAAATGAAACAATTCAATCGATTTAAATGCAAACGTAAAACAAGATACCTACTTATTCATTTTCTCTCAATAGGTAGGTATAAAGGTTAACTCTCACATTTATTTAGAGATACACTATTGGAATATTATAAATATGAAATAATCACAATACCTTTCTATCGTAATAACCTGCATAACAACTCGACACGATAAAACAATATCAAGTAGGTACCTACATACCTTCAATCAAAATAAGACATATAACCATCTATCTACATCGGTAATTGTTCCAAGAACAACGTAGGTAATAAGATTTTACCGCGTCGGCCATAAGATTTAACAAGAATATTCTAGATATATCAAACAATATTAAAAAGAACTCAGTTTACAGCTTTACAGCTACCACATTATAACTAAAAATATAGGTTCATACAACATTGGCTTCTCGAAATTTCTACTAGGTATCTCAAATTTCCGAAACAATTGTTGATTGAGCTTGAGGAGTACACCCGTGGTCGCTTGCTTCCTGGACCTATCCAAAGCCTTCGATTTGGTTTCGTATGATCTCCTATGGCAAAAATTAAAAAATAATACCCGGGTGGCTGACGAAGTTGTTTCTGTACTGGCATACTGGTACAATAACCAGAGTAACCATATAAGATGGGCAGGTTCTCTATCGGATGCGTATGGGTTGGAATGCGGAGTAAGGCAGGGAGGCCTAACCTCCCCTCGGCTTTTCAATTTGTACATGAACGGCTTGATCGAGGAGCTTAGCAGAGCCAATGTTGGGTGTCACATAGAGAGCATGTGTCTGAACAACATAAGCTACGCTGATGACATGGTACTGCTGAGCCCCTCCGTCAAGGCTATGAGAAAGCTGGTGCACATATGTGAAGCTTACGCGGAGGCGCACGGGCTCAGATATAATGTGAAGAAGAGTGAGCTTCTAATTTTCAAAGCTGGCAACAAAACCTACGCTGATCTGCCGCCGGTCAACTTAGCCGGAGCTCCACTCAGAAAGGTCACGGCCTTTAAATATCTGGGCCATTGGGTCTCCGATAACCTAAGCGACAACTTAGACCTGGAGAGGGAACGCAGGGCATTGTCAGTTCGATGTAATATATTGGCTCGCAGATTTGCACGTTGTACGCGGGAAGTAAAGCTCACGCTGTTTAAAGCCTATTGCCAGACTTTGTATACGTGCAGTCTGTGGGTCAGCTATACGCAGCGGGCATACAGTGCACTGAGAGTTCAATACAACAATGGCTTTAGGGTGCTGATGGGACTTCCGTGGCGATGTAGTGCGTCCGGCATGTTTGCTGAGGCGCGAACCGATGGTTTTCCCGCGGTCATAAGAAAACGTTGCTCCTCCATGCTCCATCGCTTACGCGGCAGCTCCAACAGCATCCTAAAGATGATTACTGACAGGTGGGACAGCCCGATTCTCGCGCACTGGCAGCGCTTGCACTGCGCGAAATAGGCTATGTTCATAAGACTATTTTATTTTATTTTATTTGTGTCATTTACTAACCTTATTAATAAGTTTTTTATTGTTACTAACCCAATATGGAAATTGTTTATTTAATTTAATGTGTTTTAATTTAAATTTATTAATCAAACTGAATTTGTATAAAACTAATAATAGGTTAAGAAGTGCTTTACTAACACAATATGGACTCTGGTCTGAAATAAAGATTTATTATTATTATTATTATTATTTACATTAATATGCGGATTTTTTATACTTTAAAATGTAACAATACATCTTTTCGTGCGTCTCAGTCGAGGCGCAAGTATTTTTCGGTCGCTAATTTATAATTTATCCAAACTTAAACATGATTTTTGACACAAAACGTATTTTTGTTGAACACTTCCTATTCAATTTACAAAGTTTTTTATTTGTTTATATAAAAAAAGTATATTTGCAGTCATAAAATTAAATGGAAGTAAACACAAAGTAGGCAAATGTAATTTAAACGCTGAAGGCAGCAGCCCTATCACATGTGAACGGACCGCGGCGCTAATGTAGGCATTTATTTCAATGATGCGGCCGAGTTGAATTACTGTATATATATGTACTGTGGTGTAAGTATGATATTGAACTATCACGTCCTCGCATTTGGAAAGTGATCTACTAGTTACCCTACATATATGAAGTTTCACCACAGCTAAAGTTTACACGAGGATTTAAAAATGTTATTGAAGTCGGTTTTTTAAATACATCAAGATATAATGATAAATCATCAATTCATAAAAAAAATGCTGAAGACCTAGACGTTGGTTGCGGCGCACCACATTTTATAAAAGGAGAAAAGGCAGAGAATTGCTTACAGTTGATAAAACAAAAACTTTACAAGTTCTGGTTTGTTTACATCTTTACCATAAAAATTAATTCTAATTTATCTCCTAAACGATTAAACTGATTAACATCATTCAAATGGATAAATTGGTTTTATGCCTAGAGCTTTCATTTGACATCATAATCATTAAGATAACTTAACAAACAAAATATCACACTTTGAAGTTACTCTCGTAATTATCCAATATTTATGAAATGCAAAACAATAAAAAAATATTCAATATGAATTGCAATCCGCGTCCCTTTGATGTTGTCAAAAAAACCGACAATTCACGGATAGCGTAGAGCGCGCTTCGAGCGTCACTACACAGGTGCAAGTCTCACGCACACAGGCGCAATTCCTGTTCGCGACCGGTGCTCGCGCAATGTGAACGGGTGCGCGAACGCCCGTCCACATTGAGCATCGAGCATTTTTTGATGTTATTCAAAAAACAGAAAATGTACGGATAGCTTAGAGCAGGCCACGAGCGCGCTCTACTGCGGCTCAGTTCGCGCTCGAGAGGCGTACAAATCATGGGAACTTTTTTTGCAGATTACATTACAGGTTCCATTACAAGCAATGTGTACGCTCCATAAGACGTGTTTAGATGCGTAAGTATTAGAGAGATGGATTATTATTGACGAGGTTTATCGTCAAGATTTTCCGCTTACCTAAAACATACTATGCTAGATATCCCGGAGATGGTCACACAGACACAAGCCAGTTTTGCACAAATATATAAATAAGGCAATTTCTCGGTAAATCCATTTAAAAGCATTAGACCGAGCCTTGACGAAAATAGGCCGAAACAAACACCATCGATCACCTTAGGCATTATCCGGCGGAAGTGTCCGTCCATATTTGTTGGAGACATAAAACAAAGTAGAGATGAACCTTGAAAGTCAGCTTTGCCTGTTTGTATACGTGACAGGCAGGGCATAGGAACTATTCTACACTCAACCTTTAAGTGGAAGATACTTAATGGCCGAGGAAAATGATAATTTTATTTGAAGTTGATACTTTAACTGATTGACTATGAATGTAAATGCGCACAACCTTTGGCGTGTGTTAACAAATTTTAACAAATAATTATTTATGTCCCTACTTTCATTTTTTTGTGGCCTTTATTTCCATGCATGGACCTATTATTGGGGAATTCTCCCCCAAGCATGCATGTTCTCATAAAAAGACAGGTATTTTAAAAGAGGAAACGGGAAAGGGTACTTCTTTTTGTAAGTAGGTACATGAAAGGTACGCAAAATATGATTTCGTAAACAAAGCAAGTGTTTTCTACTAGGTACATTTTGGAAATACAAATAAATAAATAAATAATAATACTATTCCGCTCGTTCGATATTGCCACAGCTACAAAATCTTACAAGAAACTTGCAAAATCCTAAATTAGGTACCAGTCTAGACCATATAGGTATATGAACGACGACTTACGTTGCTCGTAGCACAGTGTTAATAGCCGGTTGATAAAGACTGCATAGTAAATGTTTATATAATCTGCACCTATTTATGAAGTGTATAGATAACGTATTAACATATATTTTATAACAAGAAACATATTCATTTATTTTATCACATGATTTCTATATCACAAGCTCAGTTTAACTTGGGACTTTTTTATTGTTTTTGGAGGTTTTATCGTAATCGACACTGAAGGCAATAAATACGAGTCATTTGATTTTATAACCGTTTCCGTCTCACACGCAGCAAAAACCCGGTGAAATTTAACAGTTGATTTATTAAACATCAAAACAATATAATACGATGCGATTATTACAATGATAACTCGTCAATGTCTTTTATCAAAAAACGTGTTTTTTTTTTAATGTTACAAATCTAGATAAAAGTTATTACTCTCTTTTTATCGCGGTTTTTCGCCAAGAGTAAAAACAATGTTATTTTGATTATATTTACTGATATGGTATTTAGAATCGTTTTTTTCGGGTACATACAGGTACAGTCTGCAACAGAATTATGTTATTTGCACAGAAACAAAAAATACCTAAAAGTGCTATGAATTTATAAATAAAGGTAGATATTTGCGCAGGCAAATGCAGAATAACACACTATAGTTTCACAAATCAATTCAATTGTTTAGGAATGCTTAGATGACAGCAATACTAAAATGATTAATTACTAGTTAAAGAAAAAAAGGTGTTATGGCAGTAGATTGTCATTTCTTTTTTAGAAGTTTCGTAATGTTTCAGTACCTAATCTCAGTCACTGTAAGTTTGTAATAAGTGATGTTTTCTGTCATGATCAATTATTTTCATATTGAATGTACAAGATACTAAAACTTCACTTTTTTAGCTTAGATTTAAGTATTACTGTGTAGGACCTGCAGGCCTATTACTATGGATCTCAAAACCATGCGATGATATGAAATAGTTTTGACGTAAAGGCCGCTCCACATTCTCGCGAGAATCTAGCGAGAACGCGAGAATCATGCGAGAAACGAGAATGTGGAAGCCATTCTCGTATTCTACTCAATTTCTCTCGCTTTTCTCTACTTTTTGTGGGTTTTGGGGTTTTTGGGGAGTTTGGAGTTTTGTGTAGGAGTCACACTCGCATATTTCTCAGAAACGAGTGAACCGCCGATTTGAACGGTTATATCGCAGAGTATAATCTCAGCGATGCGCGTCTGCGAATGAACCATGTCAGTCGAATAAACTACTAATACTAACTTGAATATTGGACTTGAACGATATTAATATACTTTTAGTCGAATGATACTTCTAATATTCGTAATTACTAACGATGGTTAACTTAAATTGGCCGAATGACCTTGAAAGAAAGCATTCAAATGGATTAGCTAGATGACTGAATGCATTGACAGGCAGCTTGTGTCCGCAGTTTTACCCGCGTAACTCCCTTTAGAGAGAGGAGAGACAGCTTTGAAGTAACTCGTAATAGATTTTAAGAGTTTTTGTTTATTTTTTTATATTGTTAGTATTGAAAATGTTCCAGGAAGGTAAAATTAATAAGTATATATAATGTTTTATTTCCTAACAAATAAAGATAAATTGTGATGATAATATATAGATCTCAAGGCTTTATATTCTATGTATGCAGATAATTATATTAACGACTCGCGAGATTCTCGCGAGGATGTGGAGCGGCCTTAAAACATATCATGCGATCTTTATTTGGTATACCATGTAGATTGAATACAATAACCCCAATATGTAATAATAAAGTATTTATTTATGAATACGAAAAACTAAATGGAAAAACACAAATGAAATCAAGAAACAAACATATCATAGAAATGGGTGCGATCTCACCTTTTTCAATTGACGTTTTTAAGTAATAGATGATCATTGAAACTGTCATTGCAAAAGGTAATGCAATGCCTCTTGCATGCAAATGTATAGGGAATTCGTTTATTCATTATGTCATAAACGTTGATCATTGTATCATAGAAATCTTGTTTATCATGTCATGTCATGAAAGAACCGTAATAGGCCTACTGGTTAAAGGATCATGAAAATCCTGGTCCTAGAGTAGAGCACCCTTCAAGTTTTAATTATGAAGACATAACCACTTGTTTGCTTCAAGCTCCTGTAGTACCACGAAAAAAGTCAGTAGTTTGTTGTGCGGTGCTATAGGACCGGCCCGGTCGTTCTTAGATTTTTACTAATTTGATAGCTTCATCCATAAGCTTTAAGAAATATATCATCATTTGTTTGTATGCAAACTGGATCAGGTTATAAAACTGGTTTTAACACAACTGTTCAAGTGCACTACGGTTTAGCATAACAAACAAGGTAAATTGAGCTCCGGTCTTGCGACAAACTAGTGGTAAATATCGTACACAAAAGTAAAACAACATACCTGGAAAGCTACAGTGTTGAATATAGTCAGGATGACTCTCAGTGGCCATTTTGCTTTGTAAGATTTGTGTGCCCAAAGACGATGAGCCCCTGCGGTGATACCAAGGCCAGAAATCACGTACAGGATGTAAGCTGTTTGAACAAAAAGAAAAAATACAATTCACTATACTTATTTAGACTAAATAAAAAAAAAATACTAAGAATGTTTTATAGTGTCTTAAAAACAACTCATTGTTACTTTTACTGCATTGTATGGTTTTATTTCAGTAGTGCCAAATTGAAAAGTAGCTTTTCTTAGGTCCCACTATATTAAGAAGCTATTTCAGTTCTACTCTCATATTTTTTTAACATAGACTTAAGTATAATTTGCAGACAATAGTTTTCAGTCTGACCTGCTTATAGTTTTAACAGAAGCAATTTAATATTTGAAATAAATCCATTTTGTGCAAATTACAGTTTTAATCAACTATTTTTTCAATTAAGTTCATGAGGCAATATTAATCAAGACTCCAAAAAAATAATACTCTCACTCACCTAAAACATCAGTTTGCCATTTTGCTTTAAACAAGAACAAATAGCCTCCATAAAGAGCTGCTAAGTGCAAGTAGGCAAACAGCAATATATTCCTCCACACATACTTTCTAGGATAGTTATCAGCTTTCTGCACTGGAATGTGTGGTAGAGCTAAGTCTGGGGTAGCTGCATCAGACTCGAAGAGCACTCCATTTACATCAGTTGCATTTGGAGCCATCTTTTCCTTTTTTGAACTGTAACAATAAAAATCACACTAAAATATTTTACAATAGAATTTACAGAAATTTATTCTTGAAGTTGTAAAAACTCAAAGGAGGGTTTTCCTAAAGTAAGCCGTTCATTATTCAAGTTCCTATTTTGATTATTAACCCCTGAATAAAAACCTACAAAAGTTTTAATTTTTCCGTTCGCATACATTGATTATCCGATTATTAATCCGACAAAATATTGTTACTAAGACTAAAATGCATATCATAATTTATTTCAAAATATGTTAGTAATTCGTTTGTAGTTTTGGTCCTCAGGCTATTGTAAATACCTACTTATAAAATTCCAATTCAAGACATTATTACCTTTCTGGACAGTTGACGATTTCGGAATCAAAATCCATTATCAATGAAGAGGACAATTTCGTATCAAATATTCGATTACATATAAATTTGGTTTATACGCCGCAGAAACCAGTTGCACTATTGGCACTTGCTATTTTGCGAAATAAAAATTCATAAACAAAGGCAAACAACCACGTCCTGTTTGATCGATTGAATGACTGACTGACATCTGTCTGACATTGTCCTTGCCACTGCCAACAACCAACGTCCGACATTCGTTGCAAAAAACAAGGATGAGAAAAAAGGACTGGGATCTGGGAATGGACGAATGCAGTAACATAATGCCATCCCACCGAACGAAATGTTGGTTTCGCTCCTTCAAAAAGTTAGAAAAATTAAGAGTATATTTTTATATACCTATCGTAGGTATTTGATTGATTCGCAGCCTTTTCAGGCCATATAAATCTAATGCATAGAAGATATTAGAGTCTCGAATGGGGATCGGAATTTGCAACGTTAAACCCCGCTACCAATGGATTTTTACTTTATTTGCTGATTAATGGATTGGCTGTCACAAAGTATAGAAAAAAAAACAAACGTGACGAAATGGAATAGCTGCCACCGGGAGGTCATCCCGATGCTTGACAGACAAATAATAAATATGTAAGATCTGGTAGGTATTTGCCATTTGTCTGGATCGGGCGGTAATCAAACAATTATAGGTACCTACGTAGGGTAGTTTCCTATAGGTAATACATTATACAACGTACTTAATCGCGTCCTCACATAACAACTTGCCTATCGCCGAGTGTAAGCTATTGAGGTTTAAATATTTAGGTTATAAAAAAACATGTGGTTAGGTAATTACGTAGCTAGTATGAAAAAATAGATTTAAAAGTATTACAGTAGAATAAGAATAGCCCTCGTAGGGTCAGCTTAGCCGTACCACCCCTGGATAAGCGACTAATCCGAATAGCTCACGCTTGGTGATAGGACTTCTTCAGGGTCCGTCTGACTAGTGACCAACTTTCATCACCCAAATCGCACAGCATCTGCTGCAATATTTTATAAAGAGTCAGATTATTCCTAAGCCCGTGTGCTGCCATCTTCGACCTCATCTTCACTAACCATCAGGAGATTGAGGTCAACATGGGCTTAGCCGCAAATAAAAAAGATTCCACACAATTATCTTTTTTTTTTAATCATATAGGGTTCCTTTTTATTCAACACTCACACCTTCGTCAGAGAAAAAAATAAAATTTAACTACGAAAAAATAAAAAAAGACTACCTACCCTCTTAGACACTAAAACCAGTTTCGACGGAAAGTTCCTATGTATAAATGACTAAAAAAAGATGAGAAAATCAGTGAAAAGTATACCTAAAGTTTGATTAGTATAAAAACGACGAATCTGTGTCAAGTAACGTTAACGCAGCCGCGGCGCAGATTGATGGGCAGTTGCCGCAGTTGGGTACAAGCAAAACACGTGCGGATGAGTTTCATTCACGTGATGCAAATACCACCGCCGCCGCCGAACTCCTGCACCGCCCGGCGTTTTATTATTATTATTATTACTCTGATTACGTTATTTATTGTATGGTAGCATTTACGTTCTAAATACGAAATACTTATACTTTTTAAGAATTATTTTAGCACGATTATTCAGAATAAATATTTGGAGAAATTAAAAATAACAACATTAATAATGCTAATCTACTTAGGTTGAGAGCATAACTAGCTCTCATATAGCTAACAGTAAAGCCCTAAAGGGAAAAATTAGTAAGTTGAAATTTCAAAAAAAAAAAACAATCTGGGGGTAGGTCCTACCCAGATATTAAAAAAATATTATTACCATTAGTCTAATAAACAAAAAATATTTAACGTACCTTTTCTTGTTCAAAATCAATTTCTTCGTACTTAATCTGTGCTTTTATTCTAATTATTTCACCAAACAAGATACAAAAAAATCTCCGTAGGATTATTCTAAGTCCGTGGGTAATAACTCCTTGACAGATCACAACAAAATAAATGCCCAGCCTTCGACGGTTTATTTATATACAAAGTTTAATAAACTTCAGATAATAGTTATTACGATTCGCAATCAATGATACTGGACTTTTAACAACACGTCATACCACATGGACGGATAGTCGAACTTTGACTTCAGTCTTCACACGCGATATGTCCGTGTCGCTTGCGAATTGCGATTGTGCGACGAGCGAGAGTCATTATTAACCGTAGACAGTGCGGTTGTATTTCTATGTAGGAGACGGGTACCTCGTCAGGAACGCTTACGATTGGCGCAGGAAAAGTGGCGCGACGTAATCGTATGACCACGTCACTCGCGTGTTCACGAGTTCAATTTGTGATCGTTTCAGTTCGGTCAATATGCACGTTTTCCCACAATAACTTAAAAATAGCCTTTTGCACATTAAAAATAAAATATAGGTAGGTACATAAGTTTTATTATTGAGGTAATTTATCTTCTAATTAATACTTAGCATTTTCGTGTGAAGTAAAATCACAAATAAATGCTATTCTGTTTATGAATCTTATTTAAGTTACTTAAAAAGTTATAAATTTGAATAAGTTAACACACTTAGGGCCGTAATTGATAAGAACATTATAAACAGACTGAGGTAGGTATATAAGTACTTACTATCTTACTTATTAAATACCTACCTATTTTCATTTGAGATGACAATTTAGTGTTTATCGCATCGAACATCATTCAATGAAACATTGTGATGTTCTCTACCTAGGAACCTATTTATTGTTCTATTCGTCATAACTATGCCAGCAATTTTAATTTTCGGAGAAAAGGAAACCTTACAGGTACAATTACTGAAATTAAATGAGTTAATGAAGTAAAATTGAGTCATTAATTTTTAATGGCAATGGGCGTGTTTGGTGCTTTTTTATTACTGCTCATTAGACAGGTTTGCAGATAATTACTTTGCTCGTATTTTATGTAGATTATATTATGAAGTTATTTCTTTCATACGCATAATAAAGTTAAAATTTTAGGACGTGTTACCCCATAAATCTAAAACCATAGGTAGGTAGGTAGGTAGCTAAAATTCGATTCAAGTTCTGGTCTAGTTCTCAAAAAAATGTTTTAGTGAGTGACCCCGTTTATACGTCACGGCAAATCAATATACTTAAGATAATAAAATGCTTGACATATTTGTTTTAATAATAGAAAAAATACGTATGTACCTATACTGATTCACGCGGGGTTCCAGGGGACATGACCAAAAATCATATACTTATCTCAAATTTGAAAATCCTTCAGTGTATATGAGACATCAAATACCATCAAAGAGAGAAAAACAAATTATAAGAGAGTATAGAAAGATATTAGGTATTTTTTTAATACATTGGTACATTGTCCAATTAATTTTCTTTAAAGAAACGTCGGGGGACACATGCTCGTTAGAGACACATGACTCCGGCCGGCCAATCCCTAACAGTGCGGGACTCACCGAACCCGGCGATACCCGCTAAACACCTCCTTTGCTGGTCAATCCCGAGTTGGGCATAAACCATTATCTGAACGACAGCCAATTGGAGTCAGAGGCTGCGTACATAATCCACGTACAAGACATATTTTTCTTTTAGTGACCCCAAAGTTTCAGTTATGACCCACCCCTACAACAGTTGTGACCGCCCGGGCCCCCAAAATTTCATCCTGCCACCTGATTGCGTGTTTCGTAGTCAGATTTGTGTAATTTTCTGTCGCTAAAGTTGGGTAACTTCTTCGAGCTATTTACGATAATTCTTACATAAAGGCAAGTAACACAAATTCTGAATATCTATTGGAAAATTAAAGTTTTTTTCGACTTTTGTCGGTGTTAGTCGGTGGAGGAAAAAATATATTAAATTCCCAAATTTTGTACTATTATTGACATGTTTTGATACATATATCGAAAGTTTAGGTAATACGTAACTACCTACATAGTACGACAATAAACAAAACCATTTGGTACCTAATTGTCTCACTATATTTGTCTATGTTTTGGGAAAGTTGAGCAAAATGAGAAGTTTCTGAAAATTCTAGGCATGAGAAAAAGTCATTTGATTTAGCTTTGCTTAAGTTGACAATGTTGTCGTTGAGCAGGATGTATGTAGCTTGGAATGAAGAACGCACAAAAATTGTTTACTACCTTAGTTTAGTAAGAAAAAACGGACTTATCTTAATATTGTTTTGTTTATTTACTTTACATCAACAGCCGACGACGCTGTGAGTAAATTGGCGTTTTTTGACTCGAATCCGCATCCACGATCATCATGATCAACTTTCATCTCTGAGCATCGTCAGTGGTAATGTCATTTCATAAGTAGCAAGGTCCTCATTTCCATAAAAGTAGAAGTAGCAGCTGAACCAATAAAGCGCGTTTGTTGTACCTATAGTAGTGGGAGACCTTATGTACCTACGTACATCATTTAAGTACCGTGAAATCTGGCAACTTTGCCAACGGACGTTGACTTTGCCACATGCTGACTTTTTCTACAAAATCCCTTATACCATGGACGCAGATATTTTTTTAGAAATACTACCTTAATTAGTAGAAAGGTTGATATACGACTGGCAGCACTAATTTCATTTTGGCAGCACTGGACCCACAGTTGTCATATATTTAAACAGGTAAATTTCGTGCACGTTTTAACCTCAAAATCAGTGCTCCCGAACTTTTACAATTAAATTGATAAATACTGCTACGAGGTTTGTATATTTTCATGTAAAGCTATATTTATGCGTAAAGTGGCTAATCAAATCATCATAATTATTTAACTTCAGATATTTTCGTCTATAACTACGTTGGCAATGTCACCATACCGGTGTTAAAACAAGGTTTGGTAACTTTACCATATTTCGTTGAGGGCTAGGGTTGTCACTTTATTTTCAAGACTAAGTACCTACTTTAAATTTTTTGAAGAAGTAGGTATAACTATGTGCCTATGTGTGTAACGTCGCCCGCAATGTTTTAGTAGAATCATAAATTGTATGGCAATCAACATTTATAACCATTTACCATATTATTATAAAAAAAACTAACTTCTATGGAGTTTAAAAATAAGGTACTCAGGTACTGATTATTTTCCAGTCCAGAACTGATTATTTTTATTTTTCGAAGACTGTTTTTGTTTGATAGAATATTGTTTGAACACTTAATTTATAAGAATTATTTACCTACTAATTTTTGCCAATTACTAAATGCCATTATAGTATTTAAGAGTAGAAACCTAATGAAGGAATACCTGATAATTGTTACTACCCATATAATATGTTCTCATTTTTTTTAATAAACATATTTTATAATTGATTATTTTGTTGTCTAATTAACATTTTAGAAGATGTGTGTGCGCAATGATAGATAGAATATTATGTGCGTGCATACATTTGTTTTTTCTGTTTTGGACAACCCTAACCTCATATCTTAGTTTTGTATGAAAAAAATATTTTCAGGTAAGCAACTTTACCACATTGGTCTTTCTATTATGTAATTGCAAAAAAAAAAGTAATGAATCACCTACACTAAAACTGTAAAGACCTTATAGATTGTTTTTCTTCAATCGGTCATAATAAAGCCTGTCATAATGAGATACAAAACCCTGTTGGCAAACTTGCCATACAGTAGGGCCATCTTTGCCATATTTTGTTTTTGGCTGTTTACTATGTTTTTGGTAAATATATTTAAAATTCATGAACACGCAGGACGCCTTTATAAAATACAGAATTGAAAAAATTTACTCAACAGTCGTGTATAGTGTTTTTTTTTTAAATAACGTCTCTTGAATTTTAATACACTACCAAAAATGGCAAAGTTGCCAGATTTCACGGTACCTATATTGCGTGCTGTTTGGGTTAAACTGGTTCCACGTCGTCGCAACTGACAATCAAAAATTCGATGAAGTGCGAGTCAGATGAAGATATTAAGACAGCCAATAACTGTATACAACTGTATAGTTCGCAGCATTTTGGAATATAGTTGTCAGGTGTGGAGCCCAACCTACCAAGTTCACATAAACAATATAGAACGTATACAAAAGAAATTCTTGTATCATCTTGCATATAGTGACAATAAGTGTAGAGTTTTACGTTCTTATCAAGAAAGATGTAGTTATTATAGAGTGATGCCGTTAGTAAATCGACGCAAGACATTAGATTTAATTTTATTGAAAAACATCGTTCAAGGTCACATGGATTCATGCAAATTACTGTCCCAATTTAAGCTATGTGTCCCACGGCCTGGAAGTAGATTAAGAAATAGAAAACCTTTGAGCTAGCTTCAGTGAAGACTACCGCCGGCAGTCATTCTCCTATGCAGAGAATGTTAAGTCTCGCAAATAACATGAGAAATGAGTTTGATGTATTTTCAAGTTCTTCGGCCTCAATTAAAATTAAAATAAATAAACTTAGTATTTTTAGTTGAAACTTACTTGATTTTGATTTTTGGTTTTGTTCGATGTAATTTATGTTAGTAGGTACTATCTTATTTGTGTATTCTAATATAAGCATGCTGGATTCACATCCAGTAGGTAATAATTAAGAATTTATGTTTATTTTTACTGTATAGAATTAAGTCCAAATTGTTACCAGGTTTGTGAATTAAAAAAAAAATATGGACTTTTTTCAATACCTGAAAGGAATAGCAAGCAATAGGTACGTTTTTATTTTTATTGTGCTTATTGTACTCAACCCGACTCAACCACGTGGACTAATCAAGTACCGTGAAATATGCCAACTTTGCCTCCTAGGGTATCTTTGCCCGAAACGCAATTTTTAAACTATTTCGTTAAGGTGTGAAAATGTATCAGTAATAAGGTAAAATTTATTACGATATTAGAAAATACACTATAATTATAGCATCACCGTGTAAGATGTTTGTCGCAAAGTTCACTCAGCAATTTGTTGGAGCGTGTCGAAAGAGGACAGTGTTTTTGCGGGCAAAAAATTGTGGAATTATAAAAGTGAATTGTGTATGATGGGGAAGACTTAGGTAAGTTTATTTTATTGAACGTTATAAAAGACAATGTGCTAAGTGATTTGGTAATGGTTTCAACACTGAATATTGTTTTAATTAAAAGATATGATGATGGGCAATGTTACCCTGAAATGTTCCAACCTTTGAAAGCCAACATTGCCCGCTGACTAAAAAAGCCTAGGGCTGTCACAATTTACACACTGTATAATATACTAGCTCTGCCCGCGGCTTTGCTTTCGTTAAATTATATTGGCCTATCATTTACTGTTTATGTAGCGTACGCATCGGAAAACTTGGACTCGTAGTTTCTAAGATTGACGCGTTCAAACAAACAAACAAACTCTTCAGATTTGTAATATCAGTATAGATAATTAATAAACTTACTACTTACATTCGGTCAATTAGATTACTAAGAGTTGGTAACTTATTGTAAAAAGGGAAGGCATGAATGCGAGTATGGTTGAAGGAAGTATTTCCTGGAACTACTATGTAAAAGGTACCTGAGTTTCATATTCCAAGTGAACCAAGTCCCGGGCGTGGAGCCAATATTAAATGCTTTTGGCATGTCTTTCTTAGTAAATAAATAAATTAAAATAATTGATGTGAAATAAATAATTGATTAGTTTAACAAAAGAAATTGATAAATAAAGAAACAGATTTTCTCCTGACTGTTCGTTTTTTTGTTAGGTACCTAGCTGGCCCATAATTTTTATTGTATCTATTTTGTTTATATTTCAGAAAAAGAAAATTATCCAGAATTTGACAGAGGAAACTTAGACGTACAATTAGGGTCTAGAATATATAAAAATTACTCCAAGGTCATGTTGAGACATGCATGCGAGGCATTTGAAACACATCAAATTTCTTCAAGAGATGCTGAAAGACCATTCGTTATCACAAGACGCACAATAATTAATAAAATTAAAAATAAACATCAGAACCCTGTTGGACATCCTACCGCTTTAACACCCGCAAAAGAAATAAAATTTTTAAAGTTTAGCAAGTATCTGGTAATTTTTTCTCCCCGCTTACTAAGATAGACCTAAAGTTGGTTCATGAATACGCGAAGAAAAATTTTCGAAGTCATATATTGCCCAGCTTTCTGATCTATAGAACTACAACAGTTACTAAACTTGTTTTACTTGTTTTTTTTAAATGAGTTCTATTTTTCATAACACGTATAAAAATAAAACATTTTAGGGATTTTATTCAAATGTGACAACCCTAGCATTCAGAAATCGTGAATTTAGGTTTGTATGGAAAAGTGAAAATATCCTTTGGTAACATTGCCCATTCCGTTTGCTATGTGAGATTTAAAGAAAATGGTTAGATTTCTGCAGCAAACGCCATCATTACTCAAATACTTGAAGTGGGTTTTATTATAATGCAGATAAATTAGATTTTTGCGCCAAAAATCAATGTGGGCAATGTTGGCTAGAAATCCACATTACTTTGCCCGCCATCAGAATCAACCAAAAGTGGGATTAAATATTAAATTATTACAAAAATAACTAAAAATATGCATTCACTTCATTCTAAAGCTGATGTAGATAGTAAATTAAACACAGGTACCCATAGAATTTTTTAAAAATATTCGTAGTTTTTTGAAAAAAACGGGCAATGTTGGCGTGTTTGACGGTACTTGATATCTTGATACCTACTAAATATAAAATTATTTACGAATAAATAATAAACTAAAATTATATCCTATTTTTTTCTTAAAACATACTTTAAATCAAATACTTTATAATAAAGTATTTGATAAATTAATAAATTTTATATAAAAAAATTATGTTTGAGTAATAATTTATTGTATAATTATAATACAAAGACAAAGACAATTTGACGATGAATAATATTCTTAAATTTCAAGGTTATTTAGGTATTTGTACAGAAATTGATTGGAAAAATTTGACAGGTAATGTTACTCTTGATCTGCTGCCTTCTGTACCATATGTTAGAGGTCTTACATAATAAGAATCTATAAATTGAATTAAATAATAAACTACAGCAAATAATACATTGAAAATAGAGGTAAATACAATGTCTATACATATTAAAATAACTGTTCTGATCATAATATGTCAAAATTATAATAATAATAACAATCTAATAATATGCCTACATTAGAGATAAATAATAAAAATAAAGTTATATATTGAAATTGTCATGTAGAAATTTTGTTGTATTGTTAGGTAAAGGTTCAACTGTTTGTTTCCCCAAAAGATTATTCCATTAAGCAGAAAGTTTACATTTAACTACAAAAAATAGTGGGAAAACAATAACCATCGTTCCTCGCTGAGAATATTATTAATATCCACCATGACCTTCGATGTCATGACACTGATGACACAACCAAATGATTCCAAGACGTTCGATGTGGATTACACGATTTCATGACACTGATAAAACGTCCGACTGATTCCGTGACTTTCAATATGGAGTACCGTAGATTTAATGACCCGTTGATGCATAAGTAGTTGTCGATATCTAGACAATAGATACATCGACGTTCGATATCAAGTATGTAACCCGCTTAATTTTGTTGCCTATGTATGTTGAATTTTTTCTTGAAGGAATTGGTCATGGCAATTTTATAGGATCTAATGTGAAATCGAAAATTAAAAAAGGTGGTAGTCAAGACGTTAAAACCACCGTTTTTGCTCCTCCATTCCTTGACTGCTATCAAGTTCAAGACTGGCGGGCCCTGTGTATGTTAATGTATTTAAGACTTTATTATCTCAACTGCGCAATTTCGCTTTAAACTTAATTACGCAATACTTAAAACTAAGCAGTGCAGATACATACCTAATGTAAAAATACGTAAGTAGGTAAGTACTCAAACTTTTTGTAAGTAAGTACCTAAATATCTACGGCAAAAAGCGAAAATGTTGTAATCATAGGTATCTCTTAAACTAGCTTAAACCCTTCAACCATGGTAGGTATTTAGTTTAAGACAAATGTTTTTTTTTTCGAAAATTCAAAATTTTTGGGCTCTTTTGAGCATTTAGCATTTTGTGGGTTACAGCAGGTTCGCTTTTTACCGTCGATATTTACCTAAGTACCTATTGCTATTTGCCTATTGATATATAAGTACCTATTGCTATTTACGCCGTTATTTTAGGGGAAACGCCGTAATCTGATCACCATGGTTGGTAGGCAGGTCGACGGCTGGCGATCTGGGTACCTATTTAAAATGATGTTCAGCTACGCAGAAGGGCGCTGCAACCTTCCGCTTTTTTGTCCCTTGGCTGATTCTTACGACACCAATGAGAATACATGCGGTAGTTCTATACAAAGGACAGTACAACCGGACGGTACATTAAAGTTTAGCCTTACTTTCAAGTTTATTTACCCACTAATAAAGGTTAACAGAAAGAAAATGATATTTAGCATTAAATCTAAATATCATTTTCTTACATACAGTTAGCCATCCGCTAGCAGTTCTTGTTAGTTAGAAAAACTTTTCAAAGATAAAACTGATATAAAAAGCATGCGACAGGAAACTAATCTACAGATGGTACAAAGTACAAAATACGATGTTTGTTTTGGTAAATTTTGCTATAGGCTATAGGTATAGGTGCTTCCAAAAAATTGGGTATCATCTCGAAGGTCCGGCGGTACTTCAGCTCTGAACGGCTGCTCAACTTATACACAGCCCAAGTGAGGTCGTGCATGGAGTACTGTAGTCACCTTTGGGATGGTTCTGCAAAATACCAGCTCGAAGCGCTAGACTCCGTTGACCGAAGAGCCCGTAAATTAATTAACGACGTCGACCTTACAACCAAAAAACTGCATACCTTAGAGCATCGTCGTAAGGTTGCGTGTTTAACCGTGTACTACAGGATACATTTTGGTGAGTGCGCCAGTGCTCTGTTTGAACAAATTGAACCCTCACCCTTTTACCATCGGACTACTAGACGCAGACAGAACTTCCATCCGTATGTGGTAGATATTCCGAAAAGTCGAACTAAGCGCTTTGACAGTTCCTTTTTGATACGGGTCGCCAAGGTTTGGACTGAACTGCCTGCGTCTATTTTCCCTGACCAGTATAGTCCTAGTACTTTTAAGCGTCGAGTGAATAGGTTTCTCGTGGATGGACGTGTAACACCTTAGTCTTCATGTTCACTTAACATCAGGTGGCATGGAAGACAAACGTCCCATCCATAATTCATTAAAAAAAAAAAAAAAAAAGGTACCTAATTTGATAAGCAATATTTGTTTATTGCAAAATATTTAAGCAATGACATATTTATAAGCTTCATTCAGTAAGTGTTAGAGAAACTTTAATCCTGTGCAGAAAATAAACTATTTTTATGCACTAAATTATGGAAGTATTTATTTATAAACCTATATTCTCATTAAAGTGAAAAATGAACATAATCTCCGTTTGGCTTCACAGCTAAGAATTAAATTTGCTTCTAGCCATTATAACATTAAATTAAGAAGGTAGTCCGCTCAAGTCGTAAAAAACTTCCATTCCTTAACCTATCCAAATTCACGAGTTGGGTTAGTCCGAGTATTGGTCCGAGTAAATTATTTATTATCGTCAAAGTGAAGGTACAAACAATATTGTGATCTTTAAAAGCGGTAAACTGATGCTATACATCCGAGACACTTTTGCAAAAATTGTAAGATGCGCCCTTTCGGGTTCCCTACTCGAAATCGAATGCCCTTTGCTCGAATATTCAATATCTACTCGAAAACTTTTCCTTGTTTTAATGTTAAGCCGAAAGATCTTGCGCTCGACAAATTGTTATCTCGGCAGTTCGTTATATCAATGCTTGAAAAAGCAACTTACAAAAAGAAGTTGAGTCCAACCTAAAATCAAATTAAATTATAAATTATGGTCTGATTTTGACCTATTTTTATTAATTTATTCAATATATAAATATTTTACATAAAAATGTAAATAAATCCAACAAATTTAAAGGTTTTTGAAATGAAACGATGCAAATTGTAGGAATCAATAGGTATTATTCATTATAAGAAAAAAATGGTAGGTACCTATGAACAAAATTGTAAACAATGTACATACTGAATAGTGTGATAGAATATTATTTTATTGTATTTAGTCATCTTATTGCTGAATTCAACTATAGCTTCGTATGATTTATTTGCAATGCCTCTTAAATAATTAATGAAGCATATTTTTTCATAAGAATCGCAGTTTTTTTGTCGAGTCATTCCTTCCGCTGCTTCCGGTTTTTTAGGTGGTGCTAAAGTTATGGCATATGAAAAGTAAAACTTTTTATTTAAAAAAAATTACGGTACCAACCTTTATCCAACAGCTGCTGACATTTGGTAATAGTGATTAGGTAAACAAAATTATCTGCAATCAAAGCACTAAGTTCTGAAAATCTCAAATCAATTCAAATATTCGGTTCTAAAATACCTATAGATATAGGTACTATATATTTCGAGATAACTACACCACGTATTTGATCCGTCGCGTTTAAGTCGTATCTACTGAGATTTGGTGCATCGATATAACAAAATATAGAGTTCATGATTTGTCGATTAATCATCATTCTAGGAAAACTTTAATAGAGTAATTAATATTCAAGTAAACGGCATTCGATTTCAACGTCATTTGAGATTTTGATGCATCGATATAACGAGCTTTTGAGCGCAAGATCTTTCGGTTTAACATTTTTCAAGAAAAAGTTTTCGAACAAAGGGCATTCGATTTCAAGTAGGGAATCCCGCCCTCTCTTCTTGTTATGTTAGCATAGATACAGAATGTTTCGCTTGTTAAAGTAACTCATTTTATTTGTATTCTAAGGTATTTAAAAATACTAGTTAAGTACTTGAACCAATTTAGAATTATTGTTGTTGAAAAATTTATAGTTTTCATATATTTATTAATTTTTAGGAAACTGGTAAATTAAAATTGGAAAGTCGGAGAGTTATCTCTGCTTATAATATTAAAATACTGGGCGTAAACAACTATCACTGGAGTGTCGAAACTTCTCAATTAACGTTTATGCAGGTCAGTATCAAATGTTCAGCAGTAAGGTCAGTTTAGGCGCAGTCTCAAGCTGAAATTTTGGAGGGACTCACAATTGAAATTTTGAGGTGTGGACTCCTACTAAAAGAAAATAGGTATGTCGAGTATATTGGACTTTATTGCATTCGTTTTCATTGAGATTTTAAAAGTGATGATTATAGCTAGAAGGACACAAATAAAATCCGCCAACCGTGACAAGAACAAGAACCTTGCCGGACGGACGCTCTTCCAACTGAGCTGCCGGTCCCTGGCGACACGCCATCGACATTACTTAGCATATTCTGTTTTTACGTTATATTGCTAACGAAGCTCCATCTAATGCCATCTAATGCCCAGGACCATTTATTTTCACAAATTGTAAATCTTCGTTAAAATGAGATACTTATTGCATTTTTAAATAATATTTTTAAGTTTTTTCATTTAATAATGCTCAAATTCTTAAATAACTGAATCCTGCGGGCCTATTACGGATCTTTCATGACATGACATGATAAAAAAGATTTCTATCTATAGTAATAATTATACTTTATTCTTACTCTAAGATTTCTATGATACTATGATGATATAATGAACGAACGAATACATATACATACATAGGTACATTGCATGCAAGAG
Organism: Stenoptilia bipunctidactyla; assembly: GCA_944452665.1. NCBI lineage: Eukaryota > Metazoa > Arthropoda > Insecta > Lepidoptera > Pterophoridae > Stenoptilia > Stenoptilia bipunctidactyla. The sequence goes on along the minus strand of OX101731.1, from coordinate 19,246,771 downwards.
GCATTTCCTATTGCAATAATATCATCTATGACATAAAAACGTCAATTGAAAAATGTGAGATCGCAGTATCGCACCCATCTCTATGATATGTTTCTTTCTTGATTTCATTTATGTTTGTCCGTTTTGCATGCTTTCACAAATCAATACTATATTATTATATATTGGGATTACTGTATTTAGTAAGTAGGTATAACTACATGGGAAGAAATTTCGAGATTTCGCCGAGTAGTAAAACCGAATAATGATCGCAGGATATTCTTTACGTCATACTCATAACAATTTCATGATATCATCGCATGGTTTTGAGATCTATAATAGGCCTGCTGGTCGGGAGATTGTATTTAGCATGTTATTATCAATTTTTTTGAAAAAAAAAATGACGATTTTAAGCCAATTTACGGTACCACTTTTGGTATGAAAACACAAGTATTTATGAATAAAAATAATACTATTCGGTGGTTAACATGTTCATTTTTAATAATTAGCATTTTTTTCTTTGAAATTAATACTAAAATCCCTTCAAAAAAAAATAAAACCAAACACGTAATTTTTCTTCATATTTGTATAGATGCGAAAATCTTAACACACTGTGGTAAGGGTTATTATACTTTAGCAAATAATGTCAATATCATTCCAAACAAAAACTAGATATCTTCAGTCTGCGCCATAAAGTACTCTGTGGTCTGCGCTCAGCCGCTGTTGAGAGTGGACCTGTATCGCTTTTGAGTTATTTTTCGTGCTAAGAAACATCGCTGTACATACACAATTTATTACATCAAACAAGTCTCGATACTTGACGCTCTCTGAACTGAGTTGAAAAGGTAATAATATAATTTTATTGAAAAAAAAAAATTACAAAACCTTTTATGATTAGGATTGAATTTGGAAACTTGGAATCATTATGTTTGTTAGGACTAAACCTTATCTCCAGTTCTGGTAGTGGGGTCTGAAGGTATACCTCGAGGTGCTACTGGTACTCCTAGACGGGTAAAGCTAGGTATATCGAGTTTGGGTTCATTTTGATTCGAAGGAAGAGACCTTACCACCAGTTTTGGTAGTAGGAGCTGAAGGTATACCTCAAGGTGCTACTGGAACTCGTAGACCGATAGAGCTAGGCATGTCGAGTTTGGGTTCATTTTGATTCGCAGGACGAGACCTTACCACCAGTTCTGGTAGTGGGAGCTGAAGGTATACCTCGAGGTGCTACTGGTACTCCTAGACGGGTTAAGCTAGGTATATCGAGTTTGGGTTCATTTTGATTCGTAGGACGAGACCTTACCACCCGTTTTGGTAGTAGGAGCTGAAGGTATACCTCAAGGTGCTACTGGAACTCGTAGACCGATAGAGCTAGGCATGTCGAGTTTGGGTTCATTTTGATTCGCAGGACGAGACCTTACCACCAGTTCTGGTAGTGGGAGCTGAAGGTATACCTCGAGGTGCTACTGGTACTCCTAGACGGGTTAAGCTAGGTATATCGAGTTTGGGTTCATTTTGATTCGTAGGACGAGACCTTACCACCCGTTTTGGTAGTAGGAGCTGAAGGTATACCTCAAGGTGCTACTGGTACTCGTAGACCGATAGAGCTAGGCATGTCGAGTTTGGGTTCATTTTGATTCGCAGGACGAGACCTTACCACCAGTTCTGGTAGTGTGAGCTGAAGGTATACCTCGAGGTGCTACTGGTACTCCTAGACGGGTAAAGCTAGGTATATCGAGTTTGGGTTCATTTTGATTCGTAGGACGAGACCTTACCGCCAGTTTTGGTAGTAGGAGCTGAAGGTATACCTCGAGGTGCCATTGGTACTCCTAGACGGGTAAAGCTAGGTATATCGAGCTTGGGTTCATTTTGATTCGCAGGACGAGACCTTACCACCCGTTCTGGTAGTGGAAGCTGAAGGTATACCTCGAGGTGCTACTAGTACTCCTAGACGGGTTAAGCTAGGTATATCGAGTTTGGGTTCATTTTGATTCGTAGGACGAGACCTTACCACCAGTTTTGGTAGTAGGAGCTGAAGGTATACCTCAAGGTGCTACTGGTACTCGTAGACCGATAGAGCTAGGCATGTCGAGTTTGGGTTCATTTTGATTCGTAGGACGAGACCTTACCACCAGTTTTGGTAGTAGGAGCTGAAGGTATACCTCGAGGTGCCATTGGTACTCCTAGACGGGTAAAGCTAGGTATATCGAGTTTGGGTTCATTTTGATGCGTAGGACGAGACCTTACCACCAGTTCTGGTAGTGGGAGCTGAAGGTACCATATTTTAAAAGAACTGAACAGGACACAAGGAACTGAAATCTATAGGCGGCCAGATTTGGTGGAATCGGGTTTTCATATTTTAAAAGAAATAATAAAATTTATGGACAAAGGATAATGCAAGTGATTGGGCTCCAAAAAAAAAGTCATTGTGCAGGGATGAGATGAGAGTCAGATTATAGATTAGACACATGTCATTCATATTTGTTAGGACGCCAAAAAAATTAGCCGTGGGAAAAAAAAGATATGACCAAAAATACATTTTGCGTTTAATAGAATAAAAATCGTTTTCTTTTATGATACAGAAACTGAACGCCTGTAGATTTCTACGAGAGTATTCGTATAACCTTTACAGCCATTGACTACGAAACGAGTGAATATCTATACATATAATAAAATGGTAGGAAAGTCAAAACTGTACATTGAATATTTTTTTAAAAGAATACTTGGGGTATGATCTACAATCGAAACAGAAACAAAAAATATAGTTTTTAGAATTTTTGTCTGTTTGTCTTTCCGGGATAAACTCAAAAAGTACTGCATGGATTTACTTCAAATTTGGCATGAAGATAGTTAAGAAGTCGGGTCAACATATAGGCTACATATTATCACGCTAGCAGTGTTATAATCGTAGGTGCGTTTGGTGCTGCATAGCGTTCACGCAGACGACGTCGCGGGCAGCAGCTAGTTGTAAATAAATACGATTATTGGTAAAAAAAAGTGCTTGTGTGATCCTTATAAGTACCTAATGGGTTGGCTACACAGTTGTAAACCGCGATTAGTTCGTCTCTTTTCTTAGTATAGCGACTTCCCTTCTTATTATCGTCGAGCGAGACAGCGCACTCACACACAAAAGAGATGTTATTAATCTGTCTCTTTTCTTACTATAGCGAACTTTTTGCGGCACTGGTTCGGCGACATTGGAAGCACGGCTTACAACTGTGTAGCCACCCCTTTTGATTTGATTTGTCTTTTTTCTTACTTTAGCGATGTCTCTTATACGGCACTGGTTCGGCGACATTGGAAAAGCAGTTTACAAATGTGTAACCACCCCTTATGAAATAATGGTATGTATGGTTCATCTAATACTGCCATTTAGAATAAGCTAATGTGTTGGTATAAGTGGTTATCGTTAATGAAAGAAGTGACTTTTAAAGACATGATTTATTATTTCATTCATTGCCATTGGTCAGACTTCTTAAACATAAAATAAGTACTATTTTTGAAGACGTTATCCATTATTTCAGTACAATTAAACAGACATCATAAATTATAAAAGGAATAGTACTTTTAAACACATGATTCATATTAACAATACAATTAAATATCAGAATCATAAAAGAAGTTCGACTTTCGATTCGAACCCCGAAATGTTTCGAATGAAATGGACAATGCGCGCTAATAATGTGCTCCGAGAAAGAGATAGAGAGCGTTAATGAAATCTAGTTGTAATAATTATATAACCACTATTAGACTTTATTAACCACTTATAGCAACATACTAGCTTATTCTAAACGGCAGTATTAGATGAACCATATATACCATTATTTCATAAGGGGTGGTTACACATTTGTAAACTGCTTTTCCAATGTCGCCGAACCAGTGCCGTATAAGAGAAATCGCTAAAGTAAGAAAAAAGACAAATCAAATCAAAAGGGGTGGCTACACAGTTGTAAACCGTGCTTCCAATGTCGCCGAACCAGTGCCGCAAAAAGTTCGCTATAGTAAGAAAAGAGACAGATTAATAACATCTCTTTTGTGTGTGAGTGCGCTGTCTCGCTCAACGATAATAAGAAGGGAAGTCGCTATACTAAGAAAAGAGACGAACTAATCGCGGTTTACAACTGTGTAGCCAACCCATTAGGTACTTATAAGGATCACACAAGCACTTTTTTTTACCAATAATCGTATTTATTTACAATATTCACTCGTTTCGTAGTCAATGGCTGTAAAGGTTATACGAATACTCTCGTAGAAATCTACAGGCGTTCAGTTTCTGTATCATAAAAGAAAACGATTTTTATTCTATTAAACGCAAAATGTATTTTTGGTCATATCTTTTTTTTCCCACGGCAAATTTTTTTGGCGTCCTAACAAATATGAATGACATGTGTCTAATCTATAATCTGACTCTCATCTCATCCCTGCACAATGACTTTTTTTTTGGAGCCCAATCACTTGCATTATCCTTTGTCCATAAATTTTATTATTTCTTTTAAAATATGAAAACCCGATTCCACCAAATCTGACCGCCTATAGATTTCAGTTCCTTGTGTCCTGTTCAGTTCTTTTAAAATATGGTACCTTCAGCTTCCACTACCAGAACTGGTGGTAAGGTCTCGTCCTACGCATCAAAATAAACCCAAACTCGATATACCTAGCTTTACCCGTCTAGGAGTACCAGTGGCACCTCGAGGTATACCTTCAGCTCCCACTACCAGAACTGGTGGTAAAGTCTCGTCCTACGAATCAAAATGAACCCAAACTCGATATAACTAGCTTTACCCGTCTGGGAGTACCAGTAGCACCTCGAGGTATACCTTCAGCTCCCACTATCAGAACTGGTGGTAAGGTCTCGTCCGAAGAATCAAAATGAACCCAAACTCGATATGCCTAGCTCTACTCGTCTAGGAGTTCCAGTAGTACCTCAAGGCATACCTTCAGCTCCCACTACCAGGACTGATGGTAATGTCTCGTCTTATGAACTCGAACTTGACATGCCTAGGAATAGGAATTCCAGTAGAAGCCCTCGAGTGTACCACCAGCTCATCAGGTTCGATGGTGAGGTTTTATCGTTACGAATAAAACGAGCTCAAACTTTCCGAGCACTTTAATTAATCTTACCCAATTTAATCGTTTTAATAAAAGAATTTGCAAATATTTAAAACTAAAGTATCAAAACTGTTCAAAACCTTTCGTCTTTTTCACGACACGCTTGTGTGCGTGAATCTTATACATGTAGTAGTAGAATTCGATACCTAGCCTTTTCGGAAACGCATCCTTAACACTCTGTAAAATCACCCAATTCTCAGGGAAAAATATAAATGCATGAATATGTTTGAAAACAGGAATTATTTATTTTAAAGAAAAAAGTTAGGTAAAAACACTCCAGAAATGACTGAAGATCAAACATTAAAAATATTTTTGAAAATAAAAAGCATCAAAATAGTATATTTCATTACGAGTGCGGAAAGCCTGTCATTGCAAAGAGTTCCGACTAATGTCTACACGAGCCGAGGCGCAGCCGAAGGCGAGGGTTGACAGTCGGAACGAGTTGCAATGACGGTTCCGCACGTGTACTGAACGACTATTTTTAATATAGTTGCGAAAAAATTAAGCAATTTTATAAAATATACAAAATGGCGCCAGCCGTGAAAGATTATAAACAGATATTTTTTTTTTGTTTACCCATTCTGGGTAGGCAAAGGGAACTATGCCCATACAGCCAAGTCTTTAGTAGATTTTTTGTATTGACATGAAATTAAAATGAATTTAATGAGATAAAATTAAATGAAACCTAACCTAACTCATTGCATCAAATCATTATATCTGATATTGAAACAAATTATTAGCTTCTTTTCAGAAATATTTGCATGAATCGTAAAAACTTCTATGAATTTTTTTTTAGTAAAAACTTCTATGAATTTTTCTTTTTAATGGACATTATTTTGACATTTGGGAAAGAGAACGCACGAGTGCGGAAAAGGTAAAGAAAAAGCACAAGTGTGTAATAGCCCACATCCCGAACGCTAAACGTCCCTGCAATACGCCACTTTTTGAGCAACTGTATTAAAAAAAGTTATTTTACTGTAATTGGGTTCTGCAAATATCATATTAATAGATGACAACATAAACATATCAATTTTAATGTAAATTATTTGAAAGAGTAAACCTACCGTTTATATTCGAATTGACTTGGTTTAATGGAAAGTGAAAATGAAGACGAAAACCAAATGGCTCTACGATTACCGAAGCTATGTTAGGTACTCGGCGGCAGACTTTATTAAAAGGATTGTCGCTAGTAAAGCAGCACCTGACTGAACAGGTCCCACCAAGAAGTGATGGATTAGTGAACTCCGAAAACGCTTAGGTATTAAATAATGCTTTTCGTAAAAACTCGAGAAACTGACTAGCATAGACTGACAGACAAGCCTGCGTATATTTTGTTCTTTTTTTATGTTAATATATTCTGTAATTTGTGTCCTCAGGAACGTCTGTCTTCGTGAACGTCAAGATGGCGGGACCACGCTAGGTTTTTCGTTTTCCATTTGTTTAGGATTTAATGCAGTTATTCTACTTATTTATACTTTTATAGAAGAATGCTAAACTCATATAATATCAACGAAATCCACGAAGAAGTGGTCCCGTTATTTTGAAATCAATATGGCAGGACTACTATTAATTTAATGAAAATCGCATGGTGTTATCTTAAAAGGAATACATCAAATTTTAGTACGAATCCTATCGCGCACAAAAAAAAATAATTCCATAATTAAAATAAAACAAAATGAAAGCTTTCAAAATCTCATTTATTGCAAAAATAGATAATAATCTGTATGTACATAAAACATGACGCGAGATACTTAAGACAATTATACCACATAATTTTCGTTAAAAATATTTAATAATTTTTTCTTCCAATAGACATATTTGAGGTAGTTTTTGGAGACAAAAATTTAAAAACTATTTTTATAGACTATAGTCGTTCTTATATCGAAATTGCCAAGGCACAATGGAACACAGCCCTTATTACCTCTAAGATTAAGTCATAAAATGCATTTAGACAGACAAAGCAACAGTTAAAAACGCTAAACATGCAGGGTAAAGTAATTATTATTCATCCAAACCATACAAGTAAATAAATAGAAACAATATTTTTATCCACTTCAGAAAAAAGGAAAATGGCTGTAAGCGGTGAATGAAACCAGTTCTGTGATGATACAAAAATTGATATTAATTTCTCCTACACTTTTAAACTCATAATATACATAAGTAATTTGCTTATATTTATTTCCATAAGAGGTATATTTATCAATTCAAGGTATGTTACTATAACTCAAGACAGTCCAGATACGCTTAGGTGTCGCATCAATGGAACGAGTAAGTGACCATCGTGAGACAAGTCGCGCAACCACTTCTCGGAGATATCAGTATGATCGCAGAGCCGTACAGCTCAAAATAGCATGAGCTTGCTATGATCGCACTGTCGCATTCTATACTTTGGCAAATAATTTAATGCAGTAAACTGACAGGTCGAAATGTCAAACAGAAAAATAATGATACCAGTTAAAATCTTCGTAGTGTAAGGTACTGATTGAATACGTGAATTTGAGGTGTGTACTCTAACTTCACAGTAACTTTAATGAAAATTATTAATTACCAAACATGTTTAGTGCTTAAAAATGGTCACAGCAGAAGTAAAATTAGTTATTTTCTAACTTTTTTAAAGTCCTGAAAAAGTAAGATGCGTAAAGCATCTTCTCTCTAAAATGGGAAAATAAAAGTATAAAATATTTTGTGAGTAAAATATGTTTTCCTAACTTGACGATATTATTTAATAAAAAAGACCATTCGTTCACTTAAACCTCATCACTATTTTTTTTTCTTCTCTAAAGTGGGCACACTGGAACTGTCATTTTACTGCATTGAATTATTTGAATTATTTTATTTGAATTATTTCTTTCAGGTGCAAAAATACAATCCATGGTCAATTGAAATCAATGAAAAGCAAGCGGTGTTGTTTAGGTGTGTGAATACAGTACGTATGTACTGTATTATATTATTTATTACATGAAAAGATATATTAAAATCAGAAATAATCCAAAACATCTTATGTTCGACATAACTTAAATTTGATTTTGTGCTTTATGAACTTAACATTTTTAAATCCACGCTTAACAAAATAGTTTAACAAATAAAGGTAATAACGATCCGAAATAAAATAGACTTAAATAAGGAACTGATTGCAAAAATCCAAGTTTCACACTTCCAAACAAGTGAATCACTGAGCTATCATATTTGATGTGTTCGATTCCTTATATTCATTTTTACTGTTAGCTATCCATTATGAATTAAATTATGTTTAATATTGTATGCTAATCAATCAATTATTGCTTCATTAGTAAAAATTTTCGTTTGTTCTATTTTAATGTTCTATTAAATAAAATTAAAATGATAATGTGATAATGATATTATACTTTAAATACTAACATTTACATTAAAAGATATTTTTGTTACAAACACATCTATGAAAATTATTCTGACAGTAAACATTATATTATGTTTAATGTTAGTCGATACGATGTAACTCAATGTACATACCGGCACGATTTTTTACGATAGTATTTACTCTTTTGTACTTTAAAATTTGAAACCAACATTATTACAGCAAATATCTTTGTGCATACAACAATTTTCGTTTCTGATTTTATGGGTTAAAATTTAAACCCCATTCTAATTAGACCCTGCAATAATTTTCAACAATACAATCAAATTATAGAATTATTTCATAAATCATTAAAAAATTCTAACCTAACCGCATTCTAACAACAAAAAGACATTCTTTCATTCCTATTATTTTTCCGTCAAAGAGTCAAAGTCTTTAGCGATGAGTTCGGCCGGCCATTGCTCAACATACTTGGAGAGTAAAGTCGCGGGACAGAGCAGTAGCTCGAAGATGGAGTGAAGGCAGTAGTCACCGAGAGAATTTAACACCCACTCGAAGTTCACGGGAACTATTCCTAGCTCCATGGCTAAATCTGGAATTGAAATAGAATTATGAAATATATATTAACGAAATTACATATCAAATACTTAGCATTTAAGTTAAAGCTAGCTTTTATAGGCTTGTGTCATTCTTATACACCTTTTATAAACTGGTAACCAATAAAAATCAAAAAGTTTTTAAACCAAAAAATGAAAATATAAAAATTATTAAATTGTGAAATTTCTGGTAAATTGTTCCACTTTTGCATTTAACATGAATAACGACTTTATGGTCAGCGCTGATGCTCCCCTTACACCTTAAAATCCATTAATGGATTGATTTTTATCTAATAAAATAAAATAAAATCCCCAGACAATCATTTTCTTCCACTTTTTTCTTCTTTTCTCTCTTTGTTCTTCTTTATGTAGGATTTAACGTAAGTATTTCATACCATTGCAATACTTTTTTCATACTTAATTTATTTTAACCGCGTCTAAGGCCGCTTTATGCCTCAATATCTTTTGCATAATGTTATAGCCTTCCGGAACAAATCACAGCCGGAACGGGTATTCTAAGACCTAATCGATTCTTGACCCAAAACGGTCAACCTACACGGATGGATAACTTACATATAAACTTATCTTCCTGCGTTTGCTCTGGCTCAGCCAATAGGAGCGCGGGTTGGGCACCCGTCACTTTGACATTGCGAGGGTCGCTCACTACTTGCCCGCCCGCAGCTTGCAGCATCTCCTGAATATAAAAGAAGAAAAATAATTAGTAAAAAGATAAAAAAGAAAAAAACTTTATACTATACCCGGCGCGGCGAACCTTGATCCCTATGACACTGAAAGTAATTTTTGTGCAAAAGTTACTTAGTAAGGTATGATTCAATAAATGCCCTACGAAGTAACTTTTGCACAACGTAAACGTAAAGTGTGATTGAGATTGAGATAATTTCTTGCAAATGTTATGAATTGTTATAATTCCAACGGAATATCATTTTATTGGAATATAGCTATGTAAAATAAATAAATGCCATTTTTAGAAGCCTCCAATACGATTCTAATGTAACGGTGACGGCACTACAAGGTTATGTTGTGAAAATTACTTTCAGTGTCATAGGGATCAAGGTTCGCCGCGCCGACTATAATTATTAATTAAAAACCGTTACGTACGAGGAATAATATATTCTCTGTAAATCGTACTCTGCGCGATTATTTTATATGTTAAACTAACAAAAATTACTTATAATCAGAGGTTTTATTGGCGTTTTTGTGAGCAATAGGCTGATCCCCTGTCACTGCAATAGTCTTTATCCATCATTATAATACCTCCAAATTCGTCAAACGTGACATCAGATGGTCTTATAACCTCTGGTGTTCTGCATACCCCATAAGGGATACAGGCGTGAAGTTATGTGTGTATGTACTTATTATCATTATGGTTGCCTGGAAGAGATCATCGTTTGATGATCTCTTCCAGGCATCGTTGAGAGCCGCCTTTTGTAGTCATTAGCCTGTGTCATATTGTAACTATGTCTGAATTATGTGTATAGTAAAGGATCTTACTCTTACTAATATTATAAATGTGAAAGTTTGGATTTAGGAATGGATGTTTTTTCCTCAATCACAGCAGAATGGCTCAACAAATTCGGATGAAATTTGGCAAAATGTTAGTGTGCAGTTTGGAATAGCACATAGGCTACTGATATTCCCGATAAAACCGCGCGTAAACAATAATCTTAACAATCAGAAAACATGCAAATGTAATATCATAAACATAATATTGCTCGTTGACAATTTCATAACAAACCATAAAATCTTCCATATTTCAGAAACTACCTATTTATATTCGTGTCAAAAACATGAGAAATTATTTGCTGCCAATAACTTTTATCACAGTCTGCGGCTATTTTGAAATCGACGCGGTGTAGTTGCTCCTGTGTTAATAATTTTGTGTAACAGGTTACAAACCGTGAGGCCCTGGGCGGTTCAAGTAGGTATGGGTAGCTACCGACGATCGACGATTAATTTTTCATAAGTACTTGCTTACAACGGCTAAAGTCCGATTTGTCACTTAAGGAGTTTATCTATTTAACACACACATACATATCGTTTTATTGTAGGTAGTAAACAAACGACGAAGTAAACCAATCAACATATAGATCAGTCATTTATTGATATCATGAAATGTTATACCTAAGTAAGTAATGTTTGTTTAAATTTCCTGCTTTTGTCTGAGGCAGCATAAATTTAGGTACTAGATCAAAATTATCTTACAAAAATTCCATCCAATAATAGTATATTTTTGTATGATAATAGGATTACATTTATAATACGTGAAGATATTTAGTTATTTTAAAGCCGATTAGGATTTTATAGATAAATGTTTTAAAAAAAAATTTTAAAAAAGAAAAAAAATAAAATGATAACGTCTTCTGTCTTAAATAAACTCACTTTGATATACCGACTTAGTATTCTTTGAAGTCAGTGCCCTGTTAACGATGGATTTTTATGCTTTAATTTCATTACTCTTACTTTAGTAGTAAGTATAGGTATTTATATATTATTAGGAAATAAGTTTTTTAAGTTAGGCAACACCACCCCTCTCCGACAGGTTAAACTTTGGGTATAAAGGCTGGTCTGTCATGGGCTCTTTTTCTCTTTGGCAGCCAGACTCAGAGCCGAAGGGCTTGTTCCTGATTTGTAAGAGATTTCCATAAACATAAAAAATAACTTTTGTTATTTTGAATTATTTTATTGTTGTATTTTGTATAAACTCAATCAGCTTTAAGTGTCGTTAATTTGCAAAATAAAGTTATTGATGTTTACTTATCAAAATATTTGAATTGTATTCGATTTATGATTAAAATTAGTTTGGGTTAAGGAATTTAGTTTATTTATAAGAAAATGATATTTGTAAAACTGATATTTGAAGTCGGACGTGTAGTTCCGGAGATATGCGAAAAAAAACATAAAAACATACACACTTTTGAAATTTGGCACATTTGTACTGACGCTTATATACGATACGAAACTGGGCAGTTCTGGAAATATTACATACATACGGGTCGAATTGATAACGTCCTTTTTTGAAGTCGGTTAAAAATATTATTATAATATGCTAACGTAGCTCCATCTGGTGGAAATGCTTTGCAGCTTTACATCAAGAAACCTAACTTCTTTACAGAAATTTAGAGTTCTCAGTTCAGGCATCCCAGTGGAATCCTAGCCGGGATAGCAGAAAAAATAAAATATACCAAAAATAAATTCGATGGTCAAAAGGACCAAGCCCCGGTGAAGAGTAGCGGAATGCGGGAGACCTGGGTTCTAGTTCAAGTCGGGATCGATTTCATTTGATATTTTTATCTTTAGAATTATATTCAAGCATTATAAAATGCAAAATAAAGCTTTTAAATTTTAGATTAGGACTCTTAATTTATAGCATACTTTTCCTCATAGCATAATCCAAGAACACTATTTTTAAGATTTTTAGACCTTGTCTTTTAAATTTCAACGGGTTCGGTAGTTCAGCGCGAGGGCGCTTAGCCGGAACTAAAAATAGTTCCAGTTGAAAACGCCTTTACTAAGTCTAAGAGCAGTTACGCACTTAATACAATCCAAATCCGAGATAATAAGTATCTTGGAGTCTTTTATGAAGGATACCGGATATAGTGCGTAATCATCATCATCATCACAACTCCGTGTAATGGGCCCACTGCAGGGCATGAGTCTCTCCTCTGGGTGACGAGGAGGTTTAGGCCATAATCCACCGAGCTGGCCCAGTGCTGGGTGGTGGATATCATAATTTTCAGGGTGCCGACATGGCTTCTGACAAACCCTAACGACTACTGTATACAAGTATACAGCACCCGGGACCGACAGCTTCGTGCCCTCCGAAGCACGGAAGTCGCCGTGAGAAACGAATGGTCGGCGGTCACCCATCCAAGTACCGACCGCGCCGAACGTTGCTTAACCTGCGATATCGTAAGATACACACAGTAACCACGGCGCCACGACGACTTCTTTATATAGCGATAGTGCGTAAGCTACTATAGAAACAGTTCTACGACTAAGCGGGGCCGTCATTTCTCAGAATCGGATGTAGCGCGTAACCGGTCTGAGGTGCGTTTTAATACTTTGCCCGTGGCCTGGCGCGGCGTCCGTTAGCCCAGCCAGATTTTGTCGAAAATACATACGTACATACATAACTTCACGCCTGTATCCCTTATGGGGTAGGCAGAACACCAGTGCTTATAAGACCGTCTGATGTCACGTTTGACAAATGAGGTATTATAATGATGGAGAGGCTATTGCAGTGACAGGGGTCAGCCTATCGCCCAAAAAAATGCCAATAAAACCTCTGTCCCTTAACTGACTTTTACAGTATGCCCGGGAAGAGAAGCAGCAGGTACATTCTGTTTTTCTTTCGCTCCCAGTCCAGCATGGAAGCGAAAAATTTGTCGAAAAATGCCATTTCAATGCAATACATGATTAGAAATGAAGCTTCTGTAAATGTTATGCGAACTTTTAAATTTAGTATGCTCATATTTTGTGAGTTATTCGAAAAAAAAAACGATTCCTGCTGCAGTAACGTTATCCCAGACAGACTTTGTTTGTTATCCTTAACCAGCGCAGCGGTAAGTTAGATGCCGCATAAACTAGATACTACAAGGCACATTTGATGCATTTGTCGAGTTCATGATGGTATGGTTAAGTCCAGGTGATGGGATCAAGTCGATTAATACGTTGCACGACGCTAACGATTTACCTTTAAAATTCAATACCATGCATTAGGTGAAATTAACTTGACTTACCTTCAAATCATCGACTTTAACAACAGAGAACGGCGCCATGCAATAGAAGGTTATTCCGTGGAATAGCTTGCGTGGCGCCAAGCGGGATCGCGAGGGGCCGTTCGACCCCGTCATGTCTAGCGCTTCGAATGGTTCCTATGGATTAAGAGAATAAATAGTACAAGTAAGAGCGGTTTCGATCCGAATCCGAGAAAAGAAGAATCTAAAAAAAAATTGTATGAAATGACAGATGACGGATGTAGTGTGTATGCTACCATACAAAGATTTTGTGACATTTCTTCAAGTAGAGTTGACAGCGAATCTATGCTTGGGGCAACGGTTGAGAAAGGCTTCATAAGACGAGCCTCTGTTTTTATTAAAACTAGTATAATCTTGCATTCATTTCTAGCAGAATAGAGCGAGAAGGTACTGGTTATGTTGGAAAAAAAACTTGAGGAACTAGAGGTAGTTTCAGCTAAATAAAGTTGAATAAAAAATAAAAAAATATATAGAATAATCAGTAATAATGTAGTTAGTCGACAAAATGTTTTTATTAATACATATAAGGTAATATAGGTTTGTTTTGTTTTATTTCTCTATTCATATTTTAAAGTCAAGTTACAAATATTCTAAAACAATAAAACCGACCATAAAATTAAATTAAAAAGTAAAAAATAAAAACGATAACTTCGGTCTCAAATAAACTCACTTTAATATACCAACTAAGTATTTTTTTAAGTCGGTGCCTTTTAACGATTGATTTGAATGCTTTAATTTCATTACTGTTACTTTAATTAGGGCAGGCACCAAATTCAAAGTATACTACAGTAGAATCCGTTTATTATGACTCCGCTTATATTGACCAACCGCTTATTATGACGTGTTTACACAGTGAAGTTTGGTTTTCATATAAATTATATAACTAAGTCGGATATAATGACTTCGCCTATAGTGACATATCGCTTATTGTGACCCTTTTTTATCAAATTTTGTCCGCTTATATTGACCGACCGTATGATTTCTAACACCTTTGGCAGTGTTCGGGAGAGTCACTTTATACCCAAAGACTTCCGGCGCGTGAAAGGATTTTTTGATTTGAGTCTATATTAGAGAGTGTAGATTTACTTATTGAGACTACTTATTAATATATACTTTGATTTATCTATATTTTATTCCTTTCTATTAAAATAAATCACATACTAACTTAAACAGTTTATTTATTCTTGCAGTACCTATGCTTTGTATGACGTCCGTTTAGTATGACTTGTTTCTTATTTCCCTTCGATGTCATTTTAAACGAATTCCATTGTAGTTGGTATAATAAACTAAGTTTTTTAAAGACAGAAGTTATGGTTATGTTTACCCAAATAAGGCAAAGCAAAAATGAGGGTTATGATTTTGACTTGTATGTATGTATATGTATATTATGTATGTGGGTATGGAAGTTCATCTGTTCCCTCACAGCTTCTAAACTAGTAATCAAAATTAAACAAATGAAAACCCAATGACAAAGAGTAACAACTAAAGTCAGAGATGGCCAGATAGCCTCAAAATGCGTTTAAAAAGTGAATATGATATTCTAGGTTTAACAAGTGAGCTATAGTCACTATATTCTTTTAATTCCTTTACTATATGTATAAAATTGTGGTTTAAAAAAGTGTGTACGAATTTATAATCAGTAAATGGCTAAGTATAATTACCTCATCTACCACTAGCTGAGTAAGCAGGCATTGCTCGACCCAGCCGAACGAAACGATCCACTTCGAAGCCGCTAGCGCGCACATGTACTTCACCGATCTAAATTAATAAAGCTGATCAGACATTTTATTTTTTATTTATTTTTTAGTCAACAATATACAACAACATTTTCTTATAGGGCTGATTTGTAGTCACCGGCCAATTTTTTTTTACACAATAAGTATCATTTATAGACACGTAATATATTTGCAAAACAAAAGTATTTATTTTTTTACAAGGAAATTAATTTATGCGCTAACATATTATCTAAGGCATGGTCACTCTAAATTACCATTAAAATAAAGATGACTACGTGCTACTACACAAATTTTGTAGTACTACGTCGTAGTATTATCAAGGAAATGCCGCGTCGTAGTAGCTATGTTCATCAGCAGCAACTATTTTTTTTAAAGTTTGTCGTTCCATATTTCTACTTTTCTGTACTGAGCGACGCTAAAATAAATATGCAGGTACGTTTATATCGTATCAAAGAAACTAATATTTAAATTTGGCTGGTGACGAAAAATCAACCCTGTATACTGCACGTTTGTCTCGGCATCTTCGTTCGTCATTCGCCAATACAAAACCTACGCGCTGAGTTGCGGAAACACAAAGCAAGTTTTGCCGTCGCGCTAGAAATAATTTTATTTAGAGCGCTATAGTCTATAATTTTATGTAGACTATCACATGATAGTCTAAATAAAACTATAGACGTCGGATTGCGACGTTGGATCTCGTCAGGGTCCGACTGCCTAGAGACCAACCTTCGTATAAAATCTGCGCTAAATATTACGGCTCCGGTGGCGAAATGTTCCGGTACAATTTTATGAAGACCCAGATCTTTCCTAAGCCCGTGTGCTGTGATCTTTGACCTCGCTTCACTAACCATCAAGAGATATTGAGGTCAAACGCGATCTTAGGCTGTAATATCAAAAAAAGCTTGATCCGATCAAGACATAAAATACTTTTGACGACCCCTTTTGGCGATAGGGTAACACTGTCTGTCAGACGCCAGTGGCCGCGGGTTCGATTTCCGCACGGAACACGAAAAAAAAGTGTTCCGGGTCTGGGCGTGTATCTATGTAGTTATATTCTAGGTTCCCCCCTAGTTCGCTACATGGTATCCCATATCACAAGCCCTGTTTAGTTTGGGCCCATGTAGTTGGTATGATTGTCTGGGGATTTTATTTTATTTATTATTATCTAGTGCCATACGTCCGTGTCCACGCGTCGTGGCCACGCGCATGGAACGCGTGACGCAGCGTTAGCCTTTTGGCATTATTACTGATCTCAAAAATACATGAAATAGATAAAATTGTTAAAAGGTGTGATAGAGTTGAATCAAATGCAAGCTGTAGTCACTGATAAATAAAATGCAAACTCAATAGACTGGGAATTAAAAATAAAAACTCTACCAACTACTCTAAACTCTACATGAATAAACTATTTGAGGCTAAACTTCAATCCTCGTGTCAATCATTATTGTCCAGCCCACACCAAGCAACGCTTGTGATAAAGTAACCATGATAACTAATCATACATTCAATAAGCTCAGATCCATGACAAATATCTTAAGGTCTTACAAACATTTACCATATAGCAGGGATTCAACCCACAACCTTTTTGCATAGGCACTGGAATGTCACCACATCACAGAGACTGTGAAACTTACCGCTGAGCTTTCTTTTCCTCGTCAACACCCACAACTAAATGAGTCAAATCTCTCGTGTATTTATCTGCATAAGTCCACTTCCTCTCCGAGCACAGCATCTTCACCCTCGCCGTCTCCGTCGAAGACAGACAAGACCCGGCCAAACAATACTTGACAGCTTTGTTATTATTTGTCATTGGCAAAACCCTATTGGCCGGAGACTTCTGAGTCTTTTCAAAAGCGTTGATCATAAACTCTTGTTCTTGCGTGTTCTTAACTAATTGTGATGATGTCGGGCATAACGTCCGCTCTGAGTCTTCAACTGCGCTGTCGTTCTCAAAGTTCAAAGATTTCCTTGCTACTGGAGTAGATTTGTGGGTTATATGGTCGAAGAATTTATTTATTGTCAATGGTGTCTCTAGAGTAGATTTTTTCTTATTGACAATAACTGTAGTGTCGTCATTTGCTTTGGATTCGACTACAGAGTCTGTTACGTTGATGACGCTGAGTGTTTTCTTTGTAGCGAGCTTGGGCACGTCAGACTTACTTTTTTGCGGCTGTACTACTGATGTCGGCTTCGGGTTTGAATTGTCAGGTTTTTGTGCATTTTTCTTGGTATAAGATAAGCTCCTGAAATCATTAATTTTATAACATTAAAATATATACAACTCAAATTTATATACCAATCATACATGTATTTCTATGTTCAAGCAATCAATATATATAAAACTGTTCCTTTACTGACTGAGTGACTGAGGTACTGAGTGACTGACAGACAACGTACAGCCGTAACTACTGGGCGTAGAGAGCTGAAATTTGAAACATACATTCTTTAGGGGATGTAGGGGTTCACTAAGGAAGGAATTCCCGAAATTCCCACGGGAACGGGAAATATAGGACTTTTTAGTTTGTATGAAAAATCTTATTCCTTGAGTGCACCAATGTGAAACTTGGTGTAAAGGTTTTTCAATGTATGTCTGGTTGTGTTATGAAAGGAATTCCCGAAATTCCCACGGGAACGGGAATTATATGATGTTTTAGTTTGTATGAAAAAATTCCATCCCTTGAGTGCACGGATGTGATACTTGATATAAAGGTTCCTCAATAAGTGTCTGTTTGTATTATGGAAGGAATTCCAAAAATTTCCACGGGAAGGGGTTGGACTTTTTAGTTTGTGTGAAAATCTTATTCCTTGAGTGTACGGATTTGATACTTGGCATGAAGGTTCTTCAAAGAGTGACTGGTTGTGCTACGAAAAAACTTCCCGAAATTCCCACGGGCACGGGAAATATATGACTTTTAGTTTGTATGAAAAAAACTAATTCCTTGAGTGCATGGGTATGATACTTGGTATAAAGGTTCTTTCAGTGGGTGTCTGGTTGTATAGTTTCTGAATTTTCCACGAGAAGGGTAGTTAAGCGCATACGAAGTTGCGGGATAAAGCTAGTGTTTTATAAAAAGCCTCACATTCCTAATTTTGCCTTAACTTTTAATTCCTTTCGATTGAGTACGAGATCAATGGCGGATTGAATCAATAATATTATAGCGTAATTTAACTTAAATATTAATTTTTTATTTTGATCAACTGGCTTTCCTGCGATTAGCGCTCTGCCCCGCACCATGCAGTGCAGCGCGTGGATGCTTTTCGCAACATTGCTTATATCTCCATTTGCATAGTAAACACTCACAGTACAACGAAAAGCATATGCATCCACGCGCGTAAGTGTAGATCATATGCACAAGCGGATAATCGTTTTTGTGTGTATAATACTGTGCTATTTAAACTTGATTATTTAGATTTTTTAGATTTTTATTATTATTTTTTTATTTTATATCCCGCAAGTGCTGATCGTGATTTCGGAAGGAATTAAATGCCACCATAAATCCACAAAACGCAACGACACAATTACGCGCATGAGTGCGTAAAAAAATGATGATGCAAATCTGCACTTCGCAAGTACGCACGTAGGTGCGTCGACACGGAAGAAAGAAAGAAAGAAAAAACTAGTTTATTGCCACTCAAAAAATTTAAAAAATAAACACGGAACATGCAGCTTGGTGTGGAGCAGTGTGTGAAACGTTTTATCTAACATTTTAGTAACCGAATAATATCATTCATGTCGTTGACTTATTGTAAAAGCAGTCACTTTGAAATAACTTTGTTCCATGTAGAATGGCCATGGCTTAGAATGGTCCCACAACCCATGGAGTACCTAAGTAAATAAATAAATAATAAATAAATAAATATTTCTGACACTCACACAACATTATCTAGCCCAAATTAAGTTTCTTAAAGAACTTGTGTTATGGATACTAGATACCTGATACACTTAAGAAATATATAAAAAATATGTATGTTGAATAAAAACATATTTTTTATTAGAAAATAAACTTAAATAAACATATAAACGTCCATGACTTGACGACTAATATCTGTGTTCATCACACAAATATTCGCCGCCATCGGGATTCGAACCCAGGACCTCTGGCATAGAAGGCAATGTACGTTACCCCTACACCACCAGTGTGTCGTAAAAGGCGACTTATTGCGTGAGACCTCCGCTTGGTGGTAGGCTCCTGTCAGGGTTTGACTGACTAGTGACTAAACTTCAAACAAAATCTGCCAAACCTTCATAACAAAAATAAAAATTACCGCTCTGGCGGAAATGTGATCTGGCAATATTTTATGAAGAGCCAGTTCTTTCTTGGGCCCGTATGCTTTCATCTTCGACCTCATTTACACCTTCCATCTGGTGAGATTCATTAAAAAAAAAAAAAACTATCTTTGCGCTTCTTAAATGATGATTTGGCTTTTCATATGGATCTAAACATGCTTACTATAACTTTATTAAGGCACTTTAAGTATACTTTAACTTACTTCTGTGGGGTCTCTTCAACAATATCATCATCATCATGACCCTCTTCAACCACAGGGGTGGCTACCACTGCCTCAATATCATCATCAGCAATGATTACTTCATCCTGCATAGATTCAAAATTGTTGCATACACCAGGTGTGAGAAGGTTGTCAATATTCCGCTGTGTTTCAGGTCCCGGATCCTGAATAAATGAATAAATTACTTACTTATTACCCAAACTGACTCACCAACATACTAAGCTTATGTTACGGACACCACAGGTAAGGTTACTAGGACATATTTTGTATACAAAATATTTAAAAAATAGCATGTTAATTAAACAATTCAAATAAGTGATTATTTGTCTGATTGGCTTAATCACTTTAAGATACAGCATTATGCATTTTAACATAGATTTTACTAGGTGATGGGAATTGTAACAGGATGGCAGTGGGATTTGTTTGAATATCGTAATTACCTAGTTTAGTTATGTAAAGTAAGCACAGCGCAATCAGTAAATGCATATGGATGAATTAGATCTTTCTCATAAGTTTTGTACATCGCTAAATATTAGGGACTAAAATCGTAATCAAATAAGCTAATACAAAAATATTTAGTGTCTATTACTTCAGTCTGAAACAGAAATGAGAAAGCTTCTTTAACCCATTTTTTTAACTCCATCAAACTTGATTTCAGAAATACAAGATAAAAATAAGATGTCCCGCAACATTTTCTGATATGACATCATACTAGCAAACAGTAGATTAAGACAGTGAGTTACTAACCTTTTTACTTCCAGTTCTGCTTTTAGTAACCTGCGGTTCAGAATCTTTATCTAAAATTGTGAATAAATTCTCACTGTATTCATCATTATGATTTGTTTTTCCCGCAGTTCGTGACAAATTTAGTTTCTTAGAGCTATTTTGGGTTGACAATGGTTTTTGAGTTTCATGAGTTCTACTTTTATTTGCCTTCTGAGTACTTTCTATAACTTGTGTATTCTTAACTGTATTTTGACTTTTCTGTATTACTTCTATGTCAGCATCTATGCTAGCAAATACTTTTCCCATCACTGCATCATAGTTCATACCCTCACTGTCTGGTAGAGTAGTATCTTTACTTATACTCTTATTTCTTTGCATTTCTTGTGAACTCTTATGTTTTTTCCTACTCTGGGTGTCTTCTTTAGTTGCTTCTCTGCCTCTTTTTTCTTGTCTCTGTGTTCTGGGTTTAGAAATAAATATTTCTGAAGGAGTATGTTTTGTGGCTTTTAACTTTTGTATTGGAAGTTCTTTTACAGAGCCACTTGCAAATATGTCTTGTTCATTAAGTCCTTCAATATCATTACAATTGTTTTCTTCATTAGCAACATTATCTTGTACATCCATTGGTTCTGTGTCTTTAACACTTGGTTGTTTATCTTCTGGGTTCAAGGCATTTTCTTTACTTTTAATACTTGCAGTTTTAGGTTCATGCCCTGGATTTTCTTTGTTCTCAACATACTCCATTATATTTGATATTTCCCTTTCAACACTTTCTGTGATCTCAAACTGCACAGTAGCAGTGTCAGCTGAAGCTGTGTCTTTTGTAACCTTGGTTGACGCTGACTTACTTCCAATTATTATTGTTTCCTTCTCTTTTTCAGCACTTTCTGTTGCAGTTTTACTCTGGGTAAAAGTGTTGCTGCCTATGTTTATTTGTAAATTTTGCATGGGAGCTTCTGTTGATGTAGAACAAGACTTACTCTCTTTATTTTGTAAATATTGTGGACCTAAAGATGTTTGAATTTCACGGTCTGTATTAACCTTAAGTTGAACATCATTTTTCTTTTTATTTATCACAATATTTGTAATAGTGTTGCCTATTTTTATAGTTATTTCTATATCATCAGTGTTTACAGTGACAGGCTGGTTTATATCGGCTGACTTTGAAGGAACTACTTCCTGAGGAAGCTTGGGGGATGTATCAGCACACAAAGCACCTTTTTTAATGAATGGCATGACACTTGCATTGGCACTACTCTTACTAACATCCATTTTTTGATGTCCATCCTTTAAGCTTTTAAAAACTTGACTCCTTATTTCAGGAATTTCAGTATTATTTCGTATAGATGTTTTATTTTGGGGTGCTGTGTTGTTTTCTGTTTTTTCCATTTTTTCTTCGCCAAAACTGTCAGTTTCATGAATTATATGGTTCTCTACTTTTTGTTTTGCATATTCTTGGGTTTCACATACTGTTGGTGTGTTATCTTCAATAACATAAACTGGGACTTGTGATTCAATGTGAGGACTTCGAGGAGAAGGTTTATTATTCGATTTTTGAGTCTTTTTCACCATTTCAATGGAAACATTCAGTTTACTTCTATTTATTTTATTCAATTTACTGAACTCTTTCCTCATCTTTTTAACATTTCCCCAATTTTGTTGTAGTTTTGTAGATTTCTTTTCACTGTCTATAGTTGTGTTCTTATATTTGTTAGTTTCTAATTCTTTTGTTACTATTTCTACATTATTGTCTCTTTTTCTAGAGCTTCGTCTTGGGTTATCTGTAGAATATTCATCTTCAAACGCAAAAGGTTCTAAGTCCATAGGTCCTATAATATTTTCTTTGTTTTTGTCTCTTAAATCAATCTCCTCTGTGTCTGGAAGTGCTTCAATTTTATCCCAATCATCTTGTGGTTGAACTTTGTGGACCACTTTGGCTGCATTTGTAGTCTTTATGGTATCTGTGTGAACATGTATTTTACTAGATGCAAGTTGAACAGCAGGCATAGAATCTTGACAGGATGCTTGAGACTGTGGCAATGTAGTAGAAGCAGAAAATTGATTTTCAGAACTTGCAAGCCATTGTTTAACATTTTTATTAGTGTCACTTTCAGATTCCTGCTGACTTTCTAGAATAAATTCATCGACTGAAATAAGAAAAAGTCTTTTAGCAGTCAAATACATTTACAGCAATAAGATTTGGCCAATACATACATAGGTATTTTATTACAATTGTTATTTTTTTTTATAATAATAGGATCATTTATTAGCTTAACATTAATTGTATAAAAAAAACATCTAAATAACATCACATTAGAAATTAAACTTACACTTAATTTGAAACAGCTTTTCAAATGCAACTCCAAACGAATGAATATGGTCCGTTAACATCTGCAAAGGTAGGTTGGGTTTTAAGGTCCTTCTCTCTACAGAGGCAGAGCAGACAGGACATGACCGTCTTCCTCTCCAACAGGTATGACATAGTGCATGTCCACAACGTGCAGTTTCTGGTGCAATATAATATTTGCAACTGAAATCACAATTGAAAGACATAAATTGGTTTCTTATGAATTCTATCTGAAAGTAAGAAGTTCAGCCTTACTTACCATTCCAAACATGTAACATGATCAATTTGTTGAGTTGCAAGCTTTGTTATTACATTTATATCCAGATCTTTAAGACTCATTATGACGATATCAATT
Organism: Stenoptilia bipunctidactyla; assembly: GCA_944452665.1. Lineage (NCBI taxonomy): Eukaryota > Metazoa > Arthropoda > Insecta > Lepidoptera > Pterophoridae > Stenoptilia > Stenoptilia bipunctidactyla. Next base: position 19,223,305 of record OX101731.1, on the reverse strand, counting down.
CAATGAATACAACACAATCTATTTACTATACCCTAAAAAAGATATCATCATAAGTTTCCCGAGTACCTAGTGTTTAGGGACTGAATAGGATAGATGTTTGCATAAAACTAACTTTAATTACTTGGTAATACGCAAATTTTGCAATTACTATAAATCAGCTATATAAATAGCAAATCCATTTAATTTAAGCGTTCACCAAGAAATATTCAATTCAAACAAAAACATTACATTTGGCGCCGGTGTTTTTCATTCAATGACAGACTATCAATCAATCAGTAAAAAAAATGACTGATTATGACAATATATTGGTCGTTTAAAAAATAACCAAAACGGTTGCAACGGTTGTAATCTTTTCTTATAAATCAATAACCGCAAATGAAAATAAATATGAGTAAAAACTGACCATTTATAAATTAATTTTACTGTGACGTCATCCAAATTAAGACAATGCGAAATGGGCCCTTACTTCTTCTTCTTCTAAATCTTTACCTAACCTTAACTGGCAGTGCAAACTGACTTAATAAAACAATAGTATATTATGTTCGATGCGAATACGTATATCAACAAATAATAAAATAGACGTGTGTTCCCTAGAACCTCAGAAACGAGAATTTAAAGAACCACTACATTATAATTCTACTCCGATTCATATTGAAAATTAGTTCTACTTTAAGGATTACATTGTATCGAAAATCAGATAAAACGAATTTATTTTAAAACTCATGAACATAACTTGTTACCACACTTTTTTAAAGTAAATTATAAAACATTGTGTCTGGCGCCTTATACGTGAATTCATTACATAATAATTTTGTAAGTAATGAATTCACGATCAAGAAGATATCAGTTGTAGTATTTTGTAGGCAATGGAATATATTACTGTATAACATAAATAATATTTTATTATTTGTATTTGGCATGTATAACATAAGTAGCGGAGAAAATAATTCGTTTTCATCTAAACAAATCGTTCATAATTTTTTTTCAACAATATAAAATCCTCTACTGGTCTGTCAATTCTGTCATCACGGTATTGTCACACAAAACTTGACTGAAAATTGTCAATCTTCTTTTAACCTTGCTTCCAGGGGGGTCACAGTTAGAACATTTGACATTGACAGTTTTGAGCTGCACTTAAAACGTCATCTATCGAGTTAAAATCGTTTCAACTCGCGTCGGTGTAACGAATGTTGTAATATTTGTACGACAGATGACTATAGCGTGCGTGCATGTCATAAAATTATAAACGTCAAAAGTGTCATAGTGATGCACTCGAGTAAGTATTTTGCCACTTAATAATTCGAATATTTTACAATTATTTACTAAATTAAATGGCCATATCAAAAACAAACATTGTATTCTTTCTAAATGATACCTACCTTGTATCGTCACCACTACTGTCTTAAGTTCATAAAAAAATACGGATGGTGAAAAGTTCATATAAATATCTGCTGATTTTACTTTACTATTCATAAAGTCCTCATAGCAGCGGCCTATCTCCTGAAATCGTAGTTTTGTTTCATGAAATTATAATAATAATGAGATTTTGTTTTCAAAATATAACTTTCAAAGTGTGAAACTATGGGCACGTTAAGGACAGGCGTTGCGTCACGCGGGGCGTCATCGTGCGTTATTACTACATCGCCGGCTTTACTAAGGAGCTATCCGCTAATTTAGAGGAAAGCCGGCGATGTGAAGATAATGCGTGAGGTCCCGCCCGATGCGCCGCCTATGCTTAAGCGTTCCCTATGTAAACATTGCATAAGTGACTTGCTTCTTTACTCATATACTTAAATGGATTTATAGGGAGGGCAGAGTGTTTTTCCTTCTTACTTCTTCACTTACCACTACCATAAGTAAGCTCACAATTTATTTGTGGCATCTTTTATAACTTAATATTGAAATCAAACGTAAAACAATGGAAATGAGACAGAAAAGTCAAGAAAAGACATAACCTAATGGGTACGGTACCTAGTTAGTTTAAATTTTTGCCACGCATCAAAAGATCTTTGTAGGTCTATACGTAATTGTGATATCACGTCACGTATCTATCAATTTTTTCTCTCGAATTATGGCCTCTAAATACTTATAAAAAACTTATTTTTCTACTTAATACAATTTACATTTCATTGTTAATACATTATTTTATTGGTCTAGACTGCTGGTATCTATATTTGCGTTGTCTCTACACGGTAAATATACAAATACACTAACTTCTAGAAAATAATTTACTTGAAATTTTACCTATAAAATCATTTATGTAGCACAAGTATTTATTTAGTACAGTACAAGTTGGAGTGCACAAGAGTGTTTTTTTAAATTCGATATATTTGACAATCGAGTCCTTCGAGTAATAGTCGATTATCATAGAAAAATATGGCGGCCGGGCCGGCACTGCCGGCCGGCACAAAATGGCTGCTTTTTGTGGTGCGTGCACGCATGATTTCAAGTAACGTTTTGTGATTTTCTTCTCTATCCCTGGTGTTTGCTGAAAGTTGAGTAGAGCTCAGACTCCTCCTCTGAAGCCTTTACCTGTTTATTTTCCTGAGTAGAGCACCATTGCTCCTCGGAAAACTGCGAAAGGACGCTTTTAAGACTGTGCTATTAACAGTGCTTGTTTTGTGTTTTTAGTGCTTTTTTATTATTTACTTAACAAACAACATGTATTGTATGTTGTGTGGTAAAGTAACAGGTGAGAAACATAAAACCACATTTTTTTTCAAATCATTCACATTTACTTGTTCCTTCCACATACTACCTATTACGCGCTTTAAATATACTAAATAGACAAATGTCCTGATCGGAGGACCAGCCAGTGAAATTACAGTGCCAAAATTGGAACTATCTTAACAAAGGAAGGCATTAGAACTATCTACATACTGATGCACACCACTTTTTTCTGCTCTATTTTGCTGTGTTTCAATGTACTTCGTCCAAGTCCATTAAACCATTAATTTTGTTTTTATAGCTGGAATACCTCTCCATCGTTTTCCTAACCAACGAAATTTCCCTGAGCGGTTTAAAGTTTGGGTGACTGTTGTTGGTGGAAATGTGGAAAACCCAGAGAACTGTCTTCAGTACCTTCATAAAAGAATTTGTGACTTGCATTTTAGGATGCAAGACAAAATGAGAAACCGTCGCTTAAGTGCTTTAGCAGTACCTTGTCTTCATCTACCAAGTAAGTTAAATTAAAAAGATGAAATATATTATGAATAACTAAAGTACCTTTTAAACATCAGACATAAGTAACTTGAATAAGTTAAGTCTGATGTTCAAAAGTTATTGCAATTCCAATAGTAATTAGTGAGTGGTAATTTCAGTTTGCTTATAAAATTATGTTAGGCTTCATTTGAAAAACATATTATTAGGTTATCAGAACATAGGTATAGTAAAGTATTTAAATTGTGAAAAAAAAAATTAATTGGTTGCATAGCTCTAAAAATGTTAGCTGTTTTTGAGCAAATTTTTATTGGAGTTATTAAGAAATGCGGCATTTGTGTGAGTAACCTACCATTGATATTAAACACTAGAATGACTGAATGAATACCTTTAAAGGCCTAAAGTAGTTATTAATACAGTTTATATGGTTATAAATAAATAAATAATATTTTATTGTATAGATTGTTGGTTGAATATTAATTATTAACAGTAAAAGTACTAGTTTCATAAATTTGTAGACATTTTTCATTGTGTTTTGTACTCAATCCACACATTAGAGCTGTGGTATTTGGGCAGATTTTATATGATGGAGGGTCTTTCCTAAGCCTGTGTGCTGTCATCTTAAACTTCATCTTCACTTACCATCAGGTCAGATTGAGGTCGAAAACACAGCAGACATTACCACTTGAGCATAAGTAACATACTGACCACTATAGTAATAGTCCGTTAGTATACTAACCGAATATACTATACTAACCAAAATATATACATTATAAATTATAATACAGCAAAGCCGGTTTCTTTTAGATATTTTCATAGTATAATGTCCTACTGCATCCTACTTTGAGGCAATGCCGCAGATATTCACACATTACACTGTAGAAAAGGGCTATTCATGCAATGTATAAATAAACATGGAAATAGAGTATCTGTAAGAGAAAAGTTTATAGAAATTGGTATCTTGGTGACTGTTCCACTCACTTTCTTAGGTATATAGCGTCGGCTATCGGGTCACCTGAACTATGACTATTTTATTCCATTCTTCTTTAAATACTCTGGTCCCAGTTTGTCATGTTCGTGTTGTGCATACATAGCTCAATATACCTACACCTACTATGTAAGCAATTTGGTTGTGGCATGACATTGGCTCTCACAATAAGCTGTCTTGTGTTTGTTTTTTTTAATGTCATGATGAATTTGTACTGTATGTACCTATTTGTATTAATTCGTATAAACCTGACTGAAAAAGAGTCCGCCGGCTTTTTTTGTCTCTTGGTCTATTATCTTATTCAATAACTATCAACACCTTGTGAAAGCCGAATTACAAAATTGTGACGTCATTAAGCGGCCATTCGATAGTCTTATGATGAATAAAGAAAATTAATTACATTATAATTGATTATGTTCACTGCCTATCTTAATGGAAACTATAGAAAGACTATGCGGAGCCTCATGCCTCTTGGAGCAAACTTAAAGCTGATGTATTCTATTTTAAATTCCAGTATGGTGTAATCCGCCCAATGTAGCAAGCACTTCATCAGTATACATATCTACCAATGATGCAACTGTTGAACAAGGTAAAAACATTTTGAAATGTAGTTTCTGCTCAACATGTCTTTTGAATATCAAAATACCTAAATAACCATATTATAATCAAGTACATAGAAAACATATACTTATGTACAAATAATTCTTGTGAAACTTGACACAACTTAATTAGAAAGTAAAAATAATAATAGCATCATAATTAATTATATTGTACACATCATTATTTTACAGTGCAACTTTTGCTTATGATTTAAGTATGCTCCAATGATATAAGACTCTACTTTATCCTTTGGTATTATGTTCTAATTGTGGTAACTATAAATTTTCAGTTGAAACTACTGAACCGGCTGCTGTGGCTACAACGGCGTCTTATATTACAACATCAATGAATACAGATGAACATATTCATACATTGGAGCTTTCTCTAACAGAAAAATGTGGTATGTTTTGTCTTTTGTTATGTAATCCGAACTTATGTACATCATGAGCCTCCTAGTATTAATGCCTATAGTAATTGTATAAAAATAAAAATTTATTAAAATAACTTTAGAACTAAGTTTTACTATAGCATTATGGGTCAAGCTTATTCAGCGCCTCTGTCGGAATTTTAGTATTATTGTATGATTATTATAAGATTTACAGAGGGGTAGAAAGTCTATTTAATGTTATTTAACAAAAATATCTTCTCTTACGTAAAAAATATCAAAAAATTTTTGTTTATTTCTTCTTTAACAATAAATGACATCCTTCAGCAATTTCAAAAAAAGATATGCTACAGTATGAGTATGCTACAGATTTTATTATTTTTCGCTATTTCATTAATAAGGTCAAATAAAATTTTCTGTTTTATTATAATATTTGAGTTCTTTTTTATTTTAACTCAAAAGTGAAGATCGCGGTGTTTTTCAAATTCTGCTATTTGATTGCCTATACCTACATTTTAATTTTCCAGCTCTCAATAACTATAAAGTTATGGTTTATATTTTTTTGTGTACTGTAGAGATAGTTTAAATTCAAATATATTTATTTTCAGGTGATAGTGCCGTAATCATGATGCATGATTCTGTATCTAATGTTGCAGCCTCAGTGAATTTAATTAATGAACACTCCTACTGCTTAAGACCTGGATTCGAAGAAATTGGTAAGTATATTGAATTTAATATAGAAGTTATAAACATTTTATTAACTAAGTAATCTCTATTTCATAAAAATACATACATATTTCAGCGAAAAATATTTTCGTATTTCGTACCTTTGAGAGCATGTTTTTAGAAGACGGGTTAGAAAAAAACATAATATGAAAGTATTATCGTAATATTTATTGTATGATAAGCATAACATTAACAAAGTTCAAAGTCCCTTTGATCTTAATTTACAAAAAACATCTTTTCTAAGGGAAAAATATCTAAAAAGTTTCTTTTCTTCTTTTATAAAAAAAGCAATTTCAAAAATATATTCTAGTAAATGTTTTTGCTGTCATCAATAATTTTTTTATAAGAGAAATATTAAATACAGACACAGAATATTTAAGTTTCCTTCTTAAAAGTACCCGTAACCGGTGATCATGTATGAAAAGATTAATGAACGTGGAGGAAGCGAAAGAGGTATGTCTGGATCGAAGCAATTGGTGTTCCCTTGTCTCTGCCTACCCCAAAAGGAGACAGGCGTGAGGTTATGCATGTAATATTTCTTTTGGCCAAGTGATCAAGCTTCTATATTCATAACTTAGCCACGAGACAAACTTTTGCGAAAAATGTGTCTTTAAGCAATTTATTCTATAATTATACCATAATAATTTATACTAAGTAACATATTCATTAAAATTGTGATGAAATATATTATGCGACAAGAAGGGCAGCTCCGTATAACTGTAAGGTTATTGTTAAAAAAAAATGTTTAGTACAATGTTAATATTAAATATGTTAATCTTCAGGTGATAGCGCCGAAAAGACGATGCATGATTCTGCATCAAATTTTGCAGCTTCAGTGAATTTAATCGAAGAACACTCCTACTGCTTAACACCTGGATGTGGACAAATTGGTAAGTATATAGAATTTATATTTATTTTATTTACAAAATAATCTCTATTTTGGCTCCATACAAAATGTACTGGGTTAATTTTAATTAGCGCATCACCTCTTGCAGGCAGCCTCTCCACATCGCCATCTCCACCTCGCCAATCCCAACAACATATTTTTTTCAAGTTTTTAATAATGTAAATAATTTCAGTTTTACCATATAAAAAATATTTATTGTCCCTAAACTGGCGTTACTGTATTTACACTGTCGCCACGCACCTCGCATACAGAAGTACATACAGAGTAATAAATAACACAGGATTTTTTTTTCTTTTTTCGTATTATTTATCAAGTTTTGTGAAAAGTCGTGGAACAAATGTTGTTGGGACTGATGTGGAGAGGCTGCATACAAGAGGTGATGCGCTAATTAAAATTAACTCGGTATTTAATAAGTAATCAGTAATTCTTAGTATCACCTGAATCATGCATATTATTGACTATAAAAACAAGCTTAATGTACAAAATTCTTGATTCCCTAACTATTAGTAATGTCATTTTTCAGATTCATTAGCTGAACAATGTTCCGAACCTATCACTACACAACGCCATCCTAGAGAAGAACAGAATAACTTCTCAAACACATCCAATCTTGTTCAGAAAGGTTAGTATACAGACAGTCAATAAAGTCTATAAATAAAATATCTATTTAATATAATACCTATTTAAATACCTAACTCTTTTTTGAGTCAAGCTTGCAACTGAAAATGTTGGTCCTGTGGAAATATCAGGAGATAAGTAGCCATCTTTTGAATGCTTATATCTCTTATTGTTTAAAGATGACCATTGACCAGTTTTACAAAGTTTCAAAATCAGATGATGACATGCGAGTAAAATTCACAAACGATCCGTCAGACATTCAGAGATCACTTAGAATATTAACTCTTCTTTCTCGTTGTAATAAGAAATTCCGCATCCACCACCTTCTCTTTCTACGTTTCAACACACTCGATATAATTACTATGTACGCAGCACTAATAGCCACAACCTCCTCGGGCGACATTTCTATAAACACTGAGAAGTGTGGTCGACAAAATGATCCGCGACATGTATGTCGGCACGTTCCACGTAGTTGTTGAGGAACATGTTCCGCAACATGTTGCTCCATTTGGCCCCTAGTGTATCCGTGGCTTTAAGGTCACATTAATAGCCATAGTTGGCTTTTTGTCACAGATAAGAAAGAAACCATTTAAAGTAATCTTTGTATTTTACTAACATAAAATTTCACTTAAAAATTTACAGTTACATAGAATAATATATAGAAGAACTTTATAATTTTATATAAAAAAGTACATAAGTAATCAGCTCTAATTTCAGGTAAACTTGACCAGCAAACTAGGGTTTGAGACTGAATTTCGTATTTCCTGTGATTTTTTATAATGATATTCAATAAATTTTAATCTTTTTCAGGTAAAAGGTCTTCACGCATCATTGTCTCGACGCATTTAATGACAAAACTCAAGACCAGCATGCGGCAAGTAAAAAACTTAAAACGAGAAATTATAAGACTGCGAAAACGTGGATTAAACTTCAAAGAGAGATTGCAAAATGCGGAAAAATTGAATGCAAACGTTGCATTTAAAACCATTGCAACAAACATGACCAATCCTGCTAAAATATTTACAATGATGCAGTTAAGAGAGGGAGCAAAAAAACCAAAGGGACGGCGGTTTACTTTAGAAGAAAAAATTCTTGCTTTGTCAATATTTAAAAGGAGTTCAAAATGTTACTCTTTCTTAGCAAGCAAATTTGCATTGCCATCAAAAAAAACTTTAAAGGTGCTTTTGTCGACCGTACAATTAAAACCAGGTATTAATTCTATCATTTTTGCAAAACTTAAAAAGACGGTAGCTCATATGAATACTGATAATAAATTATGTAACCTTATATTTGATGAAATGTCCATTACCCCTCAGATACATTTTGATTCATCTAAAGATGAATTGAAGGGGTTTACTTGTAATGGACGAAAAATATCAGACCATGTTCTGGTATTTATGATAAAAGGAATTAAAGCTAATTTCAAACAACCAGTAGCTTACTATTTTACTAATAGTTTAAGCAAAAGCGAATTAAAATCCATTTTAACAGAAGTTATTAAAAGTATTCAAGCCACTGGTTTGCAAGTAATAAGCACAGTTTGTGATCAGAGCACCGTAAATGTTGCTACTATAAATAGTTTAATAGACGACACTAAGTCAGACTATATGCGAAGGGAACGGGAATTTCGATTTACGCATTTTAAAATAAATAATCAGTTAATAATTCCACTTTATGACGTTCCGCATTTATTGAAGGGAATTAGGAATAATTTACTGAATAAAGATATAGTGTATCTCGATGAGCAAGATACTAAAAAAATTGTAAAATGGGAATATTTTGAAATGTTATACGCAGCTGACAAGTCATACGGGGAACTGAGGCTCGCGCATAAGCTAACTGAAGAGCATGTAAATAAAGAAAAAATAAAAAAAATGAAGGTTAAGACTGCAGCTCAATTATTTAGCCATAGTGTAGCTATCGCAGCTGAACACTTGACTGCGAGAGGTGACCTACCCTCGGATTGCCGCAACCTTATTCCTCTTGTGCTCTTGTTAGACAAATTGTTTGACTCATTAAATGGCAACACGTTTCATATTCCCAGTGGAAAAATTTATAAAGGTAGCGTAAAACGGAATTCCCCTCACCATAAACTGTGGCAAAATGCTACAAAAACATTAAAAACATTAAAATTTATTGTTAAAAAAATATATGATGGAAAAGTTCGATTTATTGAGACATCTGTTCCCTCGGTTCAGAATTTTATTAAGACTGTAGAAGGTGTACAGAATCTCTGGAAAATTCTCCAACAGAAATACTCTTTTGACACTTTATTGACGCGTAATTTGAACCAAGATCCAGTCGAAAATTTCTTCGGGAATATTAGAAGCTATGGTGTACGGAATGTGGCGCCAAATTGTGTTGCCTTTGAAGGTGCCTATAAATCCCTATTATTAAATAACTATAATGCGCCCCATTCCGTTCAGGCAAACTGTGAGGAGGATAAAAACGATTGTCTTCAATCTTTAGACTTCTTCCTCACAGAAAAGTCTAGCTCTAATATTCCCGAACAAGCTACAGTGAGATATGTATACAACGAAGACATTTTTAATGCTACTGAGCAAGTCATAGGAGATAAAGGCCAGCAAAATTATGTTTGCGGCTGGGTCATTGGCAAATGTTTAAAAAATGTGACAAAATCTTGTCGATTATGTAGGCATGATTTAAAGTCTCAAGAAGAAAATGAAGAAAACGCGTTCATAAAATCAAAAGAGTACAATAGAAAAAAAAGATGGCTTTGTTACCCTAATGAGAAAATTTTAAAAACATTTAAAGAAATCCAAAGTGTTACGTGCACCTTTCTTAAAAAAGATGTTCCGAAATACAATTTAAAAATTCACATTAAAATGATCTGCGACACATTAATTAAGTATGAGTTTAATTGTCCGGAACACAAAGAAAAACTAAAAGATTATTTCCTTAATACCACAATAAATATTATTATTTATAGTTGGTGTCGTACAATAAATCGAATTCTTTCAGGAAAAATTACATACTCTAATCAGGATAATGATGAATTAAAGTTGGCAGCCCATGTGTATTATACAAAACATAAACATAATAAAAACCCTAAATAAATAAATGTCTACTTTATTTTCTCCTTTATTTGTGTTTTATTATACATCATTTGCCCTCTGCACCAGAGGTCCCGAGTTCAAATAGTGGTTATTTGAGCTGTTGGTGTTTTATAACACCAGCTCATTATCAGACGTGTTCTAAAGTTTGACTTTGTTAAACAGATGCTGTCACTTTTATTATTTTTAGAACAACAGTGAGCATCAGTTTTAATTAAGTCAAACTTTAGGACACGTTTGTTAATGCGGTGGCTTTGATTTATACCTATATACTACGAAATATATTTGCACCAAAATATAGATGGCAGCACAAGAGCAATAAAAAATGGCGGCTCCTCAATCGGGGTGACAAGTTTTACGCCAAGTAGGCTCTCTATTCCTTTTGGTATATTTATCTTTCTCTATGCTTGCTTCATTTACTTTTAGTGAGTAAAGTGGCAGGCAAGAAATCATAAGTTTCGGCCAAAATTCACAGATCTATCGCAAATACACATAAAATAACGAGTGAGTGTTACATAAGGAAATTATTTCATAAATAAATGTATTTATTACCTACAGAAAAATATCCATGCTCAACCAAAATTTATTACATAATAAGTTCGCCCGGCAGAAGCTCTAATTATATTGGAATAAATTGAGTGTTGTTAATATACTCCCGCTGATGAGCTTTCATGATGTACAGCAACTTTTCATAATAATTAGTTTTTATATATTGGGTTTACTTTTTGTGGTTAACCTATTCCTCTTACATGATTTAACATTTTATATCCTTGTAGAATGGCAATGGCAATGCGAGGAGTACTGAGGGGGGCTGTAAAGAAGTTTCAGGTCCGTACCTATGCTAAGGCTAAAGAGGCACCCGTAATCAAAGAGGGTGAAATGGCCCTAACTTTTGCTGCTGGTAATAAGGTAATTTAATGTGAAATTTTATATGAATAAAGAATGTAAATAATATAACAAAAAAAGTAATGACATATATGGATAAGCTATCCTTTTAATTTTAAAGAGATTTCAACTCTAGACAATTTTTAACATACTCATTCGCACAATTTCAGGTATATTATGACAAAGCTGTTGTTAAGCAAGTTGATGTTCCATCATTTTCAGGATCTTTCGGCATCTTACCTAAACATGTACCAACACTGGGTGAGCAAATATTTTTAAGCTATTTGTTAAAAGAAAACTTGCAGCTTCATTTATGTCTTAAATGAACTAACAAAATAATTAAGAATGTAACCTTTATTTTATCAAGTTTTAAAAAATACTTACATATTGACCTAAAACTAAATCTCTCCAATAAAACTAAGCTTTTTATGAATAATTTTTGTTTCCAGCCGTGCTCAGGCCTGGAGTTGTGACTGTTTTTGAAAATGATGGCAAAGTAAACAAGGTCTTTGTATCCTCTGGCACAATCACAGTCAATGATGACTCCTCAGTTCAGGTAACAATGTCAATTATAACATAATTCTTTTAAACTATAATCTCTATATCAAGAACTATGAAATATTTAAAAGTTAAAAGAAAATGTACGTAAAAATATTTTTTAACTGGATTGGCACTTCTACATGGTAAAAAATTTGACAGTCGACACACTGAAATGGTAGAATTAAAAACATAATATAATCATACTAAAATCAATGAAATAGTGACCTCTTTTATGCATAAAACTTGAAATTATTGTATTGCAGTAAAAGATATGATTTAGTTTAGAGCAGACCATCGAATAGCAAAAAACTTCCTATTTTACTTAGGTTCATATGTTTAGTGAGACACAGTTTTTCAAAACGGTTTTTAAAATTATTGCGCATAATGATTAAAATTACTCAGTTTCTTTAAAAAAAAACTATTTTAAACAACCTGATAAATAAACTTTGCTTAATTATTGGGATATTCTTCTTTTACTTATACAGGGTCAATTTATAATATACTATAAAACTTTAAAATTGGGTTAAGAATCATAAGTGGGTTTAAATTACGAAGTCAAATTAAAAAAAAAATTATAAATTAAAATTTGAAAATAATTTTAGTGAATAAAATTTAAGTTTAATCTACAATTTATGACTAGGTACATAGCAAAAAAAATCAAACAATTCCATCTAGTTCTTTTAAGAAAATCACTTCACCAAAACAATAATCTTAAGTGAATAGTACCTACGCATCCGAGCGAAGGTCGTTGACGCGCGCCCGTGTGTTTGCGTGACCCAGTTACCTACTTAGCGCGGAATCAGCTGTAATTACGTCAAACATCCGGATAAAAGGTGATTCTAATGTCCCATCACACTACTGTTACAGGCTTTTGACAATCAATTTCAAGTTAAACTAATTGTAAATACTGTTTTAGTTTTGATTTTCATTAAATTAAAAATAAAATAAAGCATTAGTGCTTGAACTCTTTGTTTAAACTAGTAAATTTATTTTACAACTAATTTAATGTTAGAATGACGTGTTAAAAAACTGGAATCACCTTATTTACAACTATTATAATTAACAGAGTAGGTATGTTCAAAAATAACTTACGTTTTTACATTGCGTCCTGTCGTTGATGTTAGATCCGATACTCGTAATCACTGACAAACAATTCAAAGCAACTGCTGCACATACCGTCCTTGCTGCTGTATACACAGTCTTGCCCGTTTATGTACATTCATTTTCACTCTTAGTAAAGTGTCCTTCTCAGTTCTGACGACAGCAAAGGCGTCAGTTATTCTACTTTTAAGTTCGTCCGCACTTTGAATCGTATGACCGTCGCGACCATACACCAAGTCTTTAATTCGACCCCAAAAAAAAAGTCTACAGGTGTAAGGTCAGGTGATCTAGGTGGCCAGCTCACTGGCCCTCCGCGTCCTATCCATCGCTCACCTCACCGTACTCTTGAGACATGTATTCACGCACATTCCTGAGAGCATTCCACATTCCACAGAGCCATTTCCAAATATTCTTGATTACTGTACGCGTAATTCGGCATTTTGGTTACTTTGATCTTACTCATCGCGCGCGCGTATCTCTAGGCAGACTGGCGAGCGAGCGGAGGGCGTCCTGTAGGTTTCAAACATGGAAGCCGTGGCCGCCGCGCGACTAACCAATAGCGTGACGTAGGCGCCGGCGGTGGCGGCGGCGGCTCGAATTTGACTTTTGGCTCGTTTGATTGTGCCGCGTAAGAAGTTATAGGTATTATTTGGTAATGAAATTGATAACTTATTTTTTAATAAAAATGAATGGAAACGTTTTTTTATTTCTTGCTATGTAGTCGTAGATTACAGATTAAAGGTGATTGAAGTTTATGGACTTACAAGAATTTTGAAATTTTAATTTAAGAAAAATATTTATATAAAAAAATTTTTTTTTTTCGTACATTAAACCTACTCATGATTCTTAACCTGCTGTAAAAGTTTTATGGTGTATTATAAATTGACCCTATATTAGAATATTTACGCCAAAGATACCACAGTTTAGCTAAAATGGGGATTGAAACATTGGTTTTTCAATAGTAATGATTTGTAAATGTAGTTTACACATATGTAATTTATTAGCATAAGGCCGGCGCCAGACTTAGCTTCAAATGTTTGAACAAATGTTTGAATGCTATGTGTGGCGCTCCTTTGATATGTATTCAACGTTTGCACAAAGATTTGCACTTTGCCATCCGGAGTTGGTCTTTATCGACACATCAAAGCATTCAAAGTTGTATGTGTTCAAATGTTTGCGTGGCTTGCCACACTTGTTCAGTGTCCAGTTGCTCGAGTGTTGTTGAGCGGGACGGTTGTGTGCATGTTACACTGCACGCGGCCATGTAATGGACTGGGGCAGCGAGTGCGTTCTGGAAATTGTAGAGTTGTTACATGGGCAACTATGTACATGGAACCCGAAAAATAACAAATAAAAAAAATATAATTACATGCACACAAACAATACAGGCTAACTGAACCTACAAAATCGTTGTCCATCTTGTTTGTTGTCTACTACCATACTGTGGAGAAAAATGTTTGCGAATCAAGTCTGGCAGGTTACGTCAATATGTGTTCAAATGCTTTGCAAAGTCGTCAAAGATTTGTGCAAATCTTTGAAGCTAAGTCTGGCGCCCGGGTTATACTGGTCACCAATAAGCATAAGCAATAACAATATTTAATTTGTTGATAACTAACATTAACCACACACGTAACTTGGCTAAACGTCGATTAAAAAAGACATCCAGTTAGTCCGTTTGTGGAATTAAGATTGCTGTGCAAGGACTTTGTTTTAAAATTCTAACTTCTATCCATGCCGTTCTTGCATCTCTGTCTTTATACAGCTCGCCTAGATCCCATAGCCCTGGTCGACATTGTACCTCAACAATAACTCTTTCCAAATCGAAACTCATTTTTTGGTTAATACGCGCGTAGGACACGTTCCACGGAGCGTTACTGAATGAGAATGCGCGCGCATTGCCACGCCTGTGCCGTCGCGTTTCGTATGCGCAGGAGCTAGCCCCGGCACACGCGCGTGAGCTAGCCCCGACACACGCGCGTGGGGCGCGTGCCGTACACGCGTGGCCACGCGACGAGATAGTTTAGTTATAGTGTCGCAAAGGGTGCCCAGGGTTTTTGGGAGTGAAACCGTGAAAGGGACGTTTCATAAAGTGTTCCATACAAACGTTATTCCCTAATACCTCATCTATCAATTGATATCGTTATGCGATGTCGATGCGGCTCCCTTTACGGCTTTCAATCTCGGGGTTGTAAGTTGACAACCACCCTCGCTTCGCTTCCCTCGGCGTGATGAAAAACAAAGTTAAGGGTTTTACAAATAAGGTTTAAGTGTCATTATCAATTCCATTCTCATGGAATGTTTAATTCTTGGATTTTACTTTCAAGCTCCGAAAGTATTAAGTTTAAAAACAAAGTTCTAATGACAAAAGTTGCTTATTTTTATGTTCCTCACCCATAGAAACAGTAAAAATGCTATAACATGGCAAAAGCCTAAATTTTCGATAAAAATGTCCTGCTCACCCTTTGCTCTCCCTAACCGGCAGTTTTGTATAAACACGCATGACACAGCGTTGGAGTAATGAGGTGTCGTTGGAAGCCTCTTGATTGTCCGCTAGTCATGGGCTACATGAAGTTACGTTAAATTGACTACAGCGCCCTCTAGGGGACTGAAAGAAAATAAAAAAATTCTTTACAGTTTCTTTTATCAAATGAAACAGCTTTGTTAGCAAAGCTCAAATATGTAAACTGTATAACTCTAACATAAGTGAAATAATAGTTAGGTATAGTAAAGAACTAAAAAAAAAATCTTAAGGGTTTCGTGTGGGGTATCAAATAAAAGAAATTCGTTAGCACATTTCAAATATGTAAACAGTATTCCAAAATAAATAAATAAAAAAGTTTAAAAACTAAAACCCGACTGCTAAAAACAAGATCTAAAAAGTACCGAAAAAGTAGTCTCCGCTGAAATATTTATGTATTTACGTCATATGGATAGATATGTTTAAAGGCCGTAGTTGTGTTTGGATAGCCGTGGTTGTATGACTCCTCTACCAAAACAGATTCATTATAATAATAAAATCAAAGTGGTATTATATTTGTGAACATGTTGTATTGTTAAATAGACAAATTACCATGTTGCTCACAACTTGCACGAGTCCATTCTATTATATGAATATTCGTAAATACACGAATCGATGAAGTTCTGCGATCGCACTGATAAATGGCAATCCATGTTCAAACCGTTACGCATTGCAAAGTGTTTCTTTGCCTTTTTTGTCATTATCCATTTTAACATATCGATACAGTATGTATTTATCAAAACAAGGGCGCGCGTCGGTCGCTGCTCCTTGTTAACTTACTTAACGTACAGGTGCAAAACTGGTAGGAAAAAAGTAGCGTTTCACAATATCTATTAGCTACGGGCTGTAAGTTCTCAAATTTGGCATGGGCCCTCCTTGCGTGACGTTCTTCCAAGAAAATAGGTGATATGTGATTTATAGAATATCACGCATTAGCAAATTATTTGTATGATATTTGAACTAAAGAAATATATAAAATTATTCAATTTATGTTTGCTATGTTTTAGTATTCGATAAATATATTATAGTATGTTTTTAGAGCTTTTTATTAATAATTGCGTTTAACTGCTTACGTAAAACGAAACGCCAAACCTTCGACTAATTTGGCCATTGGTTGAAGCACATTTTTATGACGTCAAAGTAAATATTTAAAAGAAAAATTTTGTCATTCAATAATATTCGTCCTTTTTTTCAAAAACAGTTATAGATAAGTTAGAAAGAGAAAACTGGATTACTGATATGTTGACAGATATTTGATAGGATATTTCGTTAAATGAATAAATTTTTACGTCGTTGGCTAGATAAAATGACCTATTCTTTAATTGGTCATACGTAATGAAAACATAACTCTTATTGGCCGCAGCAGACTGCCATGCAGACCCCGTGGTCAGTCGCTCGTGACCACGGGGTCTGCAAAGACACCGAAACGTCGAGTCAAAATTTAAAATGTAAATATACGCGATAAATCCGGTTAAAAAGTGTTATATTTAATAGTATGAATCGCGAAAACTTAAGACAATATTACTTTTCGTATATGTTGTGATAGCGGCAATAGAAATGAAACATCTGTGAGAATTAAAACGGTCTGTGACGGTCACGGGTCATGGGATACAGCCTGGTGCCAGACAGAAGGGAGCCTAAGTAATAACCCCTTTAACCTTTTAACCTTTGGGTTTGAAACCCTAAAAACGATCAGTTTTTATACTAATTTATTTTTCCTTTCAATAAATAAAATCCTCAGACAATCACACCAACTACATGGCTCCAAAGTAAGCATAGCTTGTGTCATGGGATACCATGTAGCGAATTAAGGGGGAACCTAGAATATAAATACTTAAATAGATAAACACCCAGACATGGAACTTTGTTTTTCTTGTTCTGTGCGGGAATGGAACCCGCAACCACTGGCGTCTGAGGAAGACAGGTTTACCCATTCGCCAAAGTGGTCGTATATTTATTTCAAGCGTTGCTATCTGTTTTTGCCAGGTTTTGGCCGAGGAGGCGCATCCTTTAGAGAACTTGGACCGTTCCGCCGCGCAGGAAGCTCTTAGCAAGGCGCAGTCAGAGTTCAACTCCGCCTCCAACGAAAAGGTAACCATCAATGTGTTTCTTGTATTAAAAATAATTCATGGTAGTAGAAGTGCCAGAATGTAAAGGAATGCGTAATTGCAGGCGAATTTAAAACAGACGTTTAATTTTGTTTTTAAAATTGTTAGGATTTCATATCCAAGACACTTATTTTTTTTTTCTCTTGTAACAAACCTGCTTTAATATCGATGTAACCTAATGAGAAGTGGGTGATAAGGTCGGGTTTAGAAGACTTTTTAGATAACGTTGGCGATAGAGATGTTATGTGACGGGTGAATGCTAGCCAATCCGCCCATGAAAGGGCCCTACAGTCAAGCGTGACCGCTCTGATAAATCCCGATTGGTTGTTCTTCGTATGAATACAAACACGATGAACTTTTAATTACAGATATGATAAAGAAAGCCTTGGTTTTGTAACGCACAATAGATATATCATAAATACTGGAATAAATTATATATTCAACCAAACTTACAACTCTACAATTTTGTCAAAAATTAACACTATGAGAGGTTTTCTGACAGCTCATTAAAAAAACAAAACGGTACAAAAGGCTTCGATAGATAGCGCTTTACAAAAGGCGAAGTCTTGTCTGAGACATGGCCATTTCTTCCACACTGCGTTTTTAAAATTAAAATAAATGAATTGACGTCTGTATCAGAAATTGAACTTATAAATAACCATAGATGGTAGATACCACTTACCTACATTATAGTGTACCTATACAAACTTAACGCCTTCGGCTTTTTAAAAGTGCCATCTATAGAGGTTTTTTGAACTAATCTTTATGAGCTGTCAAAAACTCCTCATTGTCGAATACATAATTGTCGAACTGTTCATGTAGGGTCGGCTTAGAATAGCCCTACTGGTCCTTAGTCCTCTGGATAATTGTGTCGTAAAAGGCGACTAATTGGAAAAGCCCCGCTTGGTGGTAGGAATCGGTCGGTCCGACTGGCTAGTGACCACCCTTCATATAAAATCTGCCGCCAAATGTTACCGCTCCGGCGGCGGTGATGTGTTCCGGCAATATTGTATGAATAGCCATTTCTACGTCTTGGGCCGCATTTTATAAAAAATAAAGTTCTGTTAAAAAGAAAATACAGAAAAATGAAAAGAAATAATAATAATTTAATAATGTTTTTTTATGTATGTGTGATGAGTTTTGTTCGACTATGAATATTTATGTAGAAAAATATAGAATTTTACTTAAGAAATAGCTCTTCTTATGCTGAAAATTTTATTTTCAGGCTAAAGCTGAGGCAGCGATTGCTGTGGAGGTAGCAGAAGAAATTGTTAAAGCCGCTGCGTCGTCGTAAATCAAGACTTAGAAACTAATATTTATCGTATCTATCTAAAATTGTGTATAAATAAACTTTACTCTGTAGAACATAAAGCTCATTTTATTTTGATTTCGGTCAAGTTATGTATCAACGTGAAGTGAAGTGTTGAAAGTAAATGGTGTAATAAGTAAATCAGAAACCGGAATATATGTATTTTTTGTTGATCCATCGTTGTTGACTTTTTATTGTCGATTATTCCTACATAAGCAATAGTTTTTTAATTCGATTCCGAGCGGAAACAGATACAGGAGCATCGCAAAATTAGCTAGCTCTTTTTTCTTCATCATGGCTTATCAGTATATGAATGCAGATCCTATCCACAACAGCTCTTGCTACCTCTTTCCCTATTTGCGGAAACGAAATGTTCTTTACATGCTAGTTGCAGAATTCCAATTAAATGATCACGTCGTGTCGCTTGCGCCGGTAATATACTGCTAGTTGCTTGAAGTCGTAGGTAGAACATTTATATAGCTCTTATCATAGAATAGGAAATGTTAGACGCGGCATTAAAGAAACATTCTTATGGTAAAAAATTAAGCCCTATTTTTATCAGTGGAATGGATTACCTACATTCTCCATTTTAAGTAACCTAGTTGCGTTCCGGCATGATGTCTAGTGTAGCCATTGAGGAGGATAGGTCTGAGTAATCGTGCTGCATCGGAGAACTGTTTTCAACTCGTAGGATAATGACTCACCGGGTGACTCGTTTTGGAGGGTAGCGGGATCCGAAGCACGGTGCACCGCTGGCCGACCGCAGGTAGTAGGGGGCCCAAGTAGCATGCCAGCCACATGCAAAAGGCTGCCCCGCCACCTCGCGAAAAATCCCGGGAGGCTCCATCGTGCCGGCTGGCGACCGGTTTGAGAGGACCCGATGGCGAACTCGGGGGGGTTCGGGCGTCCCCGCAGTCTCCAAGCGAGTTTCTCAAAGGTGCGTTACCCCTATCGAGTTGCTTGGTTCCATTTGCAGCACTTCACTCAACTTCAGTTCTCCTCCCTATTCACTCCACTCCAAAATTAATGAAAGGTCCATAGAAGAGTAAGGTAACACAGCGGTTGCACTTCCTCTCGTATAAGTGCACTTCTGTAACATCCGAGGAGTGCACTCCAATCTCAATGATGTCCACCACCACCTCGAGACGGAGAGACCCCACCTACTCTTCCTAACGGAGACGCAGATCTGTGATCCGTCTGACTCGGCATACCTCTGTTACCCAGGTTACATCCTGGAGTCCAAATTCCACCCGCACGCCGGGGTGTGCATGTATGCCAGTGAAAAGATCTGTTGTCAGCGTCTCCGTTACTTAGAAGTGCCGGACCTTTCAGTTATGTGGGTTCACATAGATACCGGCCTAGACCAAATGGTATACGCTGGTATTTATCGGTCACACAGCGGAGATCGGGAGACAACAAGGCTTATGGACTATCTCAGCAGTACAGCGGACAAGGTTCAGCAACGTTTTCCCACAGCGCAGTTGGTGTTCCTGGGGGATTTTAACGCACACCACGGACAGTGGTTATACCCGTTTCAGGACACTGACCATGCTGGTAGAGAGGCTTTTGAGTTTTTGCTTACTCATGGCCTCTCTCAGCTTGTTGACGAGCCTACGCGCATCCCAGACGTTGCTGGCCACACTGCTTACTGCCTGGACCTTCTGCTGACAACCGATCCCGACAGATATTCGGTGTCCGTCACTGCATCCTTAGGGACATCCGATCACTGTCTGGTGAAATCTGTATCGCAGTACTCGCCACCTGACACCCAACCAAGTGGTTCTAGGCGAGTATGGCGTTACAAGTCGGCAGATTGGGATGAAATGCGACATTTCTTCGCATCTTATCCGTGGCGGCAAGCTTGTTTTACATCAACCGATCCATCGTACTGCGCTGATGCAGTCTCAAGTGTGATAGGTCAAGCAATGGAGTTCTTCATTCCCTACGCTGATCTATCCCTTGAAACCAAAGCTCGCCCATGGTTTAGTGCTGAATGCTTTTCCGCTGAAAAGCGTAAGCGAGAAGCGTACAAAGCCTGGGCAACCGCTCGCAGAAGCAAAGCCGTGGATTCGGATGAACACAAGAAGAGGTACAATGCTGCCGCCAAGTCCTGCAAGAAGGTGATCAAAAGAGCTCGTTTCGCCCACATAGGCTGTATTGGAGACAGAATAGCGTCATACCCCTCGGGAAGCAAAGCTTTCTGGTCCCTCGCCAAGTCGGTCGAAACGAACTTTTGTCGCCCATCGCTGCCGCCACTGCGGAAACCTGACGGTTCTCTGGCCCACACCGCTAAGGAAAAGGCGGATTTATTTGCCAGTATCTTTGCGGAAAATTCTCGTCTAGATAGCCAAGGAAAAATCCCACCCCAATTACCTCAGTTCGGTCCTACAATGGGTACCGTTCATATTCGCCAAAAGGAGGTTCTTAAATGCTTGTTGCAACTAGACGAGAATAAGGCTAGCGGTCCAGATGGTATTCCTGCAGTGGTGTTGAAACGCTGCGCAGCTGAGTCTCCCGTTTTGACGCGTCTCTATAGACTTTCTTTGGAATCTGGTAAAGTCCCCAAAGCCTGGAAGCTGGCTAACGTACAACCAGTACCGAAGAAGGGAAGCCGTGCTGATCCTGTCAACTATCGACCAATCTCAATCACTTCCATACTTTGCAAAGTCATGGAACGTGTATTGAACAATCGACTCCTGGCATACCTCGAGACCAACGAGCTCCTAAGCGATAGCCATTATGGTTTCCGTAGTGGACGCTCGACCGGCGATCTTCTCGTGTATGCCACACACTTATGGAGTGAGGCCTTGGAGGGTCATGGTGAAGCAATAGCTGTTTTCTTAGACATATCCAAGGCCTTTGACAGGGTCTGGCATGATGGTCTCTTAAGCAAGCTTCCAGCATATGGCATACCGACCGGGCTCTGCGACTGGATATCTGATTTTCTGAGGGAACGGTCGATTCGAGTAGTCTTAGACGGCTACTCCTCTGACCTAATGGCGATTAATGCCGGGGTACCTCAGGGATCTGTTCTCTCTGCAACTTTATTCTTGCTGCACATTAATGACCTCCTAACACCCGGCATTATTGGATATGCTGATGACAGCACTGTTGTTGAGAGATATATATCCAATGCGCGAACGAGCGGCCATGAAATCCAGGTTTTGAGAAAGTCCATGATTGAGCGCGTTGATTCGACCTTGCGGAATGTGTCCGATTGGGGCGAATCTAACCTGGTCAAATTCAACGCCTCCAAAACACAAGCGTGTCTATTCTCCGCAAAAAAGAGCACCTTTACTTTTACGCCCACTTTCCAGAATGTATCTGTTCCCATCACTGACCAACTAGGGCTTTTGGGCGTCACTATAACGTCCAATTTAAACTTCGGTCAACAAATTGAGACTATGGCAAAAACGGCTTCAAAAAAATTGGGTATCATCTCGAAGGTCCGGCGGTACTTCAGCCCTGAACGGCTGCTCAACTTATACACAGCCCAAGTGAGGTCGTGCATGGAGTACTGTAGTCACCTTTGGGATGGTTCTGCCAAATACCAGCTCGAAGCGCTAGACTCTGTTGACCGAAGAGCCCGTAAAATCATAAATAACAACAACCTTACAAATAAAAAATTGCAGACGCTGGAGCATCGTCGTAAGGTTGCTTGTTTGACAGTATTTTATCGGCTACATTTTGGTGAGTGTGCGAGTGCTCTTTTTGACCAAATTGAACCCACCCCTTTTTACCACCGGACTACCAGACGCAGACAGAACTTCCATCCCTATATATTGGATTTACCAAGAAGTCGAACAAAACGCTTCGATAGTTTCTTTTTGGTACGGATTGCCAAGGAGTGGAACAATCTGCCTGCGTCTGTTTTTCCTGACCACTACAGTCCTGGAACTTTTAAGTGTCGAGTGAATAGGTTTCTCGTGGATGGACGTGTAACACCATAGTCTTCATGCGCACTTTCCATCAGGTGGCATGGAAGACAAACGTCCTATCCTTACAATATAAAAAAAAATCTAATCAAACTACTCTTACTTAGGTTTAATTAACACGTTCTATATTTATCTTATTATAAAGTACCAAAGGCCGAAGATATTAGTGACAGTAAGGGATTCCTCAGGAAACATTACACTGCGAGCAATACTTTGAAATAATAGAGTTCCCTCCAAATTTCAAGGAAATTAATTTAGTCATGAATTAATGATGACATGGTTAAAACAGTGAACGAAAAAAGCATGGAAAAATAGCTAGTGCTCGAAAATGGCCCAACGAAAATTATGTTTTATGTTGTTGATTCGGGTGTTTTCGTGTTTAGTCGTTAGTTGGCAGCATATGTCATGGACCGTGTTTGTCAATTGTAAAAATAGAAACAAAGCCTATTTGCGGTATAAAAAGTCTTATAAATTGATCGCACTTGCATAATAAAAATGCAAAATTAAGTTATAACGTGTATACAGTTATATTAGGCTTCGGATTTCCGATACTTCACCCAGTTTTGTTTAGTATTTTGTCGATAAAATTTAACGTATGCAGTATACGTAGGTGAAGTATCGGAAATCCGAAGCCTAACACACTGTACAGACCCGTAAACTACCAAATTCAATTTTTTATAAGTAAAACTTGGGACAACTTCTACGAGGATGGTGTTATGCCCGATGAACTAAGCAAATTTTCGAATGTTTATAATTTGAAGTTAAACACATTTATGAATTCTGTAGGGACATACACATATGCATTATCGTGTAAGTGCACGTACATGAGCGTGTATATGTTACGTTGTCTAAGGACTCTAAAGCGGACAACTCCTCAGGTACAAGGATGTGCTGAAGCGACACATGAAGCAGTGCGACATCAATCCTTCGCTGTGAGAGCAGCAGGCTGCCAGACGGCGTATTTACAAAAGCTATACCATTAGAGTGAAAGTGCAAACTGAACTGGCTTAGCTTTTGTATGACAAAAACTTGCCCAAACCCTAATCCATTCTAGTACAGAAATTGACCGAAGTCGTGTAGACTTTGTGAGATAACTTCAATTGAACATTGCAGCAACAAAAGCTATCCCATTTGATATCGATATTTACCGATCGTTGGCTTCAATTTGATACTTAAATGGCAATTTTTCTGATTTTCAAAGATAGAAATAAAATGTGCATGCATTATGACCATCGTTATTTTGATGACTTAACGTTTGACTTTTGACCATGTCGGGATTGTCCAGGGTTGACTATAATAGCTGACCAGGTTTATGGCGCTTCGCCGGCCGCTGCCGCGGCACCGCTCGCTTCGCTCGCTCGACTCGCTCACGTGTATAACTATATGCAACCTAACATGCTCCTCCTCGCTGCGCTCGTCGTCGCACCTAACCGTACTGATTCGGCCTTCCGGTGCGGGAGCCCTTCTCGTAGCTTATCTCTTTCATCCCAATGTATATCAAACAAAGATATACCTACTTTTCATCTTGACAAAAGCTTATCTATTTGAGTGAATATGTATTATACAGTACTAGGTTTTGTCATTGCATTTCTTTGAAAATTACAAGAGCAAAAGCTAATCCATTTCAGTCAATTTTTTACTGAGTTCGATTAGGTATTGTCAAGTAAGTAATATGCATAAACAAAAGCTCCTCTATTAGAGTCTGACTCGTGACTCAAATAGTATAGCCTTTGTATATTCGCTGCCAGACGGCCGGAGTGGAGAGCGCTTGTTAAATCTAGCGTCCAAGCCTCTGAAAACCGGCGGCTCTTTGAGCTGGATGCCAGACGCGACGAGCTGAAAGCCCGACCACCTGCGGCTGTCAGCTATAATTTTGTGAACGGTGTGCTCTCACGCCCGCAATGTGCGATAGCTTTTACAAAAAAAAAAATGGCTACATAAGCCACATGCGAGCACACCAACGGCAAAACCGGGGTTGAAGACAGTCGCCATGGTCGAAATCGACCGGATTACATCATCATCATCATGTATGTACTTAAGTACCTACTTTTTACATCATATACCTAATACTTGCAATCAGAAGTCTCATAATCTATAAAAAACAATAATTATGATTTTTTGACATTTATTACACATATGTTAAAAAGTACTTTAGAGAAAAATATCCCAGATAGGGTAAGTCTTCCCCATTCGACTATGAAGCCGTTTTTATTTGGACTGATAGTAATTTTATTTAAAAAATCTAAACATTCAAAGAAAGCGTGCGCGGGCGACCTTTTCACAGCATCGATTATCGGAAGCGCGAAAAAAGCCTGTAAGAATCTTTTAAATTAATGTTTTTAAATTTTTGCATTTATAATGCTCAATTATTCTTAAATAACCGATTTTTTTATTTATCGCATTTTTCGGTTATTTAATCATTTAAATTGATTAAAATTTATCATAACAATTGTTCATACTTCATAGTGGAGTCATTATAAAAAAATGCTGCATTTTTCAAATTCAAATTCCAACACTTTTATTGCCATTTGCATAGATTGCAGAAGTTGATTTATTTATAATCCAAAGTAAGGTATATTTAAGAATGTTCAGATTGTTCCTTAAATGTAAGTAAGATAAAATAAAACATAATATATATTAATGAGAATACCTACTTGTTTAGTACGGTATGTGCAATATAGTCAACTAGTTGTAAAACTTATCAATGTATCAGTAGTAGGTACCACATACCTACTATTCTAAATTCAGTAAAGTGTTACAGATATAAGCAATCATGGCAAATGTGGTAGCAAATACATCCCTTGCGTATCAAGTGCTGT
Organism: Stenoptilia bipunctidactyla; assembly: GCA_944452665.1. NCBI lineage: Eukaryota > Metazoa > Arthropoda > Insecta > Lepidoptera > Pterophoridae > Stenoptilia > Stenoptilia bipunctidactyla. The sequence continues at coordinate 19,197,633 of OX101731.1, read as the reverse complement.
GAATCATAAGCTTAACTTTTGAAGTCATGGTAGGGTAAACTACTAGTCATTGGACACAACGAGTCATTGGACAGTAAACAATAATTAAGGTATAATTAAGGTTTGTTTAAAAACGAGAACCTCACAGTCGGTATTCATTTAAACTCTTTATTATAACAGCACCAAAATGTTTTGAAAAAATCCAATAAATCGCAGCATAAGTTTTAATAATATATTTTTGCGGGGCGTCCTTGAAGTTCAGTCGTCTTTCAAGTGAAAAATTAAGAAATAGGTAAGTTCAACAATAATAGTTAATAGCAATTAATTTTCAGGTGTTCAGTAACTGTATTTTCGAAGAAAGAAGTACAAGGATGTTAAAGGGTTATTCAGAAGACACCTAGTTTTTGTATACCATACCAGTGAAGATGTAAATGCACTCTAGTACGTTTGTTTCGCATTAAAAGGCGATCGTTTTCTAAAATTCAAGACTACTGATCACAAAACAACTTGTTACATATTTTCAATGAACCACTTAAGAGTTAAAGTGGTGATGAAAGTGGAATTAAATTATGCCTGAAAATTGGCAAAGTTGCAGCTAATAATGATCACGAAATTCATCAAGGTAGCAAAGACTCCAAAACAGTTATGTTCAATTTTTCCCCTGATGGTAACGCGTGTCCTCTGCCTCCAACTAAAACTGAATACCACTGAAAATTGCAGACGGAATTCCTAGAGAATGGACAATTGGTAGCAGTAAAAATAGATGGATTGCGTCTTTTTCGGATACACAACAAACATACTTCACTCTCATTTACCAAAGGCGCATAATATCCCGTCGCACATTATTTGATAGTCATAAAACCCATCTCACTTATATTGTAAGTATTGCAAAGAGCTGGGCATCGAAATAATAGCTTTCTACCAGAATGCTACCAGAATCCTACAACTGGCGTAGTAGTCACCTAGAATGACGCTGTAAGGTTGTGATATTTATTAAAAGCAATGGACAGCTTATTACAAATATTGGATCAGCTCTGAAAGTAACACAAGAAAAGTCTAAAACCAGGTTCTTTAACTTATAAAAAGCGTCGCAGCGAGTAGGTTTTAAAATGAATATTAAAGTCTAAGTTTGGTTTATTTTATATGCAATGTATGCTACAAAGTAGGTACGACGACCATCTTTATCTAATCTTTGAAAAGAATAGCTTTTGTAATTGCGGTGGTCAGGAAAAAATACGATTATTATGGTGGTAAACTTAAAAGAACGAAAAACTTGAAGGGCACTTGAAAAATACTTGAAAGAACAGGATGGTCTGAAAATATTTTAAAATAAATCATCATCAGCCTGTAGACGTCCACAGCTGGACATAGGCCTCCCCAAAGTTTTTCCACGTCGCTCGGTCACGCGCCGCCCTCATTCAGCGTTTGCTGGCGACTTTGACCAGGTCGTCGAACTTCAACGTCAGAACATTTCTGCCCCAACGGCCTTCTGTTCTGCGAGCTATGTGCCCTGCCCATTGCCACTTCAGTATTGCAATCCCTCTGGCTATGTCGGTGACTTTGGTTCGCTTGCGAATCTCCTCATTCCTGATTCGATCCCGCAGGGAAACTCCGAGCATAGCCCTTTCCAAAATAAATAAATAAATAAAATCCCCAGACAATCACACCAACTACATGGCCACAGAGTGAGCGAAGAAAGAGTTTGTGTTTGTGTTATGACCATGTAGCAAACTAGGGAGAACCTAGGATATAATAAATACATATGCAGAAACAACGCCCAGACCCGGATTTATTTTTTCTTGTTCCGTACGGGAATCGAACCCGCGACCTCACGATTGACGCAGTAGCGTGTGACCACTGCGCCACGGAAATCGTCATCGTGTTGATTGTACAAATGCGACCGATTAATATTTTATCACCTTTAATTTAGAAATATGTAAGTAAATTGATTTTTTTCTAAGTTTTTAAATTTAATTATTTCATAACATTTTCTTAAATTTTCACGATTCATTATCGAACATAAGAGATTCAGGAGATCTAGGTTCGAGTACCAGCCAGGATTGATTTTATTTGGTGTTTTTATCTATAAAATAAAACTCTTTTTACCCGGATTTACCGCTTCACGAGGTCTGAAAGACGCTGAAACTTCAAGTTAAAATGTAAAATATAATAATACGCGATAGATGAGGTAAAAAACTGTTTTATTTTAAATATTTAATTTAATTTCACGATCAACTTAATCACACAGAAAATCCCAATATCAAAATATATTCGCTAAGACTGAATAATAGTTGTGACACTAAACTTAAAAAGTAAATTCTAATATATTTTTTTGCATTATCGTATTGATAATTTCCTAATAAAGATACCAAACTATTTATTTAGATCAAAAGGAAATAAATAAAAATATATTAATGTAATTTATTTCCTTTTAAAACATATATAAAATGTTCATTAAAACTGTCCATTAACTAGTATGAGCTGTCCAACCACTGAAATTCTGTCCATTGACTGTATATTTTGCAACTTTTTTTTATAACGTTATTTATTCGCGAATTTTTCTGTCGAATATAGTTTTAAAGATTGTAGTATACAAAAATAGATATTAATCTACAAAAATAATAAGAATTTTAGTTCACAGCTTTTTAATTGTTTTCGTGAACCAATAAATGCCTTCATAAGAACCTTAAGTGTCCAATGATTGGACGTTTACGATATTATTGTGCAATTATGTTTACGTAGTTATATGTGAGATCAAGTGATTTCAAAATCTATAAATATTAACAAAAAACGAAAGAATTAACTTTAGGTACTAAAAAAATTCAATAACAAGATAAACAAAATTAAAATATATTTATATTATATATTTTAATCATAAGGTAATGTAAAATACAAACATTTACTTAGTTAATAATTAATATAATGAGTGAAATTTAAATAAATTGTGTATGTAGGTACTTATATATTAAATTCAGTTTAGCTTATGTACCACCAACTTATAATTTAAGGTTTTACAAAAGTAGGTGCCTATGTAATGGAGTTATTTAATGGGAGCATTTTTCATAGATTTTGTAATTACAGAATTTCCATTTACTTTACTGATTAATTTATTACCCTGCCACACAGCAACAAAATCACCATTAGTCTTCAAATCAGCTTGTAGTTTTTCCCAGACCTTCTTCTTGGAATTCAGTAACTCATCTGGTTCCCCAATTTCATATCCTTCTACAACAATTCTGTCCCCAGATTTGCTTCCTACTGGCGGAACCAATGGTTCAACTTGTTTCAGTTCATTCACTGAAGCACAAAGAACCATACCTCTTGATTCAACGCCGCGCATTTTTGCTGGTTTTAAGTTGCATAAGACTACAACTTCTCTGTTTTGCATTTCTTCAATGGGTATAACATTTTCTAAACTAGAGACGACAGTCCGAGGTTCTGCTTCACCTAGGTCAATTTTCTCAACATAAAAGGTATCAGCTTTAGGATGTTTGGATACTTCCACTATTCTTCCCACTCTGATATCCAGCTTAGTGGGTGTTATCTCATCTGTGGACGAGGCTGCTTTGTTACCTTTTACTTTTATCTTTGATGGACATGGATAAGCTTTCTTTGCCAATTCCTGTAGTTCTGGAGCTTTGAATATTTCTCTGATAGGTGCAAGTAGTTTATTAATTGAAAGTTCAACTGAAGCTTTTAAATCTCCAGGATGTATTTCTCGTTTAGCAAATGCAGCCTCTAAATCATCAAACGTAGTAAAGTCAAGATTCCCACCATGCTCGAAAGACCTTACAATCTTGAAAGTTTCATCAGGTTTCATTAGGGAAAATATGACATATTTAATAAATAAAAGAACTCCATTATCAGTTATATTGCCAGGTTCACAAAAAGTTTTTTTCAATTTTTTCTTGACAATTGCAGGGTCATCAAGTAGGTCTATTTTGCTGTCTTCTTCTGATGCAGACATCTTTCCTCCCGTAAGGCCTGGTACCATAGGATTCATTAAATGTATCCTTTTAGCATAACCTAACTGAGGTAAATATTTTTCAGACAGTGTGAAGATTTTCCTTTGATCAACGCCACCAAATTGAGCATCAACTTTCAGGTACTCCTCATCTAATGCCTGAAGGCCTGGATACAACAAACCGCTAAGTAATGGATGCTCTACTTGTTTAACGACTTCAGAACCAGCTTTTTTAGCATCATGTTCTGTGATGACTGAAGACATTCTGTAAACATCCAATGTAAACTCTTCACTGAGTTGATAGTCAGTGCCTCTGATAAACTTTAATTTTTCCAATGGCACATTGATTGAAGTTAACATAGCTTTAATAGCATGTTCATAATACTGAGTTCGCAGAGATAACAAATCCCAGGGGGCTTTCATATTATCCAAATAAGCATGTAAATCCGCAAATAGAATAGTTACCTCACAGCCAGCTTTCAGAAAGTCTCCTATTTTAGACATCGGCACAAAATAAGCAACATGAGGACGGCCTGTAGTTGCCGTGCCCCAGTAAATCTTCAAATCACGTTGCTTTATTATTTCATTTAACTTATCTTCACCTAAGACTTCTTGAAGGTTCCGGATGATTAGATGTTTCTTTTCTTCGACCGAAGACATCATATTCGAAGGGAAACTTTTTAATTGTAAATAAAGGAAATTTACTAATTTCAATATTAGATATCTGCACTGTAATATATCAATACTATTTTAATTAAACTCCATTTATACAATAGTAGAAGGACAGGTGCGAATTGCGTGCCAAGCGATGCGAAATTATGAATGACGCAATTTTAAATTCATGTTACACAATGAAAGCTCTAACCTCAATGACTGGTATGAATGATGTAATGGGCAGTTCCTGGCTGTTTTAATAAAATTAATAAATATACTTACATATTTCTTTTTATTTAAGCTACGACGGGTAGTATTTAGTGCCTAAATTAGCGTGCAATAAAACTGCAACAACAAAATAGATTTTTATTGAAAAATTGCAATTTTGCACGCTAATGCATGAGATGAATAAATCCATGTTCCAGATTCGTTTTGTGCGTTTAAAGGTTTACGTGCCCAATAATTCGACTTCATACACTAAGGGATGCGGTCGTAATCGACGCCAACTCGGTTTGGAGTGGACAAACCGGTTTGCTAACCGAGATGGCTACATTTTCGAGTCGCGGGGTTACTCGGTTTGGGAATTTTACGGTTTGACATATCTACCTAAGTATAACTAGTTTAATGATCGGCAGAATCCATTTCTAGGTAAAAAGGTCTCTTCAAAACTGAAGTTCCTATGTTTATGATCGGCGTTTTTCAGCCTACCCAAGTAATTTACCCGCGCAGTAGGTAATTTTCATCGGCATTGATCGATGATCCAAATCGAAGAAGCATGAAGTAGGTATGTACCTTCTTATTTCTAGTATTTATGTGAAGGTCATCTTTTTGTATGGAACATATCTAAGCTCTTTTAACATACTTAATCATACCTAAGTACCTACGTTATATTTTTTATGTTTGCAAAAAATCTGTTCATACTTATACCTTTTGCTGCTGTACGACCACATATAGGTAGGTACCTACCTACTTTGCTTATTAAGGAATTTGAATAAATTTGAACGTTTTTCAAAAATAAACTGTGATGCAAACGTAAGATTATTTACGTGTTTATATAATATTTCTACGTGACGCTCTCGAACAGACGTCGTAGCTACATTGCGCAAATTGGCCATTTTGCATTTAAAATAAGATGGAAATCTGCGGACTTTCTCCATGACAACACATATTATTAAAATGTGAAAGAAACCATAATAATTGCGCAGAAGCTTTGTCAGAATTATTTCCCATATTTCTTACGGCATAATTATGCTGTGGAACTTATCTTTTTGGATTGAGGTCAAATGCGTGCTTAGTCGCTAATAAAAATTCTATCAATATGTGATCCCCTTTGGTGCTATGCTGGATTTCAGGATTCAATTCTTGTCCCTTAACAACTATGTCTGTCTTGAGGTGCTGGAAACTCGGTGATGAGAATTTCACACATTTCATCATTTATTATTTTATCAACAAAGGAGCTAAAAAAAACTGTTTGGGCTGAAAAAGATCTTTACATAAGCAATATATTTTGGTTTCATTTATCAGTCAGACAGTGGTCTGTTAGCTTTATATAAAATAAGTACGATGCGACCTCGCACTTGTTCTTTACCAAAAAAGTATAAATATAATCAATAGGTACAGAGAACAAGAAAGGGCCAAGAAATTGTACCTTGTGCCTTGGGGCACACCCAAATAAATTGTAGATCTCGATGATCTCTGTCAACTATCGTGTACATATGCATATTAACGGTCCTATACAAGTTTTTCCGCCAATTCAAATAGTAGTTATCAACGTCGATACATAGATACCTACTTAGGTTCTTCATGGACTGCTTGTCGCACCAGCAGTGCTAGCACGGATCTTTTGTCGATCGTAAGTTTACGAATGCTCGTATAGTATGGAGTCGGTTGCAAGTTTTTAGTAACAATGTATTTTTTTATTTTACAGTTATTTAAGAGTAGAACCTGTTAACAAACATTCAAAATTAACAAGGAACACATTTATTTAAACTGACCGTGCGGCAATGGATAGATTTCAATTATTGCTTGCAAAACCGTCTCCATACTATACGAGCATTCGTAAACTTACGATCGACAAAAGATCCGTGCTAGCACTGCTGGTGCGACAAGCAGTCCATGAAGAACCTAAGTAGGTATCTATGTATCGACGTTGATAACTACTATTTGAATTGGCGGAAAAACTTGTATAGGAACGTTAATATGCATATGTACACGATAGTTGACAGAGATCATCGAGATCTACAATTTATTTGGGTGTGCCCCAAGGCACAAGGTACAATTTCTTGGCCCTTTCTTGTCTCTGTACCTATTGATTATATTTATACTTTTTTGGTAAAGAACAAGTGCGAGGTCGCATCGTACTTATTTTATATAAAGCTAACAGACCACTGTCTGACTGATAAATGAAACCAAAATATATTGCTTATGTAAAGATCTTTTTCAGCCCAAACAGTTTTTTTTAGCTCCTTTGTTGATAAAATAATAAATGATGAAATGTGTGAAATTCTCATCACCGAGTTTCCAGCACCTCAAGACAGACATAGTTGTTAAGGGACAAGAATTGAATCCTGAAATCCAGCATAGCACCAAAGGGGATCACATATTGATAGAATTTTTTATTAGCGACTAATCACGCATTTGACCTCAATCCAAAAAGATAAGTTCCACAGCGTAATTATGCCGTAAGAAATATGGGAAATAATTCTGACAAAGCTTCTGCGCAATTATTATGGTTTCTTTCACATTTTAATAATATGTGTTGTCATGGAGAAAGTCCGCAGATTTCCATCTTATTTTAAATGCAAAATGGCCAATTTGCGCAATGTAGCTACGACGTCTGTTCGAGAGCGTCACGTAGAAATCAATATATATAAAACTGTTCCGTTACTGACTGAGTGACTGAGGTACTGAGTGACTGAGGTACTGAGTGACTGACAGACAACGTACTGCCGTAACTACTAGGCGTAGAGAGCTGAAATTTGGAACATACATTCTTTAGGGGATATAGGCGTGCACTAAGGAAGGAATTCTCGAAATTCCCACGGGAACGGGGAATATAGGACTTTTTAGTTTGTATGAAAAATCTTATTCCTTGAGTGCACCGATGTGAAACTTGGTGTAAAGGTTTTTCAATATGTGTCTGGTTCTGCTATGAAAGTAACTCCCGAAATTCCCACGGGAACGGGCAATATATGATGTTTTAGTTTGTATGAAAAAATCCCATCCCTTGAGTGCACGGATGTGATACTTGATATAAAGGTTCCTCAATAAGTGTCTGTTTGTATTATGGAAGGAATTCCCGAAATTCCCACGGGAAGGGGTTGGACTTTTTAGTTTGTATGAAAAATCTTATTCCTTGAGTTTACGGATGTGATACTTGGCATGGAGGTTCTTCAAAGAGTGACTGGTTTTGTTACGAAAAAAAATCCCAAAATTCCCACGGGCACAGGAAATATATGATTTTTAGTTTGTGTGAAAAAAACTTATTTCTTATTCCTTTATACTTGGTAAAAAGGTTCTTTGCAGTGGGTGTCTGGTTGTATAGTTTCTGAAATTTTCACGAGAAGGGTAGTTAAGCGCATACGAAGTTGCGGGATAAAGCTAGTATTATATAAACACGTAAATAATCTTACGTTTGCATCACAGTTTATTTTTGAAAAACGTTCAAATTTATTCAAATTCCTTAATAAGCAAAGTAGGTAGGTACCTACCTATATGTGGTCGTACAGCAGCAAAAGGTAGAAGTATGAACAGATTTTTTGCAAACATAAATAATATAACGTAGGTACTTAGGTATGATTAAGTATGTTAAAAGAGCTTAGATATGTTCCATACAAAAAGATGACCTTCACATAAATACTAGAAATAAGAAGGTACATACCTACTTCATGCTTCTTCGATTTGGATCATCGATCAATGCCGATGAAAATTACCTACTGCGCGGGTAAATTACTTGGGTAGGCTGAAAAACGCCGATCATAAACATAGGAACTTCAGTTTTGAAGAGACCTTTTTACCTAGAAATGGATTCTGCCGATCATTAAACTAGTTATACTTAGGTAGATATGTCAAACCGTAAAATTCCCAAACCGAGTAACCCCGCGACTCGAAAATGTAGCCATCTCGGTTAGCAAACCGGTTTGTCCACTCCAAACCGAGTTGGCGTCGATTACGACCGCATCCCTTAGTGTATGAAGTCGAATTATTGGGCACGTAAACCTTTAAACGCACAAAACGAATCTGGAACATGGATTTATTCATCTCATGCACTAGCGTGCAAAATTGCAATTTTTCAATAAAAATCTATTTTGTTGTTGCAGTTTTATTGCACGCTAATTTAGGCACTAAATACTACCCGTCGTAGCTTAAATAAAAAGAAATATGTAAGTATATTTATTAATTTTATTAAAACAGCCAGGAACTGCCCATTACATCATTCATACCAGTCATTGAGGTTAGAGCTTTCATTGTGTAACATGAATTTAAAATTGCGTCATTCATAATTTCGCATCGCTTGGCACGCAATTCGCACCTGTCCTTCTACTATTGTATAAATGGAGTTTAATTAAAATAGTATTGATATATTACAGTGCAGATATCTAATATTGAAATTAGTAAATTTCCTTTATTTACAATTAAAAAGTTTCCCTTCGAATATGATGTCTTCGGTCGAAGAAAAGAAACATCTAATCATCCGGAACCTTCAAGAAGTCTTAGGTGAAGATAAGTTAAATGAAATAATAAAGCAACGTGATTTGAAGATTTACTGGGGCACGGCAACTACAGGCCGTCCTCATGTTGCTTATTTTGTGCCGATGTCTAAAATAGGAGACTTTCTTACAGTTATTTAAGAGTAGAACCTGTTAACAAACATTCAAAATTAACAAGGAACACATTTATTTAAACTGACCGTGCGGCAATGGATAGATTTCAATTATTGCTTGCAAAACCGTCTCCATACTATACGAGCATTCGTAAACTTACGATCGACAAAAGATCCGTGCTAGCACTGCAGGTGAAAGATTTTTATACAGGATGACTGGTGACTTTTAGATATTGGCGGAGAGCACTCTGTACCTGATTCTGATCATAATTATGTAATAAAAGTGGGTACTTAATTTTTCAGCAGAATCCTACTAATATTATAATTGTGAAAGTGAAGACGAATAAATAAAGGTAGTCTACAAAGTAAATATAGCTAGTCATTATAAATCGGCGTACAACGACATCTATCGAATAAAAGCAAACTAAAATTTGGTATATTATAAATGTATTATAAAAGTTTGGATGGATGTATGGATGCATGCATGTCTGGATGTGTGTTACTCTATCACGGCAAAAAGGCTTAATGAATTTGGATGAAATTTGGCATACTGATAGTTTACAGTCTAGAATAGCGAATAGGCTACTTTTTATCTCGATATTCCCGCGGGATTTGAAATGGCGCGGGTAAAACCGAGTGAAACAGCTAGTTCCCTAATAAATAAAGGGTTTTACTAGGTCGACGACCGTACGTGAAGCCGTCTATAGCTACCTAACTATTCTGAGTTGATAGCACCACCGCGTACGTCCATACCAAATCGTGCGTTGTGCAATGAATTCTTTAAATTTCGGGTAAGTAAGTTTACTCAGTAAATAACTAATATTTATATTTATATTTTATTTTTCCTTTTCATGTATGATCTCAAACTATCACGTCCTCGAATTTCGAAAGCGACCGAACAGTCACCCTGTATATTTGTCAGCCTCCGTGGTGTAATGGTAGAGTGTAAGATATGAATGGTCTTGGATTCGAGTCCCAGATGGGCCAGTTTAGAAAATAAACTTTCAAATGTTACAGATTATGGTTCAAGTAGTGAGAAGAAAAACTCTTCTCAAATTACTTATTTTAAAAACTATTATTAAGCTAAGGGTATTTCTTATCTTGAACGGAAACAAAAGTAAATAAAACACCAATATATTTATGATGTTTGAGTAATTTATTTGTTTAATCGATACAAATCAAACACTTTGGTACAAATAGCTGTGGTTAGCGATGTCGTATCACAAAATAAACAAATCACAACTAGCGCAAACCGAAACTACCTTTACAATACCAAAATACACAGAACAAATATTCAAAAATACACAATTAATCAAAATTTCGTAAAAAGCCGGTGCGGGTCTTCTGTTCCAATATATCGAATAGCTATATTTATAAATAATTTTTAGTTAATTTTAATTTGTCGACAATATTTTTTCTTTTAAATTCCAAATGCCTAAATGGAAAGACGTTAAAGTTGCATTCGCTAGGAAGTCGCGGAACCTATAACTACAAGCCACGACACAAAATGGAGACACCTAGGGCGGCACTGCATGCCTTACAACTAGTGGGTTGCATATCATATAGTTATATAGAAGGATAAAATTACGATTACGATTAATAAAAATGCATCTTACCATACTACAAGGTTATTCAAAAGCTTTTAATTCCACACGTAGAGGATGTTTACTTGTTTCAAAGTTATGCAAATTCATGTAGCTTTATTTGAATAGTAACGTACATTCAGATAATAGTGCGTATCTAATGCTGAGTAGTCAATTTCATATAATAGATATTACATCGTAACACTAACTACAGATTACATATTATTTTTTTAAGAGTTGATTAATTACTAGTAAAGAGATCTTAGTTCTAAAACTTATCTTAAAATGTATGCTAGGAGTGATTGAAAAACAATAATAAAAATTAAAAACTTATACGAATAAGGAAGGCTTGGCAATAACGCAAATGGTAGAAGGCATCACGAAACCATAACATGAGAGGAAGCATTGAACAGCCGCAAGCTGTGACTATCTAACTATAAACCTACGTACTTCACAAATATAAATAACCATTACGTTACAATTATTTCGTGTAAAAAATAAATGGGTTTAAAAATACAAAATATCACATTATTACATGTTGAGCTTAATTTAAATGCACACCCTTACACCCCAATAACCAGCTGATCTTCACTTCTTTAAATTAAGCTAAACAAATAAAACCAAAACTTATAATAATGTACTGCTTACAGCGGTCATCTGTAATAAACGTGCGAGGCGGGTCAGAGTCAATTTCATGGATGGATTTTAGGAACCGCGCCATTTTCTATTTTGTAATAAATAGCAATTTGAAATAACTACCACAACCATAATTTCTGTATATATGGTAACACTAGAGGTATATAATATGACGCGTTATAGGTCAATCGCTACATATTACGATAGGAGATCTAAATAAATATATTTTTTTGATCCAACCTCGCAAGTTACCACAGACAAATAACCCATTCCGAGGGTTTTTTTAACTTATGGCACACATCTGTGCTCGTCTCAAATCGAAATAATAAAGGTAAAAATCCAGCCAACTAAGTTGGGATAAAATCGAAAACAAGAACAGCAATAAGTTAAATGATTGGCAGTATTAATATAATGCGGTGTAGATGTCGCACAACGATTGAACAATTTTAATATGAATCATTGATCAAAACGAAATATAAACATAAAATAAGTTCGTTTTTAAAAGCAATTGATCAATCGCTTGCGTCTCTATTGGCACGTAAAGTGTGTGAAGTGATAAGTAGTCGAGACGGCGATAGTCGGGAACACCAAGATTTGGCGTTAATTGCGCGTTAACCACGGCCGAATCTTTTTCCAAATCAGCATATTTTAAGTCTAATCGTGACAAATTTACTAGACTTTTTGATTAGAACGAGTTTAGCGATAAATATTACGATTGATTAAAATTATAAATGTTGCCGAGTAATAGATTTGGGAGATTTAGGATTCGACTGGTGGATAATACGGGCGTTTACAGGTTACACTGCCACAGTATCGTAGGCTGTGAGTCCGGCTCTCCCGTGGACTGCTTGCTGGGGGACTGGGGTGGTTGTTTCTGATCTGGAAGTTTTTAAAAATACTTTATTATAAGAACTGCAAAATATATAGGTACATCAAATATTTTTGCGACATAAAGGCAGATACTTATACATTTTTACAATAATTCGGAAAGCAACTTTGAAAACATCTCATCTTTAAAATGAATTTACAATATTTTTACAAATTATGTAACAACAATTTAAGAACATGTGAATAATGCGTGCTTGCTTCAATTCACATCTTTCTTATTTTATAAATACGGTAATTATAAAAATGGCTTAAATAAAAATAATTAAGTGAAGGCTGTAAAGGCTCAAGTGAAAGGTACTAAATGTAAAAAAAACTTCATACTATTACTTAATTGAAACTAAATTAGGACCCTAAGCTAAGCCAACGCATTACGAGTATGAAATAACTTAGGTAAAAAGTTGTATATTATTTACACTCAAGGTTATATCAACATAAATTTTGATCTTCATATCCCGGGTACACAAATGACACAACCTTAAGGAACATTAACAACACACAATGCGATAAATGCCGAAAGTAATGAGTGGTCAGTTCGATGTATCTATTACAGGAATCTTACCTTGCAACATAAAACTAGATTTTAGTGCACAAAGAACATATAAGGTTAAACAGTTAGCCACATAAGTAAAACAGGCAAAATGAGGGACATTCAGTAGTAGAATTGTTGGACATACTTTGACTTACTGTTTCCTGTAGTGGCGGGATGCGACATAACACATGCTTAGTTATCAGGCATAGAACCAGAACATTAAACTAGAATCAACACTCAAATTATAATTTTAAGGTTGATAATGAACCTTTTAATACAAAAAGGTTAAGTTATTTATTGATATTCATTTCAAAATGCGAACCTTTGATTATAGTTTGAACTACAAAATTAATCTCACCTTAAATTGTTTAAAGTAGTTCATTGTGTTTGTTGATGATAGATATATCATAATAAATGGTAAACGTTCAGTACGTTAAGGTTCTTGAATTGGGAATCGAATCCAATATTAGTTTTTCTAAATACTCACACTACTTCTATTTCAATTATGCAGTGAAAAGTTCAAAAACATATTATTAATTGAACTAAAAACTAAATTATCTTCCAATGTTTCAAAATTCACAAAAAATATATTAGTGGGTAATTTTAATCAATCAAAAAGTTAGCCCATCCCTTGCAATATAATCAATCAGTGACGATGAATCTCTGTGAATGTATACTTGTGTAAGACTGACCTGTCTATGAGTTTCCTCATTTCGTCCTGATGGATGTTGTCCTTGGCAGTATGGGCCCTTACTGTAACAACACACAAGTCACCACCGGTCTACTCTAGCCACCGTACCCTGAGATGCGAACTACACGCCCTTTGCAACAATACCCATATTAATCCTCATTAAAAAATACAGAGAAAATGCAGAATTATTAAAGGCATTATATTGTCTTAAGTTTTCGCGATTCATACTATTAAATAAAACACCTTTAACCGGATTTATCGCGTATATTTACATATACGCTCGTGACCGTGATTCGTGGTCTGAAATGTAAATATACGCGATAAATCCGGTTAAAAAGTGTTTTATGTAATTAAGGGCATTGACAAACTTTTGAGAATTTAATAATAAAGAATTGAATAAATGGGTATTATTATAAGTGCGTTTCTTCAGACATATAGTACTAACAATTATATCTACAAACATTAGAAATAGTAAAAATTGTTAACACAATCACGTCTAGACACATAAGTAAAAGATTTCAGAAGGATTTGCACACTTATCACTAGTTGACAAAAATATTTTTAAAGGCATTTATGCCATAATGTAAAAGTATTAAAACAAAGTATATTTTTGTCAACTAATCAAAATGTGAAAAAGAAATTTGGAAAAAGTAATTTTAAACGATTATTCTATTAAAGCCAATCGCAGGTATGTCTAGAAGCTTAATTTCGAACTTTAAAAGCATGCTGTAAGTCACAAATTATTGTTAAGAATGAGATAGAGTCTATGAAACCAAAGTGTTTTACCGTCTTCTGCTGAGGACACCGAGGAAGCATTGGGACCAATTTCATATATTAATTTACGTATAAAAAATTATATTGTCATACATTTTTATGAAAATATATGTACAAAAGCTGCATATCAATAATTAAATATCGTCATGAATAGCATAAAAAGCTGCCTATTTAAATAAAGTATATACTTGGGTACACTACTAGGTACACTTTTCATTTTCTTACAAAAATACAAAGCTGAATATATTAGCTATTATAGGTATAGTAGGTATATTCAACAGCTATTGTATATGTTGCTCAACATTATGTAAGTAAACAAATAAAGATTTTAACGAATCATAAAAAAGTATGACAAAATGATTTAGAAATTAGAACATCTAAGGGTGATTTTGGATGTGTCCCTGTCAGAAGATGAGACGATTCGAAATGTAACACACTATCTTGTGGGTGTTAGCTTTTTTCCACATCTTTGCTCGCCTATACAATCTTAATGCTCACCTAAAGGTTTCATGGGACTAGAGTTGCCAACTTTTTTTTCTAGAAATAAAGTTATTTGAATCTAAAAAGAATATCAAACAGTATTTTGGAAAAATAAACAGTATTCAATTTATAAAAAAAATAAACACATATTTTTAGAGCTTCTTTTACAAATTATTAATAATAAAAAAATATAAATATAAAGTGTTTAGCTTTTTATGCTGAAAACAGTATTTTGAATACTTTATTTTTGTTCAACATTAAACAGTACCTATAATGTAGTGAAAAACAGTATAATACTGTTGAAAATAGTATGGTTGGCAACTCTACATGGGAAACAAACGGCGCATCCTTATTATTATATAAAAAATATATCCTATACATATGTTAAAGATTTAATTGTACAAAAAATATAAAAATATCAAACTTGCTTACTACAACACGGTACCTTGACCATACGAAGAATTTATTATTGAACAATTTTAATATGATAGTACATAAGAATTAAATTTGTACCATCTTAGTTGTGGTAAGTCACAACAGTAGTCATTTATTCCATCGGTATCGTATAGATTGTAAAGTAAATTTTCTAGTGATAATAATGGTGATGAAATACTTCTTTTTACGTACACACAGCCACTTTACAACAGGCAAGAGTGATGACAAAAAACTGTTGTGATTTTGACGTCCAAATTATCTATTTTTATAAAGAAATTGATTTATATCTAAGTTTAAGAGACAGTTCTGAATGTTCTAGACCTAATCGCAAATACCTAGCGTTACTCGGCTGACTAACTCAATCATCAATCTATCCTATCAACCAGAATCTCTCACCTGGGTAGTTGCGTGGCTGGTCGCACTCTGCCTCGGAGATTTCGTTGGAGTCCTTGCTCTCGTTGAAGGAAGAGGAGCAGTTGTTGTCGGGGTTGCGGGGGGGCGGCGGCGGGGGGGAAGGCGAGCTGGCGTGCTTGCGGGCGGTTGTCACTGGGGGGCGGCGAAATCGTTGAGCATTTTTGAAAGTTAAGTAAGTTTTGAACGGGATTTTATTGCGTTCAGTTTGCACAAATGTTCAATTAAATATACAAACACGAAACGCGATCAAATCTGATTCAAAATATGTTTGTACTTGGAAGTCTTGTGTCACGTCGATATCACATCTATGTACTTATAAATTATCACATCACTATCATGGCCTATGTCACGCTCATATCATGGCCTAAGCAATGTCGACGCGGAAGCTTAAGACGCCAATGTTATAGCCTATGTCATATCAATGTCATGGCTTATGTCATTTTAATCTTGTTATCAATGTCATGGCTTATGTCATTTAATCTTGTTAATAAATAAATAAAAAAAAAATGCGATAGCTCAGGTCACGTCAGTGGTATATTTTATGGAAATATGGTCTTCGACAGGTCAATCCTAAAGCTTATTTTACATCAATGTTATGGTCTATACAAAGGCCAATGCAAAGGTTTATACTACATTAGTGTCATTCTATGACACGCCAAAATCACGTCTATATCATAAAGATAAGGTTATTTATCGCTACTCACGCAGGCTGGGGCGGCTTGAGTAGGGCGTTCCGTAAGCTCCGGCGTATTGTTCGTCCTCGGGCGCGCAACAAGCGGGTTCGTCGTATTCAGCTGCGCAAGCGTACAGAGGACGCGAGTAGCGCGCGCGCTGGGGAGTACACAAACAATAGGTTTAGCAAGTCGTCTTAGTGTTGTTTGTTGTATTCATTGTAATAGATTTCCATAGTTGAGATGAGATTCTTTTGATTGGAATGTTTTTAAAATATTATCAAACTACTGACATACAGGATAATCCTAGTTTAGGCATCAATGTTTTATGCCTTTGTGTTTAAGTAGGTATTTTTTTTGTAATTTATGCTGTAAGATAGCAATGAAAATATTAAATATTATTTATGTCTTGTCCAGTCTAGTCTAGCCTAGGCAGCAGTAGCCTTTTCCTGATCACTTAGTTTTACTGTTTTCGTCAAGAATAGGTTTCTTATGAACACAGGTGTACCTACCACTTAATTCAGGATAACTTTCCATCAAGTGAAACGGAATATAAACGTCCCACCCCTACTTGCTTGGGTCTAAACTCTGATTTTCGATCTACAACACTGGTGGAATACACGCTTTATGCCATAGTCTTATTCATCATCACAGCTCTTTGTAGCGAGTCCACTGCGTTCCCGAGGATGTTCCCCTGGCGATGGCAAATGGATTCTATGTGGATTCACCATCTTTTAACGGTTGAAAATATAACCGCCCAACATTTCCGACAAAAAGACAGACGAATAAACCTTATTATTAATGACAATGAGACTAATATACCTACTACAATTATTTTAACCGATTTTCTTAAATTTTGTTAAAAAAAAAACATCTAAAAGTGACTTACATATTGATCCTCTTCAGCGCAGGTGGCGGGGTCGTCGTACTCGGGGGCGGTGGAGTAGATGGCGCTCTGTCCGCCTTGCGAGTTCTTGCGCGCGTAGCGGCTGTTGGCTCGCGGCTGCAATATGACGATATGAGGGACATTTGAGGCGCTGATGGTAAATAGTTTTGTAGTGATGCTCACAGTTAATGTTAAACCGTAAATGTAAACAACAAATTTAACTTAAGATGTTAAGTTGCACAGAAGATGTTTCTTAAAATCATGTTCGTCGTACGTAACTATAGGAAACATTAACACGGGTCATGACCTATACAATAATTAGAAGGCAAAAATTTAAATATTCTTTATTTCTTAGGTGTACGATTAAAAATAAGTCACATTATTAACAGATTGAAATTAATCTACTATTGTTAAATGAATCTAATTACGTATTCAGTTCAGAAAGTCAGTGTTGCCCTGAAGAAGTGGCAAGAAACTCAACACCAATCAACTACAATTATTTATTGAATCGTCCGTGTATTCGGATATCTTAATATAACCCTTGTAAAATTGCTTTCAGTATCTGTTCATTTCTCTTGAATGTTTTTGGAAACTTCGTGCTATACTGACATCAGTAGAAGTCCACTATAAAGCCTTTTTATTCTACCTTACTTGACAAATGTCACTCACCATAGACTGCGAAGCGTGAGTGTGATGCGCGTGTGGGTGGGCATGCGCCAGAGTGCCGTGGTGGTGCGGGAACGCCATGGCCTTGGTGGGGTCCATCTCTTCACGGAATCCGAGCAGGTGGAACGTGGCGTAGGGGCAGATCTCGTCTTCCATGCCTGGTGGAGTCAAGAGGATACGGTTAGGCCTGTATTATGGGAGATTCCTTAAGTGTGACTTAAGAATAAATTGGCTGGCAGTTCTTCGTAAGGAGCTGTCAAAAATCTGTACTTAAGTGTGGTTATCTGGACTTAAGAGTAAGTTTTTATGATACGAGCTTTAGTATGGTTATTTACAAAAGAAGAAGTGTTCACTTTAACGTTTTATGGATAACTATTATTTGATTTTCTTAAGAGTTATAAGAGCTCTATTGGTTGAAGTGGTAAGCAGTCACAAAACGTTTAGTACTCACGTATTTTTTTGAAAATGTTTGAATAGCAAGCCTGTGGGGCGAAAAATTACCACTTTTTTACGTTAATATCACACAAGAAATAAATTACAATTTCTTGACGTTAAAATATAATTATTAATTTAATACACAAGATCAAGAACAAGATCCTGCTTGCAAATATGCAGTTAGATTATAAAGTGATTTTATTTTGATATAGTTAACGATAGCTAATTTACTTACTAAGCTACTCGCATATAATCGATAGTTTTTATGGATATGTAAAACAGGTTTAAAGTCAGTTAATACTTACTTACTTAGTTATTTTTATACTCTCGTTTTCATTATCGTGAGAACATGTGGCGAACTTCTATAATTAATAATTTATTCTAAACTCCTTACTCCTCATTTAAAATCTTATTGAAAGTGTTTAAGACGAAAATTAAGATTAATGTTTTAGTTTTTACACTTTCATGCAAGTGCATTATTTTCCAAACAGGCCATTATTTTATTTATGTATTATTTTTCAATTAATATTTACGATGAATGAAGGTTAAGTATTGTGTATTGTGATGTTAAGTAAAATATATAAAAAAACTCGTAGCAAAACAAATAACAAGGCCGCAACCAAGATAAAAGTAGGTTAGTAAAAAAGCGGGGTTAAAATTGAGAGTTGTTAGAGCATGCGTATAACACACTTACCGAGGTTAGTAGCACCGCACACAGTTAGCACTATAAGATCCATTACCAAAATAATATCAAATCTGAGGTTTGCGGTGGGGAGGCTTAAGGTTTTTCCTTCTACCGATGCACGAGTAGGTATAAAGGATGCCCTAGGGAATGCTAGTAAGTAAGAATTTGATAAATGACGGGCAAACCAAAATTGCTGTGACAGCATTTCACTTCATATTTAAAAGTCAGCAATAATTTACGGACGAACAGCATTTTGGTATGCCCGCACCCCATGACTTATGCTAAGTAAATGCCTTTTCGGTCCTTTGTTATATTTATTTTTATTTTATTATATTATTAAGTCAACAATTCTTTATTTTTGTTTTTTTTTTGTAACCGTATTAACTTATTTTCTTTCTTTCTTTTGGTACAGTAAGTGTTTGCACATCAATTTATTTACCATGAACAAGTTTTATCGTTATACAAATTTTATCATTATAACGTTATCTCAATCATTTTCATAGTCACCAAGAATATGAACGATCAGCGAAGGAGCTTTGCAAACCGTACAGAAAGCGACTTAAGAAAGTTAGTTTTATTTTTTCAAGTATTGTTTTATACAATCGATCAACGTTTAAGCCTCCCCCGCTTCCCCTTGTACCTGTAATAACGGTGTCTCCCGAGTTGGTGCGGCGCGCCATCGGCCTGCGCACGCGCTCGTACTGGTGCCGGCGCGGGTCCCACGTGGCACCCACTATCGCGACGCAAGCAACATTCACTAACATATTCTCTTAAAACTCCGACACGAAACGACACACAAATTGTGGCGAGATTTGTACAGTGCCACACATTTATCTCACAGGAATATAATATTAAGACCGTCAGATAATATTGGGCTCGATCCGACATTAGATTCGCTAATTTTAATTCTCTCTAATGTCAAAATAGAATCCTTCAAATTCAAAAGTTGCCAATAAAAACTGACTTTGAAGCTTTTATGTTTGACATTAGAGAAACTTGAAAGTAGAGATTGTAACTTAAAGTTTTAGCGATACCTTTAGCGTTTTTAACATATTGAACTGTTAGATAAGTTTGCTGCACTGGACATGTCGTGGCGGTTTTTTAAGAGCCATTAAATAAGCTTTCTGCGCAAGTTGCGATACATTTTGATATCATAGTTTGCTGACATATCATTTTATGGCCGACGCAATTTGAAATGTGTAACAGGAACTAAATAGGCAATCGCCAAAAAGATTGTTTTATTCACGAACATTTAATTTATAAAGAAACTTATCAAAATGGATCGTAAAAAAATCAGGCGCTGATTGTCCATGATAGTGGGAGTGTAGCCAAAAATACAGGGGGTAGGACAATGCTAATTTAGAAAACAATATAATGGAAATAAACATATCTCATAGAAATGTTCACTATGTATTTTACAATTACTTATCTACGTATTCTTAGATATGTACTCATCATAGTCCGCAACGTCTGGATTTAGGTTACTTCTACCATGGACTAAGTTAATATGAGTGTGGTGAACCAAAATTGAATTGACTTTTACCTTTGACCCGACTAAGGTTTTTGAAATTAGAAGATAATTAACATTCACAGCAGATATATCTAGGTCTAAGATTGGACATATCACATTCAGAAAGAAAACAACATTGAGAGGAATGAATTATACTAATACTATGGATAAAAATAAAAAATATAATTATACAGTCTTCACGGTTAAGAATATTAAATAAAAGATATTTACGCGGATTTCGCGAATTTAAATAACTAGGTACATATTTCACACACCGTGGTTACTCTTTTATTTAATTTAATAATCGTGATCATATTGATATGAACATTTCAGCAATCTAATTACTAAATAAAATATGATGGATTATAACTTATGATATCTACACTGTAAAAGGAAGCGATCGATTATTCCAGAAAGCACGTAGATTTGCAAACCTTCGCTAACTCTTATGGGTTATGTTGTGGCACATGAAATGCTTGATTGCGTGTCTAAGCAGAGCGCTGACGATTGTGCTTTCACTCAAATTATTTACATTGGGAACAATATCAAAAAATATATCATCATATAAATAATAAATATTGGACTGAGCCGTAATCGCAATCATAGGATTTTCGATCGCCTCTTTCAACTTTGTGCACTTGTGCTGAAGCGACTTTGAACCATTCAATGAATTTAAAACGTTATTGCCTCCACCAACTTACCTGTATTTTTAAAACCACTAAAAAGTAACCGCCACAATATATGATTGAGATAAATATGAAGCTAAGACCGTTGGTGATCTAGGGGTCTAAGAGTAATATTCGTGCAGATATGGAAAGCTAGAATAAAAGTTGAAGATAGGAGTGGCAATAGCGAAAAAGCAAATGTAAGGTGCGGTGGAACGTATGACTGAATAGGTGTGGCTTTGTATATGATAGAAAACAAAAGTACCTACATATATCAACTTTGTAAGGTGAAGTTATTGAATACATATCCTTATGCTTTACAAAAGTGGTTATATGTTTGGTGATGACGATTTTATTATGATTATGAAGATGTCATTAGAGTTCTGAAACTGCATAGATTTAGTCGGTAAGTGACTAATAAGGGTGTACAGTCACTGTTAAGAATCCGGATCCGCCCTTTATGCAAGAATTAAGTTTTTTCAATAAACTCTGATTATATTGTTTTGAAATCAGGACCAAACATATGTTTTAGTTAACTTTGGACTTAAATGTCAAGCCATGAAGTCTGCAGTTTTCTAAAAAAAAACTTTATTCTTACTGAATACAGGGAGATCCGGTTTCACTGAAGAACAAATTATACCTAAATAAGTTTATCGAGTGTTTTAGAAGCTTCCTATACCCGCATGATGGTCTTCATCTTCCGCATTATCGTCACTTCAATACCACGAGCTATAATATTAATCGTTATCTCCTCCAGATTAATTTAAGACCACATAAGATAACGCCGTTTCAATAAAGTCCTGATATCTTAAAAAATAAGTTAGAATTCCCTATAGCCAGAAAATTAAAAGACTCACTGATATGTGCCGAGCGTTGCATCCTATCGCACGTGTTATAGTTGGAGTTAGGTACGGGGGGCAGCTTCCTATTAGGCGGGGCGATGTAGCCAAGTTCATCGCGCAAGCCGCCGCGTTTGTCCAGAGTTGCGCTGTTGCCACCCAGTGCAGCTTGCGATGCGTTGTATACGGCGTCATCTGTGGACGTTGCAGTTTGTATTAGTAGATGAAGGTTTTTTATCTTTACCTTTGAATAATCATACATATTGATTTTTAAGCGATTCCTACACTGCTGTCGCTCTGACGTATCTATGCGTATCTAAATTAGTCGAAACGCACTTCCGCTAGTACGCATATAGGTGCGACAGTGCAGCGGCAGTGTGCGAATCGACATACTCCGTGATAATATGTGACCTAAGTTAAACTTATATTTTGAAGCAATTATACATATTTAATATAATAATAATAAGTATACTTATTGAATACTAATAAAATATGGATAAGTTCACTGTGTTATAACAAACTTACTTTACACAAATTTTTGATTTAATAAAATATTTATTGAAGTATTATCTTATAATAACTGAACCAAAATATTGATGAATCATATTGTAAAAATAAGAGTAGCAAACAAATATGTACAATGAATGATACATGGATACTAGTGAATAATACATGCATAAATAATAAATTACTTCAACGTGGCCTCAAACTACTCTTATAAAAGCTAGTGACATAGAGACCACATTTCGCAGCTATAGGGGCTATCTATAGAGTAGATATATATCCAATGAAATAAATAATAAAATTTAAAAAAATACTTATGATAGGTTGTCACAGATTACCAATCTAGTCTTAAAAGGAAAGAGTTTAATAATCAATTTAAAACAAATGGTTTAACAAATGAATGTACAGGTAAAATCAAATTGAAGGGAGCTTTAAATGGCTCATTTACAATAACCTCCTCTGCCATTTAAAATGTCTTTCAAAACAGGAAATGGGTTTCAAAAATGTTATGAAATGTAAAGAATGAACTAAGAAATAAAAAAAGCGGCGGGCCATGCCACTATACATACAGTACTGGTCCTTCTGACCTCGAAGGCGGTGGGGGGTGTTTCTCCTGGCTAGGGTTAGGCAAATCACCACCATTCCCACAATAAACACCACAATGGTTGCCAGAATTGGCACCAGGACTTCAGGTTCCAACCAGGCTCGTACCCACGGAGGTAGCTCCTTATTTCCATCAATATTTCCAGGTAATGGGGCGACGGTTCCTAAAAGATATAGATTAAGAAGTTGATAATTATGTCTTTTTTACCTTTATGTTGGTCTCGGGTTCCTCTAACGACGCAGACAACCACCACAGCAATGATGATGACCATAATAGCGGCCACAACCGGCACGATAAGGTTCAAGTGCGAGAGAATCAGCTTGATAGTTTGTTCCGTCGTCAACTGGTCCGAGGAGTCCCGAGCTGGCGCGATCGTACCTGAAATGCAAGCCAATTTAAACGCTATTGTACTGTGTTAGGTTTGAATATGGAGTTTCACGAAATGAAAGGCAATGCATTTCAGGTACGATGCTTTTTATTCATAGTCGGATCTTTTCTCAATTTTAATATGGTACGATTTATTGAAATCCAATAAAATCAATAGTAATAATTTGAAGGAATAATTTGAATGTTTTCCTTAATATTGTAAATTAAATTTATTTAAGCGCTGAAGAGTTAAGTTGGGAATAAAGGCATAGATAATTACATACTAAAATGAGTAGAAGTGAACAATATTATGGCACATAGAGTACGCTCAGGATACTCAAAGAAGTTCCGATATCCTATGAAAATTGTCGTTCATCGGATTGTATTGTTTGGGGAAAAATTCTGGATAAATTTCTAGAAAAGTACCTAAACCTTTGTTTGAACACAAACCGAAAGGATGGTTCATAATTATTCTATCTCTCTAGCGATATCATCAAACCCGGAGTGTCGATTAATTCCGAAACGATGCAAATTACAGTCCCAAAATACCTTACGTCGATTTCATGAATGCACTTGGCGCTCTCGTGTGCACTGTTAAAATCCATAGTTAGAGTTCGTGTGTAGAAAATAGTCCCGAGATTTGGACGATTATACACTCTATATGTTGGACAACTGGACAATCTTTTATGAAAACGACTTTAAGTAGAGTTAAATTCTGAGTCAAGCTTAGATAATACGGGCCTTAGTTTTTAAAAAAGAATAGAATAGAATATGATTTAATTTGCATAAATACACAGCAATAAAGTTTTGTTCTTGTTAAGTACTTACCGCCGGTGGTAGTGAGGGTAGCGAATTCGTACTCAGCGACGTTAAAGCCAGCGTTGTTGTGAGCCGTAATGCGAAGCACATACCATGTGGCTGGTTCCAGATCTGTTCAGGAAAAGGAAGAAAGTCCCGACTTAGAATAAACCATATTTTTATAATTACTATTAAAAAAAAACTGCTGCCTTCACTGCACTCTGAAGATGTACTTTTCAACTTTAGAAATGTAGGAGCTTTTCAATTCGTCTGTATTTTTTTTGCATGTTTGTTATGCGTTTATTTTTGTTAGTTTATTTAGGTGATTCTTGTTTCTTTTGTATAGATATAGATATTGTTTATTATATTCCAGAAGGATTATAATCCATGAAAAAATATAAAAAAGTACAAGCATCTTTCAAAAAGTAGCGATTTCTGAAAAAAAATCGTCATTCTCTTCAGCAAAGGTTTGGATAAGCATTTTTAATGTGAGTGAAGTCATTATTTTATCCATTGCATTGACCACATTAAAGGATTATCTATTATTTGACAACCTGTCCGTCTGTACTGTACTTTGATCATATACTTATTTTTTTAATCGGTTGGGATGAAAGACCGTCGTACTTACCCAAAACAACAAAGTTTCCTCCGGGTTTGACAGCGTTAGAAATTTGGTTCCATTCAGCAGCGCCTCTGTAAAATACATCGAAACGATTAGAAGGAGATCATTAAATACTTATAAAATACCTTAAAAAATGCATGCATTAAAGGAATTTTATAAGTGAAAATCTTAAATATTTTTTAAAATACAGGATGACTGGTCACTTTATAAATTCAAGGACGTGATAGTTTGAAATCATACACGAAGAGAAAAAATATAATAAAAAGTAAATATTAATTATTTACTGAGTAAACTTAACCAAACAAAAGTTAACTGATTACGCAACGCATTGTTACACTACCTGCGTTGGCAGCGATTCGCGAGGCAGGTCACGTGCCACGATTGACTAAGCATATAAGCAAAGTAAATAGTAACAAAATTATATTTATATCGAGGGCCATGAATCACTCGCGTCGCTCATCCTGACTAACAGTTGAATCACGAGCGCAGCGCTACGCTCGTACTACGTACTACGCTCGCTACGCTCGTGATTCAATCGTTAGAATCCTTCACTTGTTCGTGTCTCATCTACGGCCCTCGCTTTAAATCCGTCCTTTATTCACTGGTTGTATAATATACTATTCTTTATGGGGAAGTCTAGTGATAAATGAAGTTCCTACTTTTATAACATAATTATGACCAGAATCGAGTAAAGAGTGCTCACCTTCAGTATCTAAAATTTGTCACCAGTCACCCTGTATAAGCACAGATAATAGCAAAAAATGAAAAACTTATTTTCGATGGAACTAGTTAATGTAATGGAATACTTTTTTGAACTGGATTTTATCGCGTATAATCACTTTTATTTTACGTTCAGAATTTGCAGACCGAGAGGACTGTGATGATAGATCACCTCAGTCAATCTTGACTACGGGGTCTGTGAAGACATCGAAACAACTCAAGTTAATGATTCAAATCACCAGTGGGTGAAAAATCCAGTTAAAAATGTATTTTGTTCAACGTAAGGATCGAAAGAGAATGCAGGCATAATAATATTGTTTAAAGTTTCACGATTCACAATCTTAACTATAGGTACACTTTTTAACCGGATTACGTTCTTCATTTTAATTCCGCGTTTCGGGTTCTTTTCACGGGATGAAGCCGGTTAAAAAGCGTTTTATTCAAAGAAACAAATCACTTTGTAACCGGATAATATTTAACATATTGACATTCAAGTTCTTTATGCAATCTACCAACCACGATATAAATCCAGTTAAAAAGTGTTCTATTCAGGGCACTTACTTCCTCTTATTCTCCACAACAAAGTGCGACATGGGGCAGCCCCCGTCCAGCCACTGCTTGAGGTGCAGCGTGACGGAGCTGGCGGCCACCTCGATGAAGTCCGCGGCGCGCGGCACGGGCGGCTTGCTGCCCCGCGTGCGCGCGATCACCACGTCCGACGCCTCGCCCGTGCCGATGCTGCATACAGACTACATTGTAACACACAGTGCGGCATAGGACACCCGCGTCCAGCGGCACGGGCGGCTTGCTGCCCCGCGTGCGCGCGATCACCACGTCCGACGCCTCGCCCGTGCCGATGCTGCATACAGACTACATTGTAACACACAGTGCGGCATAGGACACCCGCGTCCAGCGGCACGGGCGGCTTGCTGCCCCGCGTGCGCGCGATCACCACGTCCGACGCCTCGCCCGTGCCGATGCTGCATACAGACTACATTGTAACACACAGTGCGGCATAGGACACCCGCGTCCAGCGGCACGGGCGGCTTGCTGCCCCGCGTGCGCGCGATCACCACGTCCGACGCCTCGCCCGTGCCGATGCTGCACACAGACTACATTGTAACACACAGTGCGGCATAGGACACCCGCGTCCAGCGGCACGGGCGGCTTGCTGCCCCGCGTGCGCGCGATCACCACGTCCGACGCCTCGCCCGTGCCGATGCTGCACACAGACTACATTGTAACACACAGTGCGGCATAGGACACCCGCGTCCAGCGGCACGGGCGGCTTGCTGCCCCGCGTGCGCGCGATCACCACGTCCGACGCCTCGCCCGTGCCGATGCTGCACACAGACTACATTGTAACACACAGTGCGGCATAGGACACCCGCGTCCAGCGGCGGCTACCTCAATGTGGAGTATGGCGTTACAATTCAGCAGATTGGGATGAAATGCGATATATCTTCGCATCTTGTCCGTGTTGGCAAACTTATGATCCATCATGCTGCGCTGATGCTGTCTCACGTGTTATAGTTCAAGCAAAATACCCTTCATAAAGTAAAGCTTGCTGGTTCCTTGCCACGCTGGTCGAAACGAACTTTTGTCATCCGTCGCTGCCACCTCTGAGGAAACCTGACGGTTCTCTGGCCCACACTGCTAAGGAGAAAGCAGTATCTTTGCGGAAAATTCTCGTCTAGATTTCCAAGGAAAAATGCCACCCCAATTACCTCAGTTCGAACCTATAATGGCCCCTAGACGAAAATAAAGCAGCGGTCCAGATTATATGCCTGCAGTGACCCTAAAACGCTCCGCAGCTGAGTTTTCGCCCGTTTTGATGCGCCTCTATCGACTGTTTTTGGAATCCGGTAAGGTCCCGAGTCCAAGGAAGCCTGCTAACGTACAGCCAGTACCGTAAAATGGGAAGCTGTACTGATCCTGTCGACTATCGAAAAATTTCAATCACCTCCATACTTTGCAAAGTCATGGAATGTGTATTGAACAATCGAGCTCCTAAGCGATAGCAAATATGGTTTCCGCAACAGACGCTCGACCGGCGATCTTCTCGTGTACGCCACTCACTTATGGAGCGAGGCCTTGGAGGCCATGGTGAAGCAATAGACAATTTTTCCTTAGACATTTCCAAGGCCTTTGACAGGGTCTGGCATGATGGTCTCTTAAGTTAGCTTCTAGCGTACGGCATACCGATTGGGCTCTGCGATTGAATAACTTATTTTCTGAGGGAACTGTCGATTCGAGTAGTGTTACCGTGCATCCACACCGCCGTTACATTTAGTTGATCAACTTTTCCAAATGTTACTAAGCAACATTCCACAACAAATACTTAGTTATTTATTGAGAACCTCCTCCTTTTTTGGAAGTCGGTTGAAAAACTGTATGACTGACAAATTTCATCTACATCCATTGAGCCATTCTGTTGTGATTGAGGAACAAACTTCCATACATCCAAAAATAACTGAAAAAATGTGTTAAATAAAATCACCTGACCAGGACTCGAACCTGGAACCTCTCGTTTGCCGAACGAATGAGTACTCTTCCACTGAGCTACCGGGACATCCATCAAAACTGTCACATTTATAATTTTAAGTAGATAAGATTCCATGTGCTCAGCAAGCGCCATCTAAAGTGTGTGGAGTAAATTATTCGAATCGAGGAAAAACCATGAATACATTTGAATTATCTTTAGAATCAGAATATTTAACAAGTTTTTATTTCTTTTAACTTCTCGTTTTGTGATGGTAATAACCATGAAAATTTAGAAATTTATACGACGAATAATTGAGGGTTATAGGAGTACTTACTTGTTATAAGCTGTTACGTAGAGCTGGTATCGCGAGCCGCAGAATAAGTTCTCCAGAGTGTAAGTATCCGTGCTGCTGGCCACCTGTAGGCATCACAAATGTATAAACAAACACGAAACTCGCGTTGGTAATGTAATATCTATTCTTATACGAAAAAAGCATGTAAATTTAGCTTGTATTGTTTTAAAATAACTATTACTAAATAATAATAAAGATATATTGGTGAACCGATTTGATTACAACTTCTTTTCCGTCGAGACGGGTTAGGCGATTCCGACACTGTCGCCGCCGAACTGATAAAATGACGTATCTGCGCGTAGGCACTTACGGATTACGGTATAGAATTGAATGAATAAGTCGAAACGCGCTTCCGCAAGTACGCGCGTAGGTGCGTCAGTGCGACGGCAGTGTGGCAATCGCCGTAGTTAATTTTGGTGGAATAAAAGCAGTCGTCACAGATATTTTGATCTCAATCAATACTGAAGCTAAGAATTCAAACTGTGGTTATATTTTTAATTAAATAAATAACCCATATTGACAACCACTTGCGCCTCACAAGCTTTTATAATCGAGTGTTATATATACCATAGAGCTGAACTAATGGGAATCATAATACATACTCAGTATCAAACCGGTTTCTGGGACTCGATCCCAGATCACTAGACTAATGAACCACAACCTTCAAGTTGCTAATTCAATTTCTGAATTCAAAAGTCACATCATCACTAATAAGCACGTAAATAAAGCTAGGACCATAATAGTAAATACCTGTTGAGTCTCCCAATCTCCAAATTCCTGTTTATAGTGGATGGTGTAACCATTGGCGGGCGACTGCCCGGCTAACTCCGACGGCTTGAGACGAAGTGTCAACGTTGACACCGAGGATGACGCGATTGACAGCTGTGGGGGGAAGGGGGGCGCTGCGGGGGAGAAGGGGGTTAGTCCGGAGCTCAAGAGAAATCAGAAACATTGAAAATTATATGTAAATGAAAACGTCTCTATTAAGACAATCAATTAGTGATAGTGAAGAGATTTTTGATAGCGGCTTCTGATATAGGCAAAATGTGATTGAAAGGAGGCTCAAGATCTTTATTATTGTAATTCATAAAATTATTAAAGAAATAATGAGAAAATTGGAAAAAGAAAATCGATTTATCGATAAGGACGCTGGTTGTGCCTTTTTAAACAGTTGTTATTATATCTTGCGACCATCATGCATATAAAGTCTGCTACCAGATATCACCGCTTTGGCGCTGATGTGTTTCGGAAATTTTTTAATGAAGAGCAAGTTTACATTTTCTGTACTTCTCTCAGGTTAGATTGAGGCCAAGTGTGGGTTTAGTAACCAATAAAAAAGACTCAAGCTGCACAGTTCCTCATTTTTACGAAAAAAATAATATTTAGATCATTAGACATTCTACTTAAGGGTAGAAAGCTTTTAGGAGGCCAACTCACCCAGTACAGCAAGAGTATGTGTGACGGTGTCAGTCCCGAACTGGTTGTCAACGTGACAGGAGTACTCGCCGGCGTCTTCCCGCGCCACGCCAGCGATTTGGAGGGAACCTTCGGGCAGCTGGCGGACGCGTTCCGAGGGTTCAAGGCTTTGGCCTTTAACCTTTAATAAGAAATCGTCTTTAATTTCAGGGTTGTCAACTTGCTGTGTATTTGTATTCAGAAGCCATTTCGACGTTCTGAACATTCTGACATCCACCAGCTAGCACTGGCTAGCTTAGTGGTTGACTTTCTGTACCACCTCGGCACTATAAAATAATAAGGGTATATGTATACAGGGTGACTGGTGGGTCACTTTTGAAATTCGAGGATGTGATAATTTGAGATCATACATGAAGAGGAAAAATAAATTAAAAAATAAATATTAATTATTTACTGAGTAAACTTAACCGAAAGTTAAAGAATTCATTACGCAACGCATGGTTAAATAAGCGTAATACAATAGATACTTGGTGGTGGTGGTGTGCGTATGGCGGGAATACTGCTGTGTGCATGTTGACTGAGGCGTCGGGTCGGTAAAATTGTAGTAAAGTAATGTATCTTTATTTATTTATAGGGAATTCTGATATAAAATTAAGTGCCTATTTTTATTACCTAATTACGATCAGATTTGAGTACAGAGTGCTCTCCTTCAATATCTAAAATTTTTCATCAGTCACCCTGTATAATAATAATAAATTACTAGCATCTAATTTAACTAAAATCCGATGAACTGTTACCTACATCAAAACTGAGTTACAAAATAATCATATTCACCCAAGAAAAGAAAAGAAAGAAAAATACGCTTGATAATGAAAATGTATGCAGAAAATCGTTCATAATTTTTCACGACATTCATGCTTCGTGCCACCACCCGACGCGACGGTTAGTGCCGGGTAGTCCACCACCATAATCAAAAACTTTGAATGCGCAATGTAAAATCATGGTCATTGCCATTAAACAAGGGTAGATGTCACTACAACCTATCCTGTATTTTCTATAAACTATTCTGTAGATTTGAGTTGTATGGGGAATTAATAAATACATTACCTTCCACAGAATATTAGGTGCGGGAACACCGACAGCGAGGCAAGGCAGTTTCACGTCCTCCTTGTAAGTAGCGATGAAAGACTCGTCGAATGACGCGATTTTAGCGGGCACTGGCAAAAAAAGATCAAGGTCACACATTGTTTGTAGGGAAGAGTCATTTCGAAGCATGTATGGTTTTGATATGAATCTTTTTCTACGATTTCATAATCTACGTCATTATCGAGCCATAAAAGCTACTTAATATCGCTAACTAATCGTTAGCTCTGACATAAATTAGTATTAGTATAGTGTAATTATAAAAAATTATGGTTTTCAAAGTGTTACGATAAAAAATACTGATATGTGCGAAATTTTTCAAGTTGAATTTTATCTATTTAGAATCATGAGCATATAAAAATACCAAAAAGTAATAGAAGACAATATTTTTACCCTTGTCGTTGGGGCTGCAAGAAGCGGTGGCTGAGGGTTGACCTTCTCCGATGATGGTGGAAGCCGTCACCCAGAAGTCGTAGCGGCCTGGTTTCAAGTCCATGGCGGAGTAGCTGGTCTGTGTGGCTGGTACCTGGTGAGAGATGACATATAATCGTGTGATAAGTAAGTATATTTGGAAATGACTTGAAGAATATTAGTTAAAGGACGACGCATAATTTCGGTACCCACCTCCTATAGCCATGTAAGATACGCCGTTGAATATGTCTTAGTAACCTGAATGAAAGTTACGATGGCGCCAAGTTCCGATCGTTAGTCCGTTCAGAGCTATAAGGTCCTAAATGTCGGACTATAATTTTGGTAT
The DNA here is from genome assembly GCA_944452665.1 of Stenoptilia bipunctidactyla. Classification (NCBI taxonomy): domain Eukaryota; kingdom Metazoa; phylum Arthropoda; class Insecta; order Lepidoptera; family Pterophoridae; genus Stenoptilia; species Stenoptilia bipunctidactyla. The sequence goes on along the minus strand of OX101731.1, from coordinate 19,165,660 downwards.
CCACCTCCAATAGCCACGTAGGAGACGCAGTTGGATAGGTCTTTGTAACCTGAATCAAAGTTACTATTGTGCCAAGTTCCGATCGTTAGTCCGTTTAGAGTCAAAATAGCAGACGGGTCACCTATAGCATAGATAGTAATCGACACCGCCATTCTGATTCTCTATTGCTAAAGTAAGGTTGTTTTGTTTAATTTTGTCGTCGGAGATTTTGATTAATTTTATTAGGTTTGTTATCAGCTTGGACGCAGAATCAAGACAGGCGCTATACCAATTCTTGTTCTCTAGAAGACGAAGTCTCTTCAACACATGTCTATTGAGGCGGGTACCAGCTCTCATACAAAGTTATGCGTCGTCCTTTCCTCGTCACATAAGGGAGAGACTCATAGCCCTACAGGTGGCTCATTGTAATGACGACAGCGCGTGATGATTCCGGGGGGTCATGATCGGAGGGAGGGTGTACGATGACGGGATGGGGGAACTATGAGAGGGAAGGGGGACCCACCTTGTTGGGCGTAGGCTCCTGGTTCTGCGGTTGTGTGTAGACGGTGTAGTGCGTGACGAGGCCGTTGGGGGCCGCGGGAGGGCGCCATGACACCAGGATTCCACCTGCTCCCATCGCTAGTGCTTTCACTGCGCGTACTGCTTCCGGGACTGAGGAAATAAATTGACAGTTAAATATCAGTAACATGTATTTTATTTATCATAATTCACCAGATGTAAAGTGAACATGAAGACTAAGTTAGACCTAATCGAATCATGAGAAACCTATACACTCGACACTTAAAAGTACCAAGATTGCAGTCGTCAGGAAAAGGAAATACACACCACTCTATCGTAGAACACATGGTTGTTTAACCCACCTCAAATTCGACCTATTAATATCCGTACTTGAATTGATGGTAGTGGTACATTCCTGTCAACGGTGTCCATATAAAAACGTTTTTATTTAATACCTAAATATACGTTTCCTCCGCTACGTCTATCGACTCAAGCGCCCTCAAATGAAAGAGGCTACTGCCGGTAGTTTACGAAGTTTTTAATATGTATCAGAAATTCAGACGAAGACACTACACGAGGCAAGCATATTATAACTTAGAATAAATTTTGGTTGATAATAAAAAAAAATTAAGGTTTGATTTTTTTTTGTAAACAAGAAAATAAATTTATCAACATCTCACCGTCTTGTTCAGTCTGGCAATGTATCGGCGCGGATCTGACTCCATCTCCTCCGTTGGTGGTGGCGAGGACTTCCATGGAATAGTTGGTGAACTTCTTCAATCCGTGGAGTATGGTCTCGCTGCTCGCTGTGATCTTTGTGTCTTTGCTCTTCTCGTCTAAAAGTGGAAGATACATGGAGTAAAGTCATGGAAATGATAAAAAAGCCATTTTAGCGGTTTTTAATTTACTAAAGATTGAAATACCATAATAGAAACAAATTTTTGTTTAGTTCGAGGAAGATAAGTGAAATCTGAAGCATAATATCTTATATTAAAACAGAGTAACTGCGGATTTTCAACAAAATAATGCAGTTATTTTTCTTCTCATTTCAATCTATTTATAATATAGTTCATAAAGTCGAAAGGTTTATAAAGACAATCTTGCCTATTTACATCATACATATCTAGGTTTTTAAATATTTTGTTAGTGAAATGAAATGAAATATAATCTCTTACGAAGAATAAGTATTTCAATTTGTACAAAATCAATATCTATTTTACTGTCAAAACAATTCAGTTCTTTCTCATTCAACTTTGTGATTATGTTTATGTCGTCTTTTAATTCTATTTCCGTTCTTTTGTAATTCAAACTATTATAATGTGTTGCATCCTTCAATAAATCTACTTCTTTTCTTTACTTACCATACCATGTAGCGCTCGGTCCATAGACAACTTTGTAAGCCTTGATAAGTCCGTTAGCGGCGGCGAGAGGCGGGGAAACCCAGGAGACACGGATAGTCTGCGCTGTCAAAGTAGTACATAAAACATCCTGGGGGGGCGCTGAGGGAGACCCCTCGGCGGTGTATGACTTGACTTCGGCGGAAACAGGCCCGGAACCCATCTTGTTGAACGCTTGCACTACGATCGAATACTGGGTGTATGTTCTGACGGGGAAGAGAAAGAATCGGTTAACATAATTGAGCAGAATGCATTAATATTTTTGTCGTTCAAATGTTATCTCTTTTATTCATAAGAAACTATTACTGTTGTATTTCTTGTTCAAATATAGCGCTGTCATTACTGCTGGATAATTAAGATTTTTTTTAAAGCGTTCATTAGTGTTAGAGATTAATGAATACAAATAAACAGGTAGACATATTTTAGAAAAATACCGATTCTTTACTTTTATAGTTTCTTGTTTGTCGCATCCTTTTGCTTAAAACTTAAAAGTAAGTAATTATAGTCTCAAATATTTCTCCAAGAAAAAGTTAAATGCGGTTACTTGATGGTAAAAGTATAAAGCGTGAAGTTTAAAGATTTACTGCTTACTTCAAGTTGACAATATCCAGATGATGTTCCTTGCCAGATTCCTTGGAGATGTCGACAGTTTCAAACACGAACGATTTGTTGCTGGACGCCAGTTTGTAGCCCACGTAGTATCTGGAGCGGAAAGTTATTATTAGTAATCTATTTATGCGTCCATTTCAGCTATAAAGGTAAGCCAATATGCATGGGCGGAATCGTCAAATTTCCTAAATTATTCTTAAGTTACGTTATTTTTTAAGACGGCCGGCTGGTCTAGCGGTAGCGCTATGCCAGAGATCCAGGAATGGAATCTTAGAGGGTCTAGCAAGTCATGAATGTGTATTAAAATGAATTTTATTTAAAATCAATTGTTGCTTTATATACATTTTATATTTCTTATGCTATTGCTATATGTGCAAATAAATATTTCACTGTGAGTTAAGTGACTAATACTTTTGTATTAATCAATCTGTTTATTTTTTTCCTTATAGTTATTAGAAAGAAAACTAGTACTCACCCTTGCAGTTCTCCGTTCCAGTCCTGGTGTGGGGGAGGCTTCCATGTCACTCGCAGAGTGTGCTTGTCTACTGCGTCGACCTACAAAACAAGTATTAAAGTATGTTTTCGGATTTTTTGGAATGGGTTTTAAATATGTAGGTATGTGTATCTATCAATAGATACTAATATAGCCAAAGCAAAAAAGATTTGTATTTGTTTGAACGTGCTCATGTGCATTTGACTGACAACTTAATTTCTATATTTTATCAACGGGGGTAAAAAAAACTGTTGATATGATTTTGAATATCCGGGTGAAATCGGTTTACTGATCCTTTACACTGTTGATTATTTTGATTTATACAAACTGGCATCTCGGAGTACATCAAGTATTAATGGTAAACAAACTCGCAAACAAACAAACGGCATTGTTTTTCTTTAATTATAACGATAGGTTTTACTTATTTAATACAGAAATGCAGAAAATAATTACAAAATATGTTACAAAAAGGCTCAGCGAAATGGCATTGATGAGTTCAACCCAACAACACTAGTAATTCTGCCTTTGCCCGCGATTAGAAAAGGTTTGTAAAACACCGATGGCTCACCTTAACATCCTGGGGGGGTCCAGTGGGTGATTCCTCAGCGGTGATGATGGTGACAGTTTCAGAAGGCTCGGAGGTACCAAGTTCGTTCTCTGCGACGATGCGGATGTGGTAGGCCGTGGCGGGGCGAAGACTGAACACTCCCGCCTCGGTAGCCTCACCGGGGACAAGCACTCTGAGGGGATTGAGTGAGATAGTAAAATGTTGTAAATGAAAAGTTGATTTGGTATATTTGGACACTCTAGGCATTTAAATGTGTTTTTTTATAGTCTGCTTTATTCGATAATAAATTTCAAGTTTTCATTAGCGTTTTTAGATTTTGAAGTAAAAAAAAATTAACCACTTTTTTAAGCTGTGTCTAGTCCACGTCTTGACGATTTTTATATTGTTTTATGATTTAATCAAATTGAAGACATTTTTCATTATTATTTCGCATCACCTCTTGCAGGCAACCTCTCCACATCAATCCAAAAAACATTTGTACTACGACTTTTTAAAAATAATAATTATTTAAAAATTTTAGTTTTCCCCTACACAAAAATATTTATTGTCTCTAAATTGGCATTGCTCTATTTACACTGATGCCTTGCGTCATACCACGAGCCGCGGGATGCGGGGTTGCGGGGAGACTCAGCAAAATACAGAGTAATAAATAACAGAGGGTGCAAAAATTTGTTTGTTGTTTGCTGTGTGTGTCATTCATCAAGATTTGTAAAAAGTCGTGAAACAATGTTTGGGATTGATGTGGAGAGGCAGCTTGCAAAAGGGTTAAATAAATGCGTTAAATGAAATTGAACCTGTATAAAATCATTCGCGCTCTCTCTAAAATGTATTCTATGATATTTGACCAAAGCATTAATGTAAGCATTACTTATATGAAATTTACGAAAGCTCACTCAAATTTAAACAGGGAATAGACAGCAAATCGATTCTCGATTTATAATCAACGCTTAAGAAACCTTTTTACGATACATCCCTTAGTTGATTCTCAAGACGTACCTGTCAATATCCTTTTCCCACGAGCCTTTAGCGCGTTTGTACTCGATGAGGAACTTCTTGATGGGAGAGTTTCCGTCGTAGGGCGCGGCCCAGGACAGCTGCACCGTGCGTCCGGACTTGTCTAGGACCTTCAGGCCGTAGGGCGCTTCGGGGACCTCTGTGGGGAAAATACATTTTGAATAAGTTGTGGGTAACGAGTAATCCATTAACATTCAAAAAATATACCTACCTTCTTTAAAAGTTGTACAATAGAATGTGGAAAGAGGTTTTTAAAATTGACTGGTAGATTGCGAAAATAGCGCGTAGAAATTAACTTATAATAAGAAAGTGTTCATCAGTTTAGACGGTTCACTATGTTAAATAAAAGCGGCGATCATTGAGAACAGAAACGAGGTGATTGCGATAGTGTGGGTTTTATTCAAATAAAATAAATACATAATTTGTACATGCCACGTAAAATACTGCCTACTAGAGTCTGGCTAACAAAAGTAGTCAATGGGGGTTTTTTTTGCAAACTTTTTATATGTCAACTTATTCTGGTGTCACTGTTGTCAATCGAACGGTTGTTAGTGGTTTTGGTAATTGAGATTTTGGAATTATAATATTTGAAAATGAATAAAAAAAATAAAAATTTGATAGTTTCATAACCAATGTAGGAAACAGCGATACCAGTAACTCGACGATTCACTCAGATTATGAATATAAATAATTATTGTATTTTATTGTTTCATTTTTAAGACTGATTTATACTAGTTGCCTATCATTTTAATTATATACTTCTCATCAAAAAGTAGGACAGTACCAATATTGTTATTTTTTACGATAATTTAATAAAAAAATCAATCAAGTACTTATCATGTTTGTTTAATCCATATGTTTCGTACTATAGCAGGGGTAACCATGATGGGATTTTTTAAATTCGCTAAATTTTTCATTCTCTACTTTCGTTAGCCAGACTATATCATTAAACATAAAAAGTAAACATTAAATCTCTGTTTTTTTACACTATTCTTATAATTGAAAAGATGACGATAAGTATAACTATAGTTTAAAATCTCCAATAAATTCTCACCCTGAATAATCATATTGATGCTCGTATCATCGGATCCAAACGCGTTAGTAGCGACGCAAGTAAAGAGGGCGCTGTCGGACCTCTCAGTCCTCCTGATGCTGAGGTCGGAGACTACTCCTCCAGGGAGGATCTCTTCGCGGATCGTGTAGCGAGGGTCTGACTTCGGTTCCAGCCGCTTGTTGTTCATGTTCCAGATTATTCCGATGGGCTGGGGATTTGATGAGGAAGTTTGATTAAAAAAGAGGTATAAGTTGAGCTTTGGAAATTAAAACTAGAAGTGATACGAATGAAAACATTTTATCCATGAGGTCAATATTGTATTAAGTTTAGTATAGAACGAGATAAATACTTTGTGAAGCGAGTCAGTTTGCGTGGATACCATGTTCTGTCCTTCTTATTATGACCTCCAAACAAAATTGTATTTTGGATTCAAAGGCAGAGTACATAGTGTAAAAACTGGCACATTACCGTCCAATGACGCAACATAGGCAATGCGTCTTGTGATTGGTTTATATTTAACATCACGTAAAAGCTCGTTACCTCCGTATAAGTTAATAAAGAAGTAGATGTCAAAATGATTTTAAATTTTAACGAATTTAATTTTTCTAGGACTTTTCCTTTTTTTGGACGTATACAATTTACTGCTTTATCTGAACCTTTTTTACGCAAATGTTTCACCAATCTTTGTCATTTCTCAATAGAAAACACGTAAAATTAATACAAGCGATGCAATATTATGTATAATGAAAAACAATCACCTTCTCTCCTTTAGCCTGGCACTGCAGCACAGCGGGTTCACTTCTGCGGGCAGTCTGGTTCCTCATCTTTATTTCAAATTGGGGCGGAGCTGGAATGTACAACATTTATGTTGAAAAAGATAAGTAGGTTAACATTTATCGAATTTCCTCATCCCTCTAAAAAATCATTACGCTACCGCAATATTTTTTTATATAGTGCATAGAAATTTAAACGCACGAACACCCATGACTTCAGAGACAATATTTTATTTGACAAAAGTATTTGATACAGAAGATGTTTTCCATTTTTATTTTGTTTCAATAAAAATGTCATAGTATTCATCATCACTACCCTTTTTATTAGCTATTACAAAGCTATGGCTCTCTTCCCAAGGCGAAGGAGAGGTTTGGAGTTTAGACTATCAGCGAAAAAAACTGGTTGGTGTGTGTCAGAATTATTCGAGAACCGATAACGGGGCCTCCGAAAAACCTAACGGCCATTAAACAGACGAATGAAAGTGCCCTCTGAAAAAATCCAATAAGTTAGTGGTTACAAAAAGAAAAATACTTACCCTGTACGCTAATCATGATAACAGCTGATAATCCAGATCCAATGCCGTTGACGGCTTCGCATAAATAGTATCCTTCGTTTGTTTTCTGTATATTCGAAATGCTAAGAGTTCCTTCCTCAACTTTTACATTAGGGTTGTTTGGTTTTAGGTCTTTGTAATCGCCGGGTGTGTCTCCTGCGAAATTCAATCGTGCTTGTTATGTCATATGATAGAAATGTAGGATAGAGAAACGAATTCCACGCTGGACAATTTAATCAATTTAGTGTGGTAAAAAAACAATTGACTTTTCGGTAGCATTGATATATAGGTATACAACTGTATGAAAACATTTAACATTTATTTTAAAGTAAAGGCGAAATAATAATATTTTCTACGTATGCGTGAGATTTTTTAGTATTTACAGTATTAAGTTATATTTACAGTAACAATATATATGAGATACCGATCGCGAACAGATGCTATAGCTTTAATTTGGTTTTTCACAATTTCTGTATAAAGCTTTTGATGATAAATTTTATAGATATGGTGTATTTAAGTTTAGATATTACCTTCAGCCCTCTTCCATGTAACTTGAGGCTTGGGGAACCCATCGGCTTTACATTCTACTTTGGCATCAGACCCTTGGGCAAAAGCCTTATCATTGGGTTCAAGAATCCAACGAGGGGGCACTGAAATATCACCAAAACATTGTAGAAAAAAGTCGCGGGCCTGCGTTTGTTAAAGCATCTAACGAGTTGAAGCAAATTTAATTTTAAATTACTGTTTTCAATATGATATGATTTCTTTAATAAAACAAATGACTATATGATTGAATTAAATTTAAAGTGAAAACACTTCTAGAAATTACTTTAATCTCATGATTGAATTTTGATTTTAAAATAGCAATAGCAATGATTATTGTTTTTTTAACGATGTAGTAAGATCACCATTTGAATTGCATTCGTTATTTTTTTTTAAACGTTCAAAATTAATGAAATGAATATAATATTTTATGGCTTTGTACAAAACTACAATAAAAATGGTGATCTTAATAGTCAAAAGCTTCCATTACGCGATTCCATTGTGCCGATTGTATATTTTTATGCAGAAAAATGGGAGCTAAACACGATATGGAAGCTTTCGGCATCAGCTACAGTTAAACATCGAAAACAAAACGCTTCAACTCATAAAAAAGGTATTGGATTATTAAAATAAAAAATAAATAAAAGTAGCAAAAAATGCAAAGCAAAAACGATTCTGTTGAAGTAATATGAATTTTAAAATAAAAACAATTAATTGAATTTTTATTAATTCAACAGAATTTTAAGTTAGCAGACATTCACGAAGCATTAAAAAAATGAAAATAAGGCAAATGAAACAAACAATAAAATATTAAAGAAGGGATCCCAGGGAACGGAGGGATGGAGCGGCGCTATTGCAGGGCAGGAGGGGCGGGGAGGGAAGTCGACGATAGCCGCAGCCGGTCCCTACCCGCTACGGGCCTAGCCATGCCTTTAAGTTTTACATCACAAGACAGTATGATTAGAAACCGAAGATTAGAAACGGGTATGGCGGCACGAAGACCGCGGTGCGAGATGAAGTCAACGAGCACGGTGCGCAGTATGTACGCATAGATGTCTGCCACCTGGGGTGCGCGGTTATCGAGTTAAGTGTTTCGGTGCGAGCGAGATGCGAAAGTGCGGGAGTAGAGCGGAGACCGTCGACGACGAGGGCGACGTCATGCTCGGCGCGGCCGGCGGCGTTGCGCGCCACGCACGTGTAGAGCCCCGCGTGCGCTGCCGCCGCCGCCGCGATGCTGAGGGCGGACGCGCGCGGTCCCAGCGCCGCCGAGCCCAGCGCTGGTGCCGGAGCCGTCTCGCCGCGGAACGACCACCAGATGTCCAGCGGTAGATCGCCGCGTGTCACCACGCAGTTTAACACCACCGCGTCACCTTCGCGTACCGCCAGCCGAGCCTCCCCCTCCGCTATCCGCGGCGGCACTGCGACACACCGACCACATGGCCTGATAGAGAGGAGAAGGCAAATCGACCGGCTTTGACGAATCTATTGAGCTCGACTCTTAGAAAATGATTTATGTTTGCACGTTTTTAACTGTTTACGAAAGCGTTGCTCTAGTTGAATACGAACTAGTTGAAAACAACTCCACGGAGTATGAGCTCGGTGCTTAGTCGCTTTATCAGTCTTTTATCGAAGCTGTCTTCGACTTACTTGGAAAATACTAAACCGACATTCTGAAGACGCTGACCGCTACTCTAAAGAAAGCCTGTATCGAATGCTATTATAGTAACTGGTTAAGTAATCCGTTACAGTTGTCCTGAACGCGCAATTTTTTGAATTCTTTGTTTCGCGTTTCAAGTTGTATTCCACGAAAGTAGGTTTTTCTTTGTGGGACAGGCTCATTAGTAAACCGCGGGTGAAGACGCAGATTTGTAGATTAGATAAACATATTCGCGAATTATATTCATCGAACGTAATATATTAATTGGCACTGCACAATCACGCCGTAACAGAAACATATACATTACAACAACATATAAACTATTTAGAGATTACGAACAGTTTCATAAATAATAAAAGAAAACCAATTTTAAGATATGCAACCGATAGAGAACGGCTGCTCAAAAATAAGAACCGCAATACGTAAATTAACCAAACTTGTAAATACCATCTTCGTTACTTGGAAAATTTTAAAGCAAGCTGGATATATATTAGCTTAAGGTAAGTATTTCATATGATGAACTAGTATGATGTGCCGTATACTAACAGGTTATATATGGCCGAATATATGTTCGGCTGCTGATATACATGAAGAGCAGAAAGTATAGCCCAATAGCGCATGCCATATAGTTAGCCTCAAGTACCCTTTACATGAAGGGATGCCGAGTATCTGTCTTCACCAGCTCTATTCTTTGCAATACACGTGTAGTTTCCACTATGGGCTCCCATGACTGAAGATATCGTCAGCAAAGATGTCTGTTCTGCTATTTTTATAGTTTTGATTCCATTTTGAGTTGACAGATCCTGGCTTTCAAAAGTCCAACTGAGAGACAGTGGTTTGTCGCCTTTGCTCACGTGACAAGTCATTTGTATCGATTCGCCGTAGTACACTGAATCCTCGACTTCGAATGGCATAATGTGGGGAGGAACTGATCGAAAACGAAAAAGTGGATTTTAAAGGCTATTCGTGCAAGCTCTAACGTCAAGAGGGTTGCTACTACGTGGAGACATCGAGTACCGTGTATGTTGACAGTCACGGAGTGGTGAGCGAGCCCTGCGGCGTTGCTGGCCGTGCAAGTGTAGTTGCCACTGTGCTGCCCCATCGCCGTAGGGATACTTAATACTGAAGCTTTCTCTCCCAATTTAGTAGTCTTAATACCCAACTTATTATGGTAAGTTACTTCTTTTCCTTGAAAACTCCAGCTGATCTGGAGGGGCCGGTCGCCCTTAGATACGTGGCATGTAAGATGGATTGATTCTCCGGCAAATATTGACTCCTCAACTTCGAAAGGTATAATATGCGGCACGACTAGACAAGTGTGAATATAAAAGCACGTTAGAAGTTGCTCCAAAACTATTTTATAGAATGTGCGATAGGCAGTCTAAGAAAGTCAATTTGCATCTATACCGTTCCATCTACCTATACGATCGTAAAAGTTATATGCAATATTTTTTTCTTGTTGTTTCTATTTGGAGTCTGTGCATATACGAATGTTTGTGTACAAAGAAAATGATGAGAGGAAAAACAAAATTAAATAGCCAAATAAAAGTTGTGGTGTTTATCGTTTGCGCAGAATATTTTACATGCTGCCATCAGCGCACGACTTACACAAAATTAACTTATAAAAAACAATGACAAGTGATCAAAACAAAATATTTAACTAGGATATATGAATAAAGTGGGGAACCGAACTGACCATGAACGTTAAGGGCAGTAGAATGGTTGGCAGCGCCAGCGGCGTTTTTTGCTACACAAGTAAACGTGCCACTGTGTGCTGCAGTTGCTGCAGCGATCGATAGAAAAGAAGTACGCGAAGTCATCTTGGTAGTCATTATTCCCAACGCAGAAGACGAATTGTCAAAACCATAGAAATGCCACTTTATATCCAATGGCAGGTCACCCTTTGATACGTGACAGTTCAACTGCACTGGCTCGCCGGCGAAAACTGACTCATCCGTTTCAAATGGTACGATGTGTGGCACAACTGTTGATATTATTAGTTTTCTCTCCATATAACATGATTTTAATAGTAAGTTGCAGTAAGCAACCTAAAGTTTGGAATGTTCCCCATTGATTAAAAATTGGCTTCAAGTGAAATCGAGAGGGATTTAAGATATGGAAGTGGGTGAACTGAAACTAAAAATAACAAAAATAATTCAATAATGTAAGATAACACAAATTGTGTACCCTGTACATTGAGAGTAGCTGTATGGTTGGTAGTGGCCACAGTGTTGAATGCTGTGCAAGTGTAATTTCCAGAGTGTTTCTCTGTAGCAGAGGGTATTGCGAGGATGGAGCTGCGATCGCCGACTTTGGTCAAAACTACTCCATCGTTGTTTCTCAATTTTTGACCATTGAAATACCAGACTAGAGTTAAAGGCATATCACCCTTAGGTATGTTACACAGAACTTGTATGCTCTCCCCGTAAAATACAGCAGCATCGAATTCGAATGGTGAAATGATCGGGGCCACTGAAAAGATCATCGTACGTTTGAAAAGTATAATACTGTATTTTTAAATATTTAAATCCAGTCGGATACATGTTTTTGAAGATTGTTGTTTTGTATATTTTTATGAGCACTTTTTTGTTACTTTTTCGTTGAACTTTCGGCGTAGAATTTCTATGAATGTTGTTAAATTGTTTTGGTTTGACTGATAATTTAGCACTTTAATGGAAAAGGAATGTTTAAAACGGAATATTTTCAAGTAATGGTTCGGATGTTCAGAAAGAAGTAAAATTTAAGGCAGCGGCGGATAAGTTCCATGTCAGGTGAGTAAAGTTTATGCCCAAGTAACATAAATAACCACTACAACGATATACTTAGGGAGCAACAAACCAACAGCACAGTACGCCCAGCATGCAGTGGCATAAGTGATCGTGTACCCTTGACGTGAAGGTATGCAGAATATCTTTCTTCACCAGCTCGATTTCTTGCAATGCATGTATAGTTCCCACTGTGAGCTCCCGTGACAGAAGTGATAGATAGGAGAGAGGTTTGATCCGATATCTTTATCGTCTGGATCCCCGTTTGCGATGATAGATCCTGCCCCTCGAAAGTCCAACTGAGAGTCATCGGTTTGTCTCCTTTACTTGCATGACAATGCATCTGAATTGATTCCCCAAAGTATACGGATTCTTCAACTTCGAATGGCATAATGTGCGGTGGGACTATGGAGGTGAAAATAAGGTTCTTTTTTATTATTATTCCTAAACCCATTTTTAATGTCAATACGATGCAGCTTTTGCCATTTCAACCTATGAATATGTTTATATTTGACCAGATCAAAATGATTACGAATACATTTAAAGGAAAGATAAAAAAGGTAACAAGATAAAAGTATAGAAAATAAATAAAATGCAACACATATTCGAAACAAAAAATTAGTTAAAAACTAAAAGTACAAGGAAAAGGGTAGTTTATATAACTAACCATGGACGTTTAGAATAGTGGTATGGTTAGTCGAGCCCGCGGCGTTACTAGCTACACAAGTGTAAGAACCACTATGAGTAGCTGACGCTGCAGCGATTGATAAGAACGATGTACGTGACGTCATTTTGGTTGTCATAATTCCCAGCGCAGAAGACGAATTATCAAAACCATAAAAGTGCCATTTGATATCCAACGGCAAATCACCCTTTGAAACTTGACAGTTTAACTGCACTGTCTCGCCGGCAAATACTGACTCATCCGCTTCGAATGGTACGATGTATGGCAACACTGTTGGCACACAAACTTAGAAAATATCTTCGTATATTTTCATATTGTAAAGTGAATCCGCTGTAGATTATACAGAGTAGAGTTTTGAAACGAACCAAATTGGAAAGGCAAGGAGAGATGTATGGAACATAAAAAACAAAAACATACACAATGAAGGCAAGTGTATACCCTGAACGTTAAGCGCGGCTGAGTGGTTTGTGCTGGCGACGGTGTTGTAAGCTATGCAAGTGTAGATGCCCGTATGTCTCTCTGTGGCTGAGGGAATCGCGAGTATGGAGCTGCGATCGCCTACTTTTGTCACAGTAACGGCGTCACTTTTATGTAAATATCTGCCATTTAATGCCCATAGCAAAGTCAAAGGCATGTCGCCTTTCGGAACATGACACATGACTTGTGTGCTCTCCCCGTAAAAAACCGCATCGTCGAATTCAAAGGGAGACAATATAGGCGCCACTGGAATTAACCGATAATACTTTAGCGGATGTTTGCAATAGGATGATACACTACATATACTACGGGCACTGTGAGGGTTAACTGAACATGTAAAGCGGATCTATTCACCGTGAACGTATACCCTTGACGTTGAGAGTGGCTTGATGAGATGAGCGGGCGACTATGTTTGATGCAGTGCATGTATAGTTTCCAGCGTGTTTGGCCGTCACCGCGGGTATGAAAAGCACTGATCCCATATCCCCGACGTTCATTATGCTCAGACCCTCTAGTAAACTCACATCGCCTTCGCTAAAAGTCCACTTGAATGTTAGTGGTTTATCCCCCTTCGGTACATGGCACATCACTTGTACGCTTTCTCCGAAAAATACGGACTCGTCGAACTCGAAAGGTGCTATAACGGGTGCGACTGAAATCGACGATTGTAATAGGACAAAATGTCAATTCTATTATTTTGTGTAAATTTTATGACCCGCCAAAGTTACAAAGGAGGAGGGAAGGCGTTTTAAAAATTTAATCGAAAATAACACAAAGCTTACTAAGTTAAGCGGGTATATGGTAACTACTACCGTTGACAAATAATTGTGAAGTGTGATTAGCAGTGCCAGCTTCATTTTCGACGACGCAGGAGTAGTTTCCTTGGTTTTCATGGCTAACAGATTCAATGCTCAGTTGACTTGTACGTTTTGTAGTAGTAAGAGATATGCCGGTTTCACCAGTCTTTACTTTTTTCCCATTGAAATACCATTCTAGATGTAACGGCAGGTCTCCTTTACTGACAGCACAGGTGACCAATACTAGTTCTTGGGCATTTACTGGATCTTCGCTGAATTCGAAGGGTATTATTTGTGGTGGAACTGTCGGAGGAAGAGGAAGGGCAAATCTAAAGATTATGAAAGTACTACTAATAAAGGGATTTGAAAAATACCGTTAACGTAAAGTTCTGCCGAATGATTTCTTGAGCCAGCCTGATTTTTGGCAACACATGTATAATTTCCTTGATTATGGTGCGTAACAGATTCTATGGTCAGTTGACTTGTCCTTTTGCCACTTGTGAGTGTAACTCCATTTGTTCCAGATTTGATTGGGTTATCGTTAAAGAACCAGCGGATTTCAAGAGGCAGGTCGCCTTTACTGACTGTGCATATTTGCACAATCATTTCTTGATCGTTTGCAGGCTCCAGACCAAAATCAAAGGGCATGATTTGGGGTGCGACTAGAGAAATATTATTTGTGAAAATAAGTTTAGTTTGAACAGTCAATGTAGTAAACTTCCTCACGTGAGGCTTAATAGGTAGGTATAATTTACGACTTCAGGGTGGAATATAAGGAAAAGGAAAGTTATAAATGCCAAGTTAAATAAAGATTTACTTTAAAGAATGTAGTTACACTATACCGTTCACACTAAGAACCGCGCTTTGGCTACTGTGGCCTGCGTCATTCTCGGCTATGCATGTGTAATTTCCGATATGTTCATGTTGGACGCTTTCAATCATGAGAAGCGACAATTTCTTGCCATTTCTGCTGATTTGTACTCCGTTACCAGAGTTAAGTGGTTTATCATTTAATTGCCAATGGATCTTGAGAGGAAGGTCGCCCTTTCCTACAGTGCAGGCCAAAGAAACTGTATCTCCGGCGTTAAGGACATCCTCGCCAAAATCAAACGGAGTAACTTGCGGTGCCACTGTGAGAATCATGGATATTTTACTCATTTGATAGCTATCGTCGAATTGTTTTTGGACGCAGTTTTTTTAAGGGAAAGTAACAATATAAGTATGGGGAAGTATAAACTTTAAGCAAAGCAATAGGGCGTGTTAAAATGTACCATTAACGTTTAATGTAGCACTATGCGTGCTTATGCCAGCTTCGTTCTCCGCGATGCAGGAATAATTCCCAATATGTTCATGCTGGACATTTTCGATGACGAGGAAAGACAGTCTTTTTCCATTTCTACTTATTTGAAGACCGTTGCCAGAATTTAAGAGCACATCATTCAATTTCCAATATATCTTGAGGGGTAGATCGCCTTTGCCAACGGTACAGGTTAAAGAAACCGTATCTCCTGCATTAAGGATTTCTTCGCCAAAGTCAAACGGTGTAACCTGAGGGGCAACTATTCATAATGTTGTCTTTAGACACTAAACACTTAAATATGTTCTTAAAATAACCATTGGCACACATCACGTTTAATGCTAAAATCGGCTGTTCAATTATTACGGTTTTCCCGGCACGTTTTTTGATGTTCGGGATTTATGATTTATGTAGATTTGGGATTAATACAAGGGACAGGATATAAATTAAATGCGTTCCTGATTCAATTTATGAGTAAATAAGCAAAACATGTTATTAATGTACCGTTTACACTCAAAAGAGCACTGTGAGTGCTAGTCCCAGCTTCATTTTCAGCTACACAAGTATAGTTGCCAATATGCTCGTGTTGAATGTTCTCTATCATAAGTACCGATAATCTTTTGCCATTTCTATTGATTTGTACGTTATTGCCAGAATTAAGAATTTTGTCGTTTAATTTCCAGTATATTTTAAGCGGTAAATCTCCTTTCCCAACGGTGCACGCTAGAGAAACGGTCTCTCCCGCATTCAGGACATCTTCACCGAAGTCAAAAGGCGTTACCTGAGGTGCAACTATTTTAATTCACCTGATTAGTTTGGTCTCCTAGTAAAACAAAACGCTTCTGTAATGAAATAATGACTCGCGGAATGAAATATGAAACATCGAAGACATCGAGATGGGATGGTTCTAAAAGGATTAAAATTTCATTTTTTACATAGAACTGAAGTGAAAAAGCAAGGCAAAAACAAAATTATATTTTGAAGAATACCGTTGACATTTAAGACAGCGCTGTGTGTACTAATGCCAGCATCGTTTTCAGCGACACAGGAATAGTTTCCGATATGCTCGTGCTGAACGTTTTCTATGATGAGCACCGATAGCCTTTTGCCATTTCTATTAATTTGAACGCTATTGCCTGAGTTCAGCGGTTTATCATTTAATTTCCAATAAATCTTGAGTGGTAAGTCTCCTTTGCCAACTGTGCACGTCAAGGATACAGTTTCACCGGCATTCAGAACCTCCTCTCCAAAGTCAAACGGCGTTACCTGAGGCAAAACTGATAATCTGGTTCGTTTGTGAATATAACGTGAGTTATTGAGATGCTTGCCACCTTTCTAAGACATTTTTGAAATAAACAACTAGTGTTGAAGTTTTACGGTAAAAGGAACTAAGGGACATGGAGGAAGATAAATTACGATAAAATCAAAACAATCACTTAGCAATAAGTCATCATCAAATACCGTTGACATTTAGAACTGCGGTATGGCTGCTTTGTCCCACTTCGTTTTCAGCAATACAAGAATAACTCCCAATATGCTCATGTTGGACGCTCTCTATGCTCAGCACGGAAATCTTTTTGCCATTTCTATTGATGAGTACCCCATTTCCCGAGTTTATTGTTTGATTGTTTAGTTGCCAATGTATTTTCACGGGTAAATCGCCTTTTCCAACTGTGCAAGTTAGCGATACTGTGTCTCCAGCATTCAAGACTTCTTCTCCGAAATCAAAAGGTGTCACTTGAGGTGCCACTGTTCAAACATTAGCTATTCAATTTGGAACTTTAACATTGGGTTTAAGGTTTGGTAATTTTATACGGTAAGGAACTAAATAGGAAAAGGTATACATAAAAAGCTAAGCAAAAAACGTTTTATGAAATCAATACCGTTAACATTTAACAGTGAGCTGTGGCTTGTTGTCCCAGCTTCATTTTTGGCCACACAAGTGTAGTTGCCTATATGCTCATGTTGAACATTTTCAATGCTCAACATGGAGATTCTTTTCCCGCTTCGAGTAATTAGCACTCCGTTGCCGGAATACAGTGGTTTGTCGTTCAAATACCAATTAATGCTCAAAGGAAGATCTCCTTTTCCAACTGTACAGGTCAGTGACACAGTTTCCCCAGCATTCAAAATATCTTCGCCAAAATCGAACGGCGTCATCTGAGGTACAACTGTTTGAGAGACAAGGGATTCTAGGACTCAATAATTCATAGAAATTAGAAAGATAAACAGAGGACAGGAAAGGAGAACAAGCAGCAAAACTTAAAGAGGCCTCGAATAAATTACCGTTAACTTCTAACTGTGCAGAATAGTTAGCGTGTCCTGCATCGTTTGCCGCTAAACAAGTGTAAGATCCTCTGTGGACAGCTGCGACGGAATCTATAGAGAGGCTGCTAGCTTTGCGGCCGACTTTCGACACAGTAATACCAGGAACTTCATTCACCGGTCTTCCGTCTAATCGCCATGTTATATTAATCGGCGCATCCCCCTTAGTGACCATACATTGAACTCCAACCGTGTCTCCAGCATTTGCAGGCTCATCGCCGAAGGCAAAGGGATGGATTTGGGGTAGAACTGCATGAAAAACTACACTTAGTTTCTAAAGCAAAACAAATGGGAAAAAGAGTAAAAACCATTGACTTCTAGTGTGGAGCTGTGGTTGACCTGGCCCGCCATATTTGAGACTTGGCAAACGTAAGTCCCTCTGTGCGTTCCATTGACAGAGTCGATGTTTAATATGGACATTTTGCGGCTCATGCTGCCGATGGCGATGCCTAGAGTGTTGTCTTTGGATATTTTCTTTCCATTAAGGCTCCATGAGAATTGGGCGGGTAGGTCACCCTTGTTCATAACGCATTGTACGGACGCGGTATCCCCGGCGTTGGCGGGCTCGTCGCCGAACTCAAAGGGAGAGATTTGGGGAGGAACTGAAAAGTAAAGCCACGTGTATATAGGTACTGTAACTCTAACCATTCACACTAAGAACTGTCGTGTGATTCGTGTGTCCCGCTTCATTCCTGATCTCACAGGTATACGACCCCGTGTGGACAGCTGTTACTGCTTCAATATTCAGAATCGATGTCTTCTTGCTTATGGTCGTAAGGACGATGCCTAAGTTATTATGTGATCGAATCTCTTCACCGTTGAACCGCCAAATAAACTTGACGGGAAGATCCCCTTTACTCATGACGCAGGACACGGATGCTGTTTCACCTTCATTCAATACTTCTTCGCCGAATTCAAAGGGGGTGATTTGTGGGGGAACTATTGAAGAAATATAACTACGGGTGAAATCTACAAGAATGCGTAAGGCAGTATATTTTTTGATTTAAGAATTACAGAAATATGATGAAAGATTTTTGAAATATTTGAAACTAGATAGATAAATTAAATAATAAGTGAAAACTAAATCTAGGGGACAAGCGAACTGGTAGAGGGCGTGTCATGTACCATAAATATTGAGGATGGCGGGAAGCCTGCGGGGTTGCTTGCCACACACTTAAACGTACCCGAAGTGGAGGTTTTAATTTGTAATCGTTGGTACTCTAATTTGTATCCCCGAATCTGATTTTACGTAGGGCGCGGTCCATTTTAAGTCCAAGAATTATTTTAATGGGGGTTCTCTGGTTGATGGTCAAGTTAGCGGTAGCTTTATCATCAGCTTTTGCGGTCTCTTAAACTTGAACGACAGTTTTGGGTACGCCTCGCTCGTAAAACAATCTCTTTTTGTAATCTTGTAAGGTGTCAAACGAGCAACGGATCAATCTGGCGATAAGTAGAAATCGAGTTCATATACATTATAGATTTTAAGATTGATTAGTCTGTGTTGCTGTTTCAAGACTTGATTTAGAAACGCCGTACGTTCTTGTAATCTCTTGATATTAAATATCTGTAAAAGAGCGGGGCGTGTGTGGCAAGCGATGTACCTTTGGCGGGCATAAACGTCCTTAAAATTATTTTGTTTGGATTCAATGTCAACGAATTAATCTCGATTAATTTCCTGCAAGAAAATTGATTAGCTTATATCTAAATAGATAAAAAGTGATCCAATTAGAAAATTTAAAATTGTACAAAAGGAATTTATTTAAAACAGGATTCGAACCTATTACACTAAATTTATGATATAAACTGTCATATCTTTGTTATTTATATAGAAACATCACAAAAAACAGGGTCTCGAACCCTATTATCATGTATTAAATTTCCAACTTATCTTTTTCTTCAATAAACCGTCTCATCACTAGCTAAATCTTCATCTCAATTTGGAATTATTGATTAAAACTGTAACACACTCTATCCACCAATCACTTACCCATAACTTGCAGTTCGAGGGTTCCCCTAGCAGTGTATTCTTGTGAGTTTTTGGCAACACAAGTGTAAGTGGCCTGGTCGCTCATTCGCTCAACGTTTTCGATCACCAGCGTGCCGTTCGGGAAAACTTTCTGCTTGCGGTTGATTGGTAATACTCTGAAAATTATATGTTATTATTCTAACGTTAATAATTATATTTTTCAACCGACTTCCAAAAAAGGAGGAGGTTCTCAATTCGTCTGTATGCTTTTTTATGTCTTTGTTACACGATATTTCGGACAATTATGAATTGATTTTGAAAATTGTTGTTTCATATGATAGAGGATACTTCATAGTTGGTCCCATTTAAATTTCATCGAAAGCGGCTGTGTACTTCATTGAAAATTTCAAACTTTTGAAAAAATATGTATGATTTCAGAGAATGTTTACGTACACGCCAAAGTTATGACGTGAAGTCGGTTTTTTTAATGCGCTGCATTCGTTGATTATTATATTCTGAAGTCATTTTGCTACCGTTCCCAATGATGAGATTAGCTTGGCAGAATGCGTACTCGAAAATAATATTTTAATTAAAAAATAATGTATGCTGACATCTTGGCTCATCTGTCTTTGCAGTTAAATATTTTTTAATTGTTACTTCCACCAATTTTGATGACAAAAACTTTGGTAACCTTTAGGTGAAGTATTGCGATGTATAATGTTCTGTAGTGAGCTTCAAGAACTACCCTTCAGATAAAATTTAAAACATAAAATGAAGAGATACTCTGCAGATCCCATTTCTTTTGGCATAATGAGATCCAAAATGTTTGTCCCGGATGTTGTATACTTATGTGTCGTTAGGGTATATCAGATACCATTTCAGCGTCCTGAAAATTCTGACATCCACCAAACAGCACTGATCTATCTAGCTTGTTGGTTTACGGCTCGTCACCTATGAGAGATTCTCAACCTGCAGGCTCATTTGAAAAGTTTGTGATAGACGAAATGCTAATGGTAGGTTATCTCACCGTCCGTCTCGCTCCCACACAATGGAGTCAATGGGGTATCCGGCAACGGGGCAGTGGGCTACTAATGTCTCGCCTGCTACTACGGGCCGCTTCCTCATTTGACGTACGTATGGAAGGCCGTATACGTTTACACGCGCCGCGTGCGAAGCGCTGCCAACCTGCAGAAAAGAATTGTCTTGAGTATTCTCAATTCATTATGTTTATCTATTCTAACATTGTAATGGGTAGTTCCGTTTAGTTATGGGTAAAACTTTTGATCCTGTAGAAAATTCTTGATTTTTTTTGCGCTGAATTATATCAAGAAGTTCCTATTGGATCGAAAGTATTACCGCGTCAAATTGCATGTATTCAATAAATTATGTTTTTACAGATTCTCTTGTACACATCAGTCACCCGTGGTTACGATGTTTATAAAGACACTGAAACGCAGAGTGTAAAATGTCAAAATTTTACATTATATTTAATGTAACTTAAACAATGATAGTGTTACTAATAAATAATAATAATACTTTTGTTATTCTCTTTAATTTACTAGGAGGCTCCAAAATTAAAAAAAAAACATTTTAGCCTCATTATATATGCAAAATAAACAAATGAAAAACCCTTACCTTACTGCTCGCCACACACTCATACAATCCACCATCGTTCGTATGCACCGAGGTCACATTCAAATGGGATTCCACGTTTCCGTCCGCCGTGACAAACTGTCCGATATGCATTCTCTCCCCGCCGGCTAACTTATCGCCATCCAGGTACCAGGAGAGCTCGGGAGTGGGGTTCCCGGAAGCCACGCACTTGAGGCGGAGGGGTGGGCCGGAGCGGAGGGTCTGCTCGCCGAAACTGTGCCGGATTTGGGGGGGCTCAACTGTGGAGAATTATTGGTAGGTGTGAATATTAGTTTAATATTGGTAATCAAGGTCAAAATGAGTTAAGTTGACGGCTGGATGATGTAGCTGGAAGAACTTCACTCACCCACCAAATATTTTTGGGATGCATACAGATATTAGCCGTCAAGTTATGGATGTTACCCCCAAGGTTCTCTACGTTATTAAACTTATTTATCTGTTATATAGTATCCGTAACACAAGTAGAGTAGTGTGGATGATAGAAATATTATTTAAATTAACAAATATTTCTCTCATACTTAGAACTCTTGTCATGTTAATTAGATAAGTAAAGCATAAAAGCTAATTAAAACAAGTATTAATACACAAATGGTAAAACCATTTTGTGAACCACTACCGATACTGACCTACTACCGTTCTCAATAGAAGGGCAGCAAAGGCAGTGTAATTACTGGCACCCTGACATACTATCTACTGTACCGCCGGTCGCGACCCGCTAGTGGTACCCCTAAAGTGGCAGAGCTTCAAGCCCGTTTGCCTCCTTATATAACATTTAAAAAACCATCCAGAACTTGAAAGCGATCTGTTTTCATCACTTAAATATACACCTGATCCAGAATTGAAACTTAAGACTAACTTTAAGTAACTATTAGAAATAAGATTCATATTTCGATCTGAGGTAACAAGCTTTTCGGATTCTATAATTTTATGAAGATTGAGAGTAAACCAGCTTCTGTCTCTGTAATCTTCAGTCTTTTTCGTAGACAGACCATATGCATCAAAAAAACAACTAGCAATATCTCCATATTCTCATGAAAAACTTTCCCCACATACGTATACACATCCATACAGTCTAAAACACATGTAGGCCACACTAAAGTCAACAAACAACTCACATCGTCCTCCTAACTTCAGTTCTGCGCTCGCGCCGGCACTCTCTTGGTCATTGCGGATGAAGCATTGGTACATTCCCTTGTCTTCCTTCTTCACTGAGTCGATCCTGGAAACACAATAGTTCTTGTTAGAAAGCTGCATAGGATGTATATGATGATATAAAAGTTCTGCTTGTTGATTCAATAGCACTGGATGTACCTAATTGTCCAATATGATAAAACTTATACCCTATACGCATATTTATTTAAGCAAAGATATGTAGCTTTTTTAATGAAATAAGGATGGGTAAGTAATCATGAAAGCTAAGGTGGTACAGGTCCACCCGTGAGAAACTTATTCAATCGAAGCTTAAAAGTACCAGGACTGTAGTAATTGTCAGGAAAAGCAAGGCTATTTGTGAGGCGTTTATATGTACCCCTACATAAATATAAACCTGGTTTGACTCAGATTAGTCAAATCATATTACACCCTTATGGTGCACGGAGTATACAAAGTCTAGATGTGATTCATTTTAAAACAATTATTATTGACTTAACAAAATAATGCGAGTATGTAACGGTTATTACTTATGATTTAATGAATTTACGGGATTCTTACCGCGATTTCCGATTTTAATTTCGCGCGTCCGTACGCTATCATGGTGCTTGTAACAGCATCCATATTATATCGGACGCGCCAAATTAAAATCGGAAATCTAGGTAAGAATTCTGTAAATTCATGAATGGCTGGTTTCAATATTCATCTGACTGGTATGAGTTTCACAATATCTATTAGCTACGAGCTGTAAGCTTTCAAATGTGGCATGGGCCCTCCTTAGATGACGTTCTTCCAAGAAAATAGGCGTTATGTGATTTACCTATAGAATATCACGCATTCGCAAATTATTTGTATGATATTTGAACTAATTAAATGTATTCAATTTATTCTTGCTATGTTTTGGTATTCGATAAAGATATTATAGTATGTTTTAAGAGCTTCTCGTTAATAATTTGTGTTATTAACAAAAACCTAATAAAAATACATACATAGCGTTTAATTGCTTACGTAAAACGAACGCAAATCCTTTGACTTATTTTGCAATTGGTTAAATCACATTTTTATGATGTCAAAGTAAATATTTAAAAGATAAATTATGTCATTCAATTATACTCGTTTTTGTTTTCAAAAAACTATTATAGATAAGTTAGAAAGAGAAATCTGGATTATTAATATGTTGACAGATATTGGATAGGATATTTCTTTAAATGAATAAATTTCTACGTCGTTGGCAAGTTAAAATGACTTATTCTGTAATTGGTCATATGTAATGAAACCTTAGTTAGCTATTGGGCGCAGCAGGCCGCCATTCCACCTTTACCTCATTAGTTTACATTAATAACTTGTAAATGGGCAAATGTAACCATAGCAACCCATTAGATGTCAAGATTTTGAATATGGAAAGGCATTTTGATAGTGAATTCTATTGTTCGTAGGCAAAACGAACAGTTTTCTCGATATTGAAACCCGCCATAAATCATAGTGAAAATAACCGCGATAGTTTAAAACAAACGGTTATTACTTAGTTTCAGTGTTTGTAAGCTTACAAAATCGGACATATAGATGATTTTAAATTGTGAAGTGAATGTGCCCATGTTTAGTTCTTAAGACAATGTTAATTATT
Organism: Stenoptilia bipunctidactyla; assembly: GCA_944452665.1. NCBI lineage: Eukaryota > Metazoa > Arthropoda > Insecta > Lepidoptera > Pterophoridae > Stenoptilia > Stenoptilia bipunctidactyla. The sequence goes on along the minus strand of OX101731.1, from coordinate 19,141,762 downwards.
ATTATTTTTATATCGCATTAAAAGTTTTGTTTTAGTATGTTTTAAGTTGTTTTCATAGTGGTTGCTGGTCAGAATGGCATAGCATAGCATTAGGCTAAGATGTCACATTCTATCAAGCTTACGCATAGTTTTAAGAATAATAAAATAATTAGAAATGAGTTATATGAGAAATGAGTTATCCCTTGTTCTGTCATATTCGAACGTATCATCAGGAGAGGTGGAGGTCAAACACGGGTTTACAAATCGTTAAAAAGTATGCAAATTAAAGTAACCACAATGTTTGATTCTATTTGATATCATACCTCAAAATTGCGTCATGATGCTTGATATCCTTTCCATCCTTGAGCCATGTCAGGGTCTTGACAGGGTTTCCTTCATACCGGCACGTGAATACGGCGGGGCGGCCGAAGTCTACGGTTTGAGTCGCCGGCTCCACGGTTGCTTTCAGGGGCGCTGTTACTGTCAACACTGTCTCCACGGATTCACCTAGAATTACGTTAATGAGCTTATGTTTTAATTTGATCGTCTTTTGTTGCGGTAGTCGGTTGAATCTACAAAGTATTAGTAGAAAGTTTTAAAGTAGGTTACGGTATTCAAATATTTATATTAGTTAAGTATTTGTAAGAATCATGTGTCCTAAAGAACATTAAAATGTTTACTATTCTATTTTGCTCGCAGTGGAGATTAAAGAAGATAAAATTCTCCTCTCTTTCTGATTTTTGATTGACACCTGCTGATCTCATAGATAATTTAAATAAAATAGTTAAATATAATAGGTACAATTAACAACTTACCGCCGACGGAGTTATTGACCACACACAAATATTTTCCAGAATCCTCAACCTTAGCCTCCTTGATGATCAGAGTTCCAGACACTTGCTTCACGCGGTCGTCGAGGGCCACAGGCTGTTTGCGGGTTGTACCATCAATGAATTTGTACCATCTGGAACAATCGAAACCAAGTTCAGTTGAAGATCAAACTTCGGACATACACACAAGGTTCAATTTTGAATTTCACGACAAAAGAATTCATCTTGATGTAAGGTGTTTAGAATCTTTTATCTGGTTAGTATGTCGAAATAAACCAATCTCAGAAATTGCATCAAACATACTAGAAGGGGATTAAAGTAATAAGACACATTTAAAGCTAAGCCAATATATAACTATAAGTGAAACGTTTTAAAGTAATTCAAATGTGTATGAAATTAAACCTAAGTAAAATAAGAAACCAATACTGTGTAATAAAAACGAAAAGTAAAATATTGCCCAAACCGGTAACTTTTATCGATTACAAACACAAATGAGGAAAAAAGAAAAATGAAGATTTAGATATTATTATGATTACCTACTAAAAAAACTTGAAAAAAGGCCCCCACATTGATTTATTATGAAAATAAAGCATAAAACTAATGGATTAAGCGTCTCGGAACGAAAGCATCGACACCCGGACACTTACCCACGGTAATGAGGCTCAACGGATAGTTAGGGCAGATTTACACCAGGCCAACGGATACAAAGTCAGGTTTACACCAGGCCGGCCGCCGCCGCCGCGTCTTCTGCAAATTGCAAACACGCGTTAGCAAGCGACAAATTAAACTTGGCGGCCGGCCGCGTCCTATCTAAATTTCTTTCTTTACGCTTTACTAATTCTGAATTACAAAAAAGCACTAGTGCCATTGATTTTTCGATCTCAACGGTAGCTAATAATGTTATCAAATTAAATGATGAAAATTATTTAAATACCTTCTAACTGGAGTTGCGAAAGGTCAAACGCAAAGCAGCAGTACGGTTTTGTTGCCTCTTATTGGTTTTGTGGCTTTTCCCACGATTCTGATACTAACAAGAAAATTTACATACCGGTACACAGGAACAGGGTAAGCCGCAACTTTGCATGAGAGAAATGCTACCTCGGTTCGAGGCACAGTGAATACCTCCCAACCTTCAAACTGCTTCGCGTAATCCTTTCGAGGAGCGATTTTATTTGTTGGCTCTGTAATTATGGAGACCTAACTTTAGATCGAGTTCAACCAAACTTGCCTGAATATTGGGGCGGGATACGCAGCTACTTCACAAGTCAAATATACAGAATCCATTTGAGAGGCAAGAAATATTTCGCCTCCCTCGTACTTTCTGTTTTTGTCGCTGCGCGGTGCAATTTTATTTGTTGGCTCTGAAATAAACATGTCCATTGTGAACATACCTCGATATTGGCACAGGGTATCCTTGAGCAGGGCAAACAAGGGCCAGTGAAGAGTTCCCGGGGTAGTGAACGGTTGCTTTTGGAGTAGACGTGATACTTGGGGCTGCGCTCGCAATGGGCTCTAAGAGCAAATTAAAGAGCATGTACTTTGCCAGTATGAACGCTTTCATTGGGAAAGATAAGTAGTTAAAACAATAGCTTTATTTAATAACTTGCCTGAATAAGGGTGCAGGGTAACTTTGAGCCTGACATAGAAGCGCAAACCCTTGCCCTATACGCTTCCGAAATATACTGCCCATAGATTCCGAAGAGAACGTTGGTGATTTAGCCCCAACGGGTTCTATAAATCAAAATTATTTAGGTATTAATTACTTGGACAACTTGCCAGAAAATTGGGACAGGATAAGCTTGAGCTTGGCAAAGCATGGAAAAACTCTGGCCCTCGTGCCGTTTTAGTGAAGAAAGATCCGATTCGGTAGAGAAAGTTGGAGCTTTCGAGCCAACTGGTTCTGTAGACAAGAGAATCACCAAAAACACTAACCGTTAGCCCTGCACTACCAACTTCAATTAACTAAAGTCACTTGCCTGAATATTGGTAATGGGAATGCCTGTGCTTGGCACATCAATGCAAAACTTTGATTTCTATGCCTCGTGACCGCTTGAGAAGTATAGTCGGTTGAGAATGTTGGTGGTTTCGACCCCACAGGTTCTGCACAATTAAAACACCAATAGTTAATAAACTTACCTATAAAGTGGAGTAGGGTAAGCCTGCGCTGGACATAAAAGCGCAAAACCTTGGTTGATTTCCTTTACAAAAGTACTGCTTTTTGATTCGGTAGAAAACGATGGTGCTTTTGCTCCTACGGGTTCTACAATATAATTGAGCACAATTTCAAAAAAGAGTTACAAAACCTTGGCCCTAACTTCTCATTTAAAGGAAATCGTTAGTGATAAATGCACTTGCCTGAATATTGGTAAAGGAAAAGCTTGCGCTTGACACATCAGTGCGAAATTTTGGTTTCTGTGTCTCGTGACCGCTTGTAAAGTAAAATCAGTTGAGAAAGTCGGCGGTTTGGACCCCACTGGCTCTGTATGACAAAAGGAAAAGATAGAATCAATACCTTTTGAACTTACCTAAAAAGTGGCGTGGGAAAAGCTTGGGCCTGACAGAGAAGAGCAAAACCTTGACCCACGTCTCGTACGAAAGTGCTGCTCTTTAAATCGGTTGAAAATGAAGGGGCTTTAGCTCCTACTGGTTCTAGAAATATGATTTGATTTCGTTGATACACTTTGTATTTACTTGGCCTGAATGAGTTGGGCATTCATGGAATAAATAAAGTAGTTAATCTTACCTAAAAATCGGAGTAGGGAATGCTTGGGCCTGGCATAACAATGCAAAACTATGTCCAATCTCTCTAACAAATATACTGCCTTTAGAGTCAGTCGAGAACGAAGGTGCTTTGGCTCCTACTGGCTCTATAACAGTTAATAAAATTAAATGATTTAATACCTGAATATTGGTTGTGGGTACCCCTGAGCCTGACAGAGCAATGATCCGGAAAGTCCCTCGTGAGTTTGGTAAACATAGGATGAAGCGGCGCTCGGAAACGAAGGAGCTCTCGCGGTTACAGGTTCTAAACCAGAAGAAATATCACGTAAGTATCAAAACTCACTGGAAACTCGGAGTAGGGTATCCCTGCGCCTGACAAAGAAGTTCCGCGGGTTGATCAACGACCTTCGTGATAGTTGTACTCTTAAATTCCATAGAAAATGTCGGCGCCTTTGATCCGACCGGTTCTGCGACAATTTGTTTACATATTATTTTGTGTGCCTCACCTGAAGATGGGGACAGGGTACGCTTGAGCCTGGCAAAGCAGAGCGAAATCTTGACCCGTTCTACGCGTTATGCCGGAAAACTGCACGTCATTAGAGAACGTTGGGGACTTTGAGCCGACCGGTTCTATGAAACAAGGAATATAAGATAATCACCTGTACACAGGCACCGGGAAGCCCTGGGCAGGACATAGCAGATTCAGACCATGCCCAACAGATCTTTCATATGAAGATAGCTTATTATCGGTAGAAAACGAAGGAGATTTGGAGCCGATCGGTTCTAAAAATAAAAACAACAGTAAATCTGGGAATCTTTGAGGATCTTACCGAAATAAGGGAACCGGGAACCCTTGAGCCGGACATAGTAATGCGAAATCTTCATTTTTATTTATTTCAAATGATTGAAGTTTCGAGCCGCTCGAAAACGATGGACTCTTAGATCCGACTGGTTCTATAACAAGAATAATACCTGAATAAGGGAGCCGGGTAACCCTGCGCAGGGCATAACAACGCGAAGCCTTGATTTACGTCCTTAACGTACCACGCCATTTTATAATCCGTCGAGAAGGTGGGGCGTTTTGACCCGACGGGTTCTAAAACAAATACGGTCATTAACTCTAGAACCTAACTTACCTAAACACAGGAACGGGATATGCTTGGGCTAAGCATAACATTGTTATACTTGTTCCTCTTTTAAACTCCAGGAACTCTATTGTCTTAGTTGGAACTTTCGGCGGAGCACTATTTATCGGCTCTATAAGAGAAAAATGTTTATTAATTTCCTTGTTACCTGGACAACGGCACCGGAAAGGCTTGTGCTGGACACAATAGAGTTACGCTTGCGTTTATGTAAGCATCGAAGCCTCTGACATTGTCCAAAGTGGGAAATTTTGGTGGTACCCTCCCTACCGGTTCTGGCCAAACAACAACAAATGCTTTTAGACATGCGATTACAGAATATTTAAAAAAATATTTTTTACCTGAATATTGGAACAGGGTAAGCTTGAGCCGGACATAGCAAAGTTATTGTATTATTAGCCGGCATCTCGGTTAAATCAATCATTTTCATAGCGACTTTTGGTGACGCGCTACCGACCGGCTCTACAAAGAAAATAGGAGTTTACTAAAACCAGTAAATGTACCTGAACATTGGGGCAGGAAAGGCTTGTGCGGGACAAAGCATAGTCACGCTAGAATTGCCCACTACATCGAAAGCGCGACTTTTATCTCCAGTCGTAAACTTGGGCGACACGCGACCGACCGGCTCTACAAACAAATTACGGAGTGATTTAATAAAATTAAGATTACCTGAAAATTGGGACGGGGAATGCCTGCGCTGGGCATAAAATCGTTAAACTGTTGTTAAGCAGAGCGCTGAAGCTTCTCGAACTATCCACGGATGGAAATTTCGGTGAAACTCGGCCGACGGGTTCTAGAGAAATATTCAGAGTTTTAGAAATCTAACCTGAAAAGTGGCGTGGGAAACGACTGGGCTGGGCAGAGTAACGTTACACTCCCGTTGGAAGCAAAAGTAAAGCTTCGGCCTGTCTCCATTGAGGGGAATTTCGGGGCCACTTTTCCCAGGGGTTCTGTTAAAAAAGACCTTGTTTATTACCTAAACACTGGAGCTGGGAACCCCTGGGCCGGGCAGAGCAAAGGCACGCTGCTGTCCTTGTTAGCAATGAATGTCCTACTAATATCGCCCGTGGGAAATTTTGGTGAAACACGCCCAACTGGTTCTAGGACAGAAACATTAGGAAACTCGTACAACTAGACATTTCTACTTTGCGATTCTTACTTAAAAGTTGGGACAGAGTCAATCCAGAAATTATGAATTAAAATTCGTTCTAATTAAGAGCTTGTTAAATTTGTTGGAAATTCAAACGGCAAAAGATATTTTACGTTAAAATCCTAAGATTTACCTGAATAACGGCGTTGGAAACGCCTGCGCAGGACATTGCAAAGCGTATGAATCGTTTTTCTTAACTTCAAACATTGTCCCAGTTAATACCGTTGCAAATTTTGGAGGTACGCGACCGACCGGCTCTAAAATAACAATTTAAAAAATTCAGGAGTCTAAATCTAGCTATTCCTGAATATAGGGATGACCTTTGATAAATTAGTGGTCCTTTGCTTATAAGATATCTAATTACCTGAATAAAGGAGTAGGGTACGCCTGAGCGGGACATTGTAGGGCGTATGATTGATTTGTCTTAACACCGTACATCGTGCTCAACGTCGCTGTTGCAAATTTTGGAGGCACTCGACCGACTGGTTCTAAAAGGTTTCATACAAAACTATGTCACAAGTAGAAGTTTATAGAAAACAAACATAACCTGAACACATAGATTGTACCTATACTCAAAATTAAGAAGTATATATGCTACTATCTACCTACCTGAATAATGGTGTAGGGAAAGCTTGAGCAGGACATTGAAGTGCATATGACTCGTTCTGTCTCACTCCAAGAGCCAGCAATGAGGTAACTAATTTTGGAGGTACGCGTCCGACCGGTTCTAAAATATTGCATACGAAAATATAGAAAGAGTAAGCTAGCCTGAACGCGAGGATACTTCAAAGTATTTGTTTGAGACAGATTACCTGAATAAAGGCGTAGGGAATGCTTGGGCGGGGCACTGAAGTGCGTAGGAACTGTTTTGCCTAACTCCAACCATAGTTCCCATGAGTAGACTTGCAAATTTAGGTGGAACTCGGCCAACCGGTTCTAGAATAGTTAAGAAGATAGAGGTAAACCTTGACATTGCATAATGATATGACTTGACGTAGTTACCTGAATAAAGGATTAGAGATAGCGTAGGTTAAAGAAATGTCATTTGTGTTTTTACTTAAGTGTATATCACATGACGATTTAACCAAATATTATGCTTATTTCACTGCTGAGTGTAGAGAAACTAAGTTTGATGTCGGTAACAGTGTATTGACAGACTGACAAAAAATATGTAATGAATAACCGTGTTTGTCTACATTTTAAACTGCCCCAATATACCTAATACGAGTAAATTAAACAAGCAACATTAGGCTTATAGACCAAGTTATGTTGAAAAAATCCAACACCGCAAACATAGGAATTTATAGCTCATATTGCTTGATTTATTTAAACTCAAGCTCGATATCGCACCTATGTGATCAAATATTTACCTGTAAAGGGGTGTAGGAAAGGCTTGCGCGGGGCACTGCAAAGCGTACGACTCGTTTGTTTGCACTTCAAATATTTGTCCTTTTGACATGGTGGAGAATTTCGGTGGCACGCGCCCGACCGGTTCTATAGAGAAAGGGTTATTTACACGACGCATTCAAAGTGACGATCGTACCTGAAGACAGGGACAGGGGACGCCTGTGCGGGGCATTGCAACGTGAAAGCACTTCCAGCGACCGTGGCAAACATCATTCCGACTTGCGTGATCGATAACCTCGGGGGTACGCGACCTACCGGTTCTGTAGTGCATAAATTCAGGGTTCAATTCTTACCGGATCATTGGAGCAGGGTAGGCTTGAGCTGGGCACAGCAGCGCTAGATTCGAATCCCGTTCAAATTGGAAGCCGCTGGTAGTTTGCGCGCTAGCAAACTTGGGTGGCACCCGGCCTACTGGCTCTGTTGTTGGGAGAAGGCCAGGTCACCACTACACTTCACTCAATACAAAACTATCGTATGGCCCAAAACACCCCCTACTCCTCAAAAGTATTTAGATATTCTGAATCAAGGCTCTGCAGGGTACCCTATCCCAACATTCAGGCAAGTTATGGTATAGTCAGTTTAAAGGCACATTTCATAATGTGCCTATAAACTCATGTTTGAAAAATCATGCAATCATGTAGAAAATTACCAAAAAAATAAAATTTACACAACTTAATGCAGCCAATTACTACAATGCATTGATAAGTATAATAAAGTGCATGATTTAACAAAAGATAAAACTTAATAATGAAAACTGTATTATCAACTATTTTAGTTGCCAAAAACGGCATAAATTTTAAAATAATAAAATCTAAAAATGTGAATTTTTACCCAACTTTCTGACAATAAAAATATATTTACAAAATTGCTTAAAAAACTTTAATTTATAGATGAGTATACTTTTACTATATTTTTATTGTAAGATTACGTCAACGCTATGTATTCTTTCATCAATGAATTAGCATGAATGAATGAAGTCACTTGGTTACATAATAATCGTAAACAAGTACTTTTTTTTGCGAATGAATAGATGGCGCCTCGTGTATCAAAATAAACTAAACTATCCACTTACCCGTAATGACCAAGCGTCCTTTAGTAGCGGATAGTCGGGTTTCTCCAGTCAGTCTATGTTTTGTCCTGCATTGGTATGATTTATATCCATCTTCGGGCCCTACATCACGAATGTGCAATTCTCCAGAGGGCAAAACCAAATATTTTCCATCTGCAACATTAGAAAATTATTGTAGGTACGAATTTACAATTCCTAAGGTGAAAATACTTCATTTGCACGTAGTTTAAGACTGCGATTTACTTAAAAATTTCATTGCATGCCTTAGTCTAGGGAAGAAGGATAAAGGATGAAGGTAGGCCGTGAGGCCCATGGTGCTACAGGACCCATAAATAGGAACACAGCCCTAGCAAAAGAGTATATTACATAGAATGAGCCATTCAAAGCTGGTAGAGACGATTTCATACCCTCCAAATTATCTGACGAGTCGATTTTTATCTCGTTTTCTTTTTCGTCACCCTCGCTCACGATCCAAGAAACCACAGTGACGTATTCGGAAACGAAACTAGGGATGTGGCATTTTACAATAGCCGCATTCCCTCGCAAGACATATTCCTCCATAAGGTTCACAGCGTAAGCTTGAGAGACCACTGAAACAATGACATTTATGTCATAAATACGTACTCTCAACAGTTGCATTCATCCTAACTATACTTATCCCACTCATCCTAACAGCGACAGGGAAAGGATAAGAAGGGAAATGTGGAAAATGGTTTATGGGAGATTGCAACGCAGCAAAATACCTAGATCGGCAGTATCAGTCAATTTAATCTCCTGCTCTTTCTCGTCTTCAGAGATAACCTAGGAAGTGACAGCGACGTACTCAGACACGAAACTTGGAATCTGACATTTTAATATGGCTGCATTCCCTCGAAGTACATATTCCTCCCAAAATTTTACATCGTAAGCTTGCGATACGACTGTGGAAATGAAACAAAACATTTCAAAACTAACTGTTCAATTTAACATTTAATTGTTGGTAATTAATACAGACCATTTCTATTTAAGTACTCGACTCGCACAAAATATCCTATTCAACGATTCAAATCTCAAATAATTGGGCAAAGGAATCCAGGACGATTGGATAAATCCGGAAAGGACAAGGATGCGTTGCGTTACCTAAGTTAAACTCAGAATCTATATTTATATCCATCTCCTGCTTGTCCCCTTCAGAAATAATCCAGGAAGTGACCGAGACATACTCGGTAGCAAAACTTGGTATCTGACATTTGAGTATCGCGGAGTTCCCGCGCAAAACGTTTTCCTCCCATAAATTAACCGTGTACGCCTGTGACACGACTGAAACAAATCAATATGTTTATGGCTGTATCCGACGAGTGATGGTCGACAGGAAGGAAGTGAAAGGAACGAGTGGAGCATTTATATTTATTTTTGCGTCGTAAGCTGAGTACCCAAATTGGAAGACTCGTCGACTTTAATTTCCGTCTCATCCGTTCCGTCCTCGGATATAATCCACGAGGATACTGTGACATACTCGGTGACGAAGCTAGGCAAATGACATTTCATTATTGCCGAATTTCCGCGGAGGACGTTTTCATCCATCAAATTTATCGTGTATGCTTGAGATACCACTGGAAGATTGGAAATAAAGCGGTTGAATGTTCAGCATTTTCAACCGAGTTCCAAAATGAGGAGGATATCAATCTTTTATTTTTGTATGTTTGTTACGCGATGTTTTTTTCAATTATCAATAGATATTGATGATTTTTCATTAGGCAGAAGAAAACTCAAAGGCGGTTTCATCAATAAATTTATCAAAATCTATAAAGTACTTTACGAAAATGTACACTTTTAGAAAAAATCTATGGAAACTGAAAGTGTATGAGTAGATGAGGTTTCACTTCAGGAAAAGTTTTACCAGGTACTTGAATATGCAAGTTAAGTCAGTTTTTTAGGGTTCCATACCCAAAGGGTAAAACGGGACCCTATAACCTATAAAGGGACCCTGTAACGGGACTATCTAACTATAACTTCACCGTCCGTCCGACTATCACCAGACTGTATAGCATGAACCGCAATAGTCAGACAGTCAGTCGATATTTGTAGAGATAATGTATTCACTAAACTACATAGAATGCAATGAATTTTTTTATGATTGAAAATACTGACTACTTGGTTCTTAAATAAAGTGTAGTTTAGTTACCTAGTGAACTGTACGGAACCCTTCATGCGAGGGTTCGACTTGTACGTAGCCAGTTTTTAATGCTCTGTATTTAAAGTATTGAATACAAATAAAAGGAGTTGCAACTTTAAGGATTTGGAATGAAGGTTAGGAGCGGAGAATAAGCCTAGTGGACGTGTACCCAAATCTTCAGAATCTGGTTTAATTTCTAGTTCATCCACATCCCCTTCAGAGATGATCCACGATGATACACTGACATACTCGGTTACGAATGTGGAAATATGGCATTTCAATACAACAGCATTTCCGCGAAGCACGCTCTCTTCCATGATGTTGACCGTGTAAGCCTGCGTCACCACTGCAATCGGAGACTTTCAGTGAAAAGGGGACAAGGGACGGGGATTATTCATCATCCAACATCTATTTTGTTTTTCATTTTGCTATAAAAATACTTATGTATTATTTTCATAGCTTCGACAATTACTTTTTTTTGACAGCAACTCTAATTAATGAGGAAAAATATGCCTTAAGCGAAATGTATTGCCTCAATATTGTCAGTATTATTTAAATTAATTTCTGCCTTCTCTATAAAATATGCGCCAAGTGTCGACAAAGACATACTTTGTCACAAACTTCGGAAAAATACATTTTACTCCGACGTCATTCCCACGAAATACATTTTCTTCTACCAGATTTACTGTATAATTCTGCGACACAACTGGAATCAATAATAGATCGATTGATATTATCGTTTTTAATAATCTTGGAAATATAAGGAAAGGAAATGGGCATATTCCGATCGAATAGAAGTACCGTAATTTTCGTTTGTTGAATACTCCCCGCCCTCGGTGTCATGCCATGATATGACTTGAACATGGTCAGATACAAACGAAGGAATGTGACATTTGAACACAGCTGCATTCCCGCGGATCACGTAGATATCATAAACTTGGGATTCGTAAAATTGGTTTACAGCTGAAATATATTTAAACTTATACTTGTACAGATTCGTGACTGAAGGATTGGTGAACGGATAGGGACAATTGGGGTCGTGAGGCGCACTCTATTACCGTAATTGCGATCAGAGTCATTCATTGAAAACGCCGGGAGGGATTCGTCGTCCGTCACCCACTCTACCACTTGAACGTAATCAGCTACAAATGATGGGATCAAGCATTTCACGATGGCCGCATTTCCCCGAAGAACATATTCATCGATAACTCGTGGCTCATAAGACTGATGTACAACTGTCAATTAATTGTAAACACATCTAAAGCGACAGGATATAACTGATCGGGAGTTAGGGTTATCAGAGGAAATTGCATCTTATCTAGTACCAGGGTCGACGTTTGCACGATCGTCGGCTGACACGGTATCATTATCCATTATCCACGCCACGACATGAACGAAGTCGGCGACGAAAGAGGGTACGATGCACTTAAGAATAGCCGTGTTCCCGCGCAAAACGAACTCGTCGTTGACTCTAGCTTCATAAGCTTGAAGGACCGCTGCGAGAATAAAATACAGTAAGGGCTTAGGATAAGGTTTTAAAATTATCTAACTACGCCTTAAGTACCCTCGTTATTTCCCGGATAGTAAGTCCCTCCCTCACTATCGAGCCACATCTCAACAAAGACAAAATCGGACACAAAACTTGGGACTTCGCACTTCATAATAGCAGCATTCCCACGAATTACGTACTCATTATCAGCCTCCGCTTCAAAAGGCTGCGACACAACTGCACGAAAAAAACTTTTTAAAAGCTTTGGGGAAGTTATGAAAGGTTAAAAATACTTAAAAATAGGTAGGGAGAAAAATAACAAAATCTGATGTACCCTCAACAGAATTAGTGTTGTTTATCGTAAGTGTGTCTCCATTATCCATGATCCAAGCCTCTACATAGACAAAGTCGCTGACAAAGGATGGGATCTTGCAGCGAGCAATAGCTGCGTTGCCTCTAATCACGTATTCATTTTCGGCTTCGGTCACGTAATACTGCGACACGACTGAGGAATAACAATTGCATGGCTAAGACCGTATAGGGTAAGGTGTAAGGATGATCGTGTAAGGAAGTGGGCTATTGATTGTTTAGCATCGGTTATTGTTACCGAGGTTGTCGGAATGGGTAATCTCGGTGCCTTCTTCGTCGATCCACGCTTCTACTTTAACGAAATCAGCGACAAATGATGGGATCGAACATTTTAGAACGGCTGCGTTGCCACGAATTACGTATTCTTTTAGGATCTCAGCCTCGTAGAATTGATTAACAACTGGAAAAACATTTTGTGAACTAAGCAGAGAACTTTTGAATAAGGAGAAGGATAAGGACGTGGAAAAATAATAAGATTTCCAAATAATACCGATGTCATCGGTAGGTAAATGTTCGCCTCCATCGGAATCGACCCAAGCTTCAACTTTGACAAAGTCCGACACGAAGGATGGAATGTTGCACTTAAGGACCGCCGCGTTGCCTCTGATGATATACTCGGAGACCACTTCGGCTTCATAGAACTGTGCGACAACTGCAACGCGTATAACCAAAATAGCTGAGGTTGGATGAGGAGAGGGAGTGAAGTAGTGCGTTTTGTCATAGTTGTACCGTCTTCGGGTTTGAGGCCATCGATTGTGAAGGAACTGCCGGCTTCATCGTGCCAGGAAACTACGGTCACGAAATCAGCGACAAACGAGGGAATGGAGCACTTTACAATAGCCGAGTTCCCGCGGATAACGTACTCATTATTAACTTCTGATTCGTACTGCTGTTGCACCACTGTGGACATTGATCTTTAGAGAAACTTCTTTAAAGTTTAAACTGCGATTGAAGGTTGGGATGAGAAGGCTATCAGTAGATAATGAGGGAATAACCGTAATTTTCTCCCGGAAAAAAGTCTTCCTTATCATCAGTATGCCATGAAAGGACTTCGATGAAGTCAGCCACGAATGACGGCACCTGACATTTGAGAATTATGCTGTTGCCCATTATTACATACTCCTTGTTGACATCTGTGTCGTAGTGCTGTGCAACAACTAGTTAAGATAATACACATATAAATTAATCACGGTTTTATTTGGTATAGCTAAAAATAATAATAATCCCATTTTCTGAAAAAAAATATTATTAGAACATAGGTAAAAAATACAATTTTAGTAAGTTTAAGAGGTCCGCAGCGATTACACATCAGATCTTTCTAGTAATTTTACAATTAGGAAATAAGCAAACATTAATTTTCATAAAGTGCACTTTGTGCTTTCATTATTTTAATTCGCTTGGCAACTTTTACTGCATCCTGAAAGTAATTACTTTTATACACCTTATTTCTGTTCATTTATTAAAACAAAACCATCGAATTATATATTTTTTTTACTGTCATTTCGACCATATTTTAAGTAAGTATTTAGCTTTCGCCTTAGTAGGTCGAACTAGTTATTGTGTAAGTCAAACATGTATGTTAAATTTGTGTTTCTAACTAGCTTCAATCTGATTTATAACACTGATTGAGCCCATCATATTATTTGAGGGAAGGTAATAGAGATAGATAATAGAGGTACTTGTATTTGATGACCGTTGTGGCGGCGGCGGCGCATGGATAACAAGACCCTACTCAGATCCCAGTGGTGGTTGTTTTTTGAACAATGCAATAATTCGTGTGCTTTATTTCTAGGTATGATATGAATGTACCTACTTATAAAAAAGTATATGTGTATATTTGCATTGTCTAGTAACTATAACAAAAACTGACTTAAGGATGCAAAGCGCCGCTCGGGGACGGAATAATGTAAAATATTTAATATATTTATTATTTGTGTTCTCTAAGGCTTAACTGATTAAAGTTATAAGACAAACGGACACATAATCTTACAAAAATCGAATCAATAATCATTGGCGGATAATATTTGGTTAAAGTATATTAGGTAGAGACCACCTAATATACTATTTTCCGTGGTATCAACGTTACGCCTACCAACTATTAAAAATCATTTAAACAAACTCACAAATAAACATAATTACTGTCACTAAATACCTACATATAAATTGATTATGTCTGAAGTGGCTTGTCGTCGATTATTCAATTGACCCTATTTAGGACCGGCAAAGGGCAGCGCCCTGTTACACTTCGACTAACTTTACGACATTATCATTCGTCAAACTGAATGGACACATACTTTATTTATTGTGCTGTTGCTAGAGAAAATATAATCATCGTGCACGCTAATAAACGTGCCTGCAATAATGCCATTATGCAATGATATTATGGTTTAAGAACTCGTTAGCACGTGCTTAAAGTATTGCTAAACGTGTTATGATCAACTTAATAATACCAATGTTATGAATCGATTCGTATTTTAAATATTCTTCTTATTTTTGGATAGCTGTAGACCATTTCCTTGTTTCTATATTTATGAAATCTGTTGTTTTGTAAAACAGAACAAATATTTGTTTGAAAGTAGAAGTAAGGTGACTGGACGCTGTGGTAGAAAAAAAGATAAGCTGTATATTCCACACCAGAAACTCGCACTTTACAGGAACAGCGCATATTGTATGGCCATACGAGTATTTAATAAATTATCCTGCCAAATTAAAGAATTGAGTGTAATTAAATTTAAAAATACCCTATTCAATTTACAATTTACAATTATTATGACATTCGTATATTTTTGAATGATAAAAATCTAAGACATATAAAATTAATTTTCCTATATATCATTCTGTTTTATCCTTAGTAATTTTTCATTTTATTTCTTTGACATTTAATAAAAAAAAATCTTACTTATCATTTATTTTTACGACTCAACTAAGTATATTTTATTTTTTAACTTTAATCGAAGTTTTAATATAGTTGTAATATAATTATAATTTAATTGGCATTTCATTGGGCATGTACCTACAACTTAAAATTTGAATTGTATACCCGGCCTAGCTTAGTTAATAACTTTGACATGTATATTTGCACGCTGAAACTACAGCAGTATGTGATTGGACATGTAAAATAATTTAAGACCTACTTGTCATTACCAATACCAGCAAATAAAGAATTTATTATTATTATTAATACATCTAACAGAACTTCAACATTTCTGAAATAAAATACTATTCTTTTATCCGGATTTATCAATCATAATTTGTTCAAACCAGCATATTTGGCATGTTTTCTTTGATTCATACCTTCTGATGCGTGTTTATTTTAAAATAAAACAGACTCAACAATAAAGTTTCAGAATGAGAGTCATCCTAGCTGAAGTGCACTGTCCATCACGTCGTTAAAAATCTCCCTATTCTTCTACAGATCTTTATAAATATCTTCATAAATAAAAAAAATATATAATGTGGGAATTAGCAATAACCCGTTTATAAAGTAAATTTTAAAGTAACGAAGTCAATCAAATCATTACAATAGATCCGTGTGGCCATTGATCAGCTGTTCTGAATATTAATGTACACGCTCGTTCCATTCATCGCTACGACCTTAACAATTCCCACTGGTGGAGTATTACAACTTTTACATAATAGAGCGTTAACTTTATAGCTTCTTAGTTCAAGAGTAGTTTAGAAGCGTTGAGTTTTGATAGATGTAACACCCTTGTTTTATGTTTTATGGAATGCAATTTACAACTCAATAGCAAGGTATCTCATCCTTTAGTCAGCTTGTGTTATGTATGAAGTCCTAACATCAGAATTGGAACCAGATCCTACGGTCCTGCCAAAAAACATATTTATAAGTTTTAAGTTTTGAAATCCATTTGTTTTCACTTATTCATAAATGTTATCACATATTTATTCATTTGCGTCTATTCCTCTACAAATTGCCTGTCTTGGTTTTATAGCCTAAAAATTGTAACAGTTCTAGACAGTTCAGTTGTTTAAGCTACATCCACTTTTGTTTAGGTTGTTGCAATGGTGTACAAATAAACAATATTAGCTTATAATTTTAAATTATTGTGATTTATTCAAAATTCTCTTAAGGCTTGTTCATGTAATTAAGAATCAAAATGTAGGCTTTAAATTAGTAAGTATAGTATTTTTGCGATATCAAAAGCGACGTTCTACTGCAATTCATCATAATATTCAAAGTTACTATAACAAACTAGCCACATTAAAAATTGTGTCAAGTGTAATACGGCTGGTAATAACTTAACCAGACGTGCTTCTAGTAGTTGTCTCTCAGACGATATAGAGTTACCAGCGTACACTCAGCATCAAAACATTGAACGTATAATAAGTATAATCTATACCCACAAGTGTTGTGGATACTTATTATTAGCTAACAGAGCCCGTATAAAACATATCTAATGTGACTGATTTAACATATCCAAAAACGTATCTGATATGCTTAGTCTAAAAACCCCTTTAGGATCCAACTAGCAAGGAAAAACTTAGAATAATATATGTACCTCGTCATATATTTGATACTACAAGATCAACTAAACCGCTTTGCAGTTTTCAAAACAGGTTGTAGTTACGCTGGAAATGCTATAAAATATAATTTTAATAAAAAGACGGCGCCAGTATTTGCAATCATGGTTGATATACATTTTAAGCAAAGTTTTTCGTTGCCTTTCCAGAATTTAGAGGCTCAAGCGAGTGATGTCGCAATTATTAATCTATTCCATTACTTGAATCGAATCGCAATAAAATTTGGTTTCAAATGTCTTTTATTTAATACAAGACGTCGAACACGGTTTTATTTAATCCAACTGATAGCTTCGGAAATTCGTATATTCAAACAAACTAACAAACTCTTTAGTTTTTTATACAGTGGAAACTCTAGACAATGTTTGGGTGAAATTCTTTTGTAACTTTTCTACGGACCCGGACGGTCTCTACAAGTATCCTAACCAGATGACAGATGTTGGTCATTAATCAACTTATACTAAACTTTTTGAACTATGCCCGACTAGTAACTGGTCGTTTGTCATCATGATTAGTGAAACAGATCGAATGGTAACAATTTTATTGCTCGTAATTGGTTCATAGAAAATTAGGTCCAAAATATTAACACGCAAGTTGTTAGTTGAAATATTTTCTATTTTCATTCTAAGTAAAGGAAGATTCAAACAAATTTTATCACGTTTGAAAATATTAGGTATACAATCTAATTCGACGGTTTCATTACAGGCTCCGTCGTCCCAAGGTCACATTATTGAAATAAGATTTTTAATAGGTTAGTGTCGTAATGTAACTCTTTTTTTATATTTTCAATCTAAAATTCAGGCAAACCTGTCTGTATGTTGATATTTGTGAGCTCGCTGTCCTAGGAAGAGGTCAAACTGAGTCAAGTCGAGTCGGCAAGTCAACGGGCGAGGCTGTTCGTTAGGACAACCCGACACCAGGGAATGTAAGACGTTGCTGTGAAGCTGTTTTATTTTCAGTTGTGAAATCTCAATCTTTATGCAGCTCGTGATTTTGAAGATAAAACGTGTTGTGAGAGGGTTTTTTACGTTCGGTTAGAGATCATAAAAATATTTAAGTTTTCAAACTAAATTTATGTAAACGAACGGTTATTATAAAATATGGATGGGCATAAACAATAACAGTCAAATTGTACCTATTACTACAACATTTAAAGGTGTCACATTTAGGTAAAATATTGCACATAATCTGTGTTGGATTATAACATCTAAAAACTTATAAACTGAGAAACAATAAATTCGATAGCTATCAGTTTTTATAACAGTTAAGAACACAGGTCTATTATCATCAATATTTCTAGATACTTTACTATAGCTGTTATGCGCAATTTTCGGTTACCAGTTAATATTGAAATACATCTATTCAGTCCAGCTCGATAGAGATATAAAGATGGTTATCAAAGGGAAAGCGCTTGTAGTCTGATGTGTAATCGCTGGCCGTTTGTTACTCGAGATTGTTAGCCGTTTGATGCTCATCTCATAATCCGAGATGAAACCGACGGTTTTTTGTTACATTTATAAACGGTTTCGTAAGAAACTCTCGTAAGATGTATGAATAACACGAAGGTGTAGTGTTACTTTGATATTAATCATTTTGCTTCCTTTCAAATTCATAGTCGAAAGAAAGTGATTTGTGTTTAAGTTTAGTCATAAATTGTATTTTTGTGTGACATAAATGTAACAAAAAACGATTTTGGATTAGTTCCTATGGAAAAAGTGTATTTCAGAAAGATGTCTTTAATTAGAGTGTCTGCAAACATGCTATCAAAAAAATGAATAGTAGTTTAAAACCTGGAACTTAATAAACAAAAATTACGGTTTTCATTTAAGTTAATAGGAAAGTAATTACATATTATGCTTACTAAGAGACAATATCTAATTATACAGTGTGTTAGGGTTTGGATGTCCGATACTTCACTCAGATTTAGTACGCCAAATTTTGTGGTCAAAGTACTACACAAAGGGCAACCCTCACCCTTCTGAATGACAGCCATTGTACAATTTAATATCTCGTATTTCTAAGAGTTCACTGAAACTCATTTTTTCATGTTTTCATATCGGTCCCTTTGTATAGTATTTTGTCGATAACATTTGCCGTACTATTCGTGGGTGAAATATCGGACATCCAAAACCCTAACACACTGTATAAAGTTGCATAACAAATCCGTTAACAGACAATCTAAATTTGTAAATTGTGCCCTTCGGCTATTGATTTAGCTAAATTAGTAAGTAGGTACATTGCATGGCCAGTAGCATGAACAGTCTTTTTCAATTTATTAAAAAGTATAACACGTGTGACATAAACCACAAGGTGTGGTTTTCTCATAATTGACAAAAAGTGCCCTTAATACTTTAGTTTGAATTGTAGAGCTCGTATCGTTATAACAAACAAGTTACTTTGCTGTATAAATCATTTTATGGCTCAGCTCACTAGTTACATGGACATACCATTGTCACTTACCACCAAGACATAAGCCGAAAAACAAAGATTAGACACAAACGTGTTGTACCTATATTTAAGATAATCATGTCATGTTCAGTCAATCAATCAATCGAAATCACTGAAACTAGGGATATTCGATATTCATCGATGGTGAATTAACATTGATATTCAGCTTGAAAACATCAATGTTTTTTCAAATATCGATCATCTCTATTTGAAACTGAATATACTTATATTTGATTCGTTCAACTTGACCTTTATTTATCAAATGGCCAAAGACATGATGATATCCTAACTGGTTCTTTCTGTTATTTTGGAAAGCATATCTAAATCCATATCTTACCAGCTCTGACATTGACGTCTCTAGAATGGATCGTGCCGACGGGATTGGTCGCAAGACAAGCGTAGACTTGCGCATGCACCTCTTGTCGGTAGTCTTCGGCGCGGAATGGCGGGAAAACTAGGTTGCCGTTTGCTAGGACCTGCGGTAGAAAGATATGGTTATATATTGTTATTTGTTGAATCTATAAAGGGTGACTGGTGACAAATTTGCAATACTGAATGAGAGCACTCTGTACTCGATTCTGAACATAATTATGTAATAAATGTAGGTACTACATTTTTCATTAGAAATCCCTATGAATAAATAAAGAGATCTTACTACACTTTTCCCGACGTGCTGCCTCAGTCAACACGCGCACAGCAGTGTTCCCGAACCACGCACACCAGCACCCGCTAAGTACCTATTTATTGTATTACGCTAATGTAACCATGCGTTGCGTAATGAATTCTTTAACTTTCGGAGAAGTTTACTCAGTAAATAATTATTATTAATTTTGATTTATTTTTTCTCTTTATATATGATCTTAAACTATCACGTCCTGGACCCATCAGTCACCCTGTATATATTAATTGTTGTTTCTATCAAGGTGAAACGTTTTCATTTAAGTTTACAAAAATAATCAGTTAATATATACTGGAGTTAATATATTTTTTCATTACACTTATGTTGAAAACCAATCATTAATATAGGGACATATCTATACTTATAAAAAATCTGTAGATACATTGAAAATATCAAAAAAATAAATGGCAGGGCGTGTTACTAGACCGAAACTGAACCCAAAAATGCGATTAAAAAATGTTTGTGTGTCTGTCTGTCTATTTGTTCAGGCATCACGCAAAAAATGACAAAAACCGGTGCGATTACGATGAAACTTGGTATAATTATTCTTTAATATCCTGGGCACCACACTGGGTACTTTTTATTCCGGAAAAGTATATACAATAAAAAACAAACTTAACTTTGCGGTTCCATCTCTAGACCCGATTACTGTACCAACCGCAAATAATAAGTTTGTGTTAAGTTACGTCACACACCGTTCACTAAAAGTTATGCTGAAGGATGAATTTGGCTTGCACCATTCGCTACACACGTGTGGTGCGTGGCCGCCAAGGATCGCTACCGTATTGACAGTAAGTATAAGGACGGTTTTTTGAAATTTGATTTGAACGTGTCAAGTCAAGTGGCGAGCGCTTGTTCTTATTAGCATTCTATAAATTGTATGTTTTAACTGTTACTTTCAATTCTAAGCCGTGCTTTTCCGTGCGACCTTTTTATTCCTTTTGGTTTTTACTAAATACAGATTAACTGCTCATCGTAACTTATTAATAAGTATGTGTTTGTATTATTAATATGTAAGTCTATATTATATACATAATATTTATGTTTATTTATGATTAATATGTATGATATGTAATTATTTGTATGTAGTCTATTTTATGAAATCAGTACCACCGCCCCCCTAATTTCCTCTATTTATGTCCTGTCCTTACTGGGTTGCCTGGTAGAGATCGCTTTGAGCGATAAGGCCGCCTTTGTGCAAATGTTTTAAAATTTATTGTAAAATGTTACTAATGCTGTTGGTGTACAATAAAGAATTATTATTATTATTCGGTATGTCAAAATCAACTCGCCTTTCGGCGGAAAAGAACCCGATTATTATTATTATTAACTTGAGTTATGTACTTATTTAGTTTTATTTCTATAAGTCGTAGGTATAGATTTTAATTTTAAGTATAGGTAGTAGGTATATGTGATATTAGCGCGGTGACCGTAGGTTATTTTATAATAGTGTTAGATAAGATTAGTCATTCGTAGGTATAGGTAAGTATCAGTTCTTAGAGATTTTGCTTATTTATTGAGTTTACATTAGTTATCATCAGAAATGGGCTTATTTAGGTAAGTAGTTAGGTATTATATTTGCCGTTATTGAGTTAATTTTTATATAAATTAGTTAGATACTTATGTTTACTTTTATAAGGCGTAGACCGTATAGCTTCGCTATCAGTTATCTTGCTAAACAGGTATCAAAGTAGAAATCTAATACAAAAATCTTACAGAACGCGAGCGATGCCGCGAAAAAAGATATCATATACCTACCTTCTTAATCACCGAGAATGAGACACAAATTATTGGCTTTCTATTGTAATTAGCCACAAAAGGCCCGCCCCGGGATAGGAGTATTAATCGATAAATTACGTTTTACACAAATAGCACTTTACACAAAAAACTCATTGATAAGTTTCGTCGTCCACGCGAACGAAGTTGCGGGCACAGCTAGTATTAAATAAGTCTGAATGGATTTCACAAACGGTGAATCCTAAGACTTTCGATGAAAAAACAGAATTCCAGTCGGACACGGATATATTCTCCGACACCCATGTAAACGCAACAGAGGGCCTTTTGAGTCGGACGTTAAAACTGCTGGTTTTATTTATTTATTTTCAAGGGAAACGTACATTTTTCTATACTTTTATATTTAAAAAAATCATAGTACATTATACAACTAAGTTTTGTCGAATGTTATTTGTTTAATAAGTATATAATGTGAAAACCAACGACAGTATTAGCGAATATAAGACATACTTTTTATGTATGAAAATAATATTTATGGATATTTATTACATATCCGCGATTCACCTTCCATGCTGGACTGGGAGTGAAAGAAAAACATAGAATGTGCCAGCTGCTTCTCTTCCCGGGCATACTGTAAAAGTCGGTTAAGGGACAGAGGTTTTATTGGCATTTTTGTGGGCGATAGGCTGACCCCCTGTCACTGCAATAGCCTCATTATAATACCTCATTAGTCAAACGTGACATCAATTGGTCTTATAACCTCTGATGTTCTGCCTACCCCATAAGGGATACAGGCGTGAAGTTATGTATGTATGTATGTATCCGCGAAGTATCTACCATGCAGTCTTGAACCTGAAACTCTCCCAGTTCATTAAAAGCTCACTGCCCTACGAAGTAGTCATACGTTGAAAATGATTGCTATCGCAAGCGGTACAGATACGGCCACATCTTTGCACTTCCAATCCGGCGTATTACAAGCATTCGCCTTGTGCGGTCAACTCAGATTGCTTCACAAGCATGTTTATGTTTTAAACATATGTTTTACATATAACAAATTATGTTTGTTTGTGCTGCCAATAAAATGGAGCATACTAAAATAACGACGCTACGTAGTCTATAAAATGATTTTGATTTAAATTACTAATAATAGCATCTCCGTTTGAAAAAGTTTGTTAGACTCGGCAGCTTCATATTAGTCAAATGCGATCAGAAATAATAAGTAATTATAAAAATTATAATCCGTGTACCTATCATACAAAGATACATTATATGTACAGTCCTAAATGTAGATGTTGTGATATTAGTTAGCTTCCTCTGAGAAGCAAAAGTTCAAATTATTACATTTATTAGATAAGTTTATGAATGTATTCCAGAAAAGATTACGTCACTATGGAAGAAATATTTACAAAATAACTGAAAAATTTTATTTATGAAATGATAGAAATGTGACAATTGAGCTTTATCTAATCAAATATCAATAATTATTTATAAGGCAACCTTTCGGTTACGATAGCCTTAAATAAAAGTTCTAACTAATTAAAGGCTAACTTAACCTCAAAACATAGATAAAAAGGAATTCCTCCATACCTGTCTAAGTCCAGGCACATCACCAACAGCGGTTCCATCAGCTCGCAGCCAGATAACATCAGGGTTGGGGGATCCCCTAGCGGCACACTCCACC
Source organism: Stenoptilia bipunctidactyla (assembly GCA_944452665.1). NCBI lineage: Eukaryota > Metazoa > Arthropoda > Insecta > Lepidoptera > Pterophoridae > Stenoptilia > Stenoptilia bipunctidactyla. The sequence goes on along the minus strand of OX101731.1, from coordinate 19,118,370 downwards.
ACGGCGCCCGTCGTGTTGCTGAAATCCACTCGGTTAGGGGGCTCCTTCATGAAGATGGGGCCGATGGTTTCGTCTTCGGGACGCGCTAGCCCTGGTGATAAGAAGGGTTTGTTAAATGTGTGTTGTATAAAACTATCCCAAAGTATTAAAACATGAAGGAAAAAAGGAATGAAAGCGGTTTATCCTGTACAATATTTTCGTTCAATATTAGCGACTCGAACCGACTGCACAGTCGGTTGAATTTTTCAGTCAATATTTCAACTATTACAATAATTTTGACTAAAAAATCAATCCTTAAAGAACTAAGGTAGGTTCATCTTAGCAAAATCCTGATTAATTCTTGGATGTCGTTTTTACCATCTAAATATCTTATTGTTATGAAACTTATTTATAGTAGGTATGAGCCAAGGTATACCTAATAAGACATGAATTAAGATTAAAGACTCAGTAAAAATAAAATATTTTAATTTCAAAATATTTCATTCAAGACAATGTTTTAAGATTTTCGCGACTACACAAGTTTAGTAATTCTAGACCTGTATGGAAAAAAGCCTTATCAGGGTGTGAAATTTAACCTTCATACCTATGGTAAGCCGTTTCATAGTTAAAAGCAACAAGCACTTCCGAATTAATATATTTTTTAAGTTTCATCTTTTTATCAGCTTCCCATAAACATCTAAAACAACTAATAAAACTATAAAGGCGCCTGAAACCGTCTGTCAGATGAATCATGATACAGTGGCAGCATCAAATAGATTGATAATTAAAAGCGTAACAGAACTAATAAGTAATTAACTTACATTGAGTTCAACAGGCGACAGATGTAACGTGATCTACATTTAGGTCAAGGAGGCTATTCTCAAAGTTCTTTGACCCGAAACTTTTCATGCATATTGACATCTATTAGCATAAAGTTTTGGAAAGCCCGTTCGTCGCGATTTAAGAAATAAATTTATAATATAAGTTGTTGTCGAGTAGGTGATTTGAAGTATGTTTAGCTATCTAATTATTCGACTTTCTGACTGCAGGCACGTTTAATAACGAAGTTGAAACCACACAGTGCTTTTTTGCTGATTAAACCATCGACTGGCATCAATCTCATCTGATGTTAAGTGTCAATGAGATCAAAAATGAATCGCTCGGGTGCAGTAGGGATCTAACTCTTCATGAAAACATCACTAGGTACTATTTAACGGCATACTTTATATGAAGGATGATCGCTACGGTTTCCAGAACTATGCATTCATAGCCGACTCTACACGAACCAATAGCCTGTATTTTATAATTTGAAAATAAAAGCACATTAATTAACAAAATATTTCGTTAACGCGCTTGCATCAATAAGTACCCACCCCACATTATTTAACCTTCACACAGACCCAGCAACAACAAATAATGCTTTTGGCTGTGAAACAGAAAAGTTCCACAAACCTGGAAACCTCATGTTTCCGTACTTCAACTCAGTTTTTTTCAAGCTGCGAAGGAAACAAAGGAAAACAAAATGTGCTACATTTTCGCAACTCTCGCTCCCTATGAATAGCTCCAGTACACTGAATACTCAAGCACGAGCTTAAACCAAGGGAGCTACATAACCGATCTTAAGGCGTTCGAAATAAGATTGAATATTGCAGTTCAAGAAGACGCCCTTTGAACTAGTTTACCAGATCTCGACCCAGTAAGTCAGTCGCGGTATTTATAGTCGTAATTCAATGCAAGTGGCTAATAAATTGAAGTCGCAGTTTTGTTTTGATGTAACATTAGTGATATCGGATTAAATTTCAAAGTTACAACTTCATTTATATATCTTCATAAGTACAGTAAACTAAAAAGTCTAAATCAAATTTGTTGGTTGCTATCAAGTTTCTTACCACACACGACAGATAGAGTTCCCGAAGTGGAGACAGTTTTTATTTCAAGAACTTATGAATATAATACCCTAAGAAAAAGTTACTTATAACTTATTGTACAACAAAAACTATGAATTTATTAGACATTACTTCTACAGATTTCGTTACTGTTGACGAATTGCGCTACATAAAACATGCAAGTAAAGAATTTTCATAATTTTTCATGAACTGGTCAATAAATGGCAAAAAATTGACACTAAAACTGTCTCTAGTTCCTAGACAGATCTGATCTAAAGAAAGGCTTGCAAATCTCGCAAATAAATTGATGTAGTCAGCAAGATGTTACTTTACTGACGGTATAAGAATCCTACAAATATTATAAATATGAAAGTTTGTGAGAATACACTCATCTAGTTGTAGTTATTTTTTACGATGAAACCCTAAAATTAAGTTAAGGTATTTTAGGGTACCTTAACTTATGTTTATCGACTAGTACTCCCTAAATTATTTTAAAAACACCATAATATAATCTTCAGCATTGCGACATCAGAAACTTTAGTTTAGCGTAGGCCTTAAAACAACAAAATAATCATAAAACCATTCTAGTTTCGAAATGCCGTTAAAATCCATTTTAAATTGACAAATAATAATCTACATCCCAAAGCTTTTCTCCATATCCACTCAACGCCCAAGGACGACAGTAAAAAACGTCAACAAAGGGAGCAAAAAGTCGCAGGCGTCGGTGTGTTGTCGGCAGCTGTGCGCCCGCGCCGAATCGAACTATCTGATTGGCTGACCGAGTGACAGATGCGCGTGAGTTACATGCGGCAGACCGGTCGAATCACATGCGATTTATCATGCTACTTGTTATGTTAACTTGATTCTAGTATGCATAAATAGACAAGTTGAAGGTGTCCTGTACAAGTGAATGATTTATTTCGGGCAACAGGTAATAAATTGCAAAACTAGGTGGTTAAAGAAAAACAGCCGTGAAACGACTATCTGATACTGAAATAGTACAAATAAGAACGTTTATATTTTTCTCTATGACAGAATTAATAGATGAAAATTGTTTTATGCTAAAATCGGCACGGGAATGGAGGCGCGGCGGCACCTCGCGGCGCGGCGGCTGCGGCGGTGCAACTTTGCTAAGTATGCCTGAGATTTTCTTATCAGGAGAATTGCTACCCACTTAAACACGTAATTGTAAATTGTATTTTGTTGTTTGTAAGCGGCAGTCGCACTTGATATCTATACTAATATTATAAAGAGGAAACCTTTGTATTTTTGTATGTTTGTATTGAATAGGCTCAAAAACTACTGGACCGATTTCAACATTTCTTTTACCATTACTTAGAGGGATTCTTCCGAATCCGTATAGGCTTCTTTTTATCCCAAAAATCCCGCGGGAATCGAAATTGCGCAAGTAAAACCGCGCGCAACAGCTAGTTATTAATATGCATAAATAGTTTTTTTTTAAATGGCGAAACTAGATAAAATTTATATGTCTCTGCATGTTGACTAATAACCAAGAACGACAAATTGAGTTAAGAAACGTCTTAATTTGTAACTATTTAGTTCACAAAACAATATTAATTAACTTAAATGCTTCATTACTACAAAGTAAATAGCGCAGGCGTGCCACATCGTAATGTTCTAATATATTATCGTTTACCCATTCAGTAGGCAGTAAACAATCAGTCACGAGCGAACCCAACGCGATATTATCGCGTGGTAACCTAGATATATCAACTTGATACACTCAGGTGCACGTCCAGCGCTACACACTGAATAGGAATAGAATCTTGTAGTCCGAATACAGACCAGCATACATTATAGATATCTTAGACTATTAATATAATATCGACTTTGTTACCTAAAAATAAACTGAAAGTTTGGGGATTTTAATAATTTTATTTAATATTAGATACTATCTTAATGTCTCAATCCTTATAAACAAGCATATCCATAGGATTCGAAACCGGTTGCTCATCCAATTGCGAAACGGAGACCAAAATATCTCCTGGTTTGGTAAGTTTTTGAGACAATCTTACATGATCTTTGATCTTTGTTGTACGTATGAAAAGAATAAGTGAGGAGGTTCTTTTCAAAACTTGACTATTCTACTTTTTGTGTTTTTGCGTAATCTGAGATAATAGTTTTTTAGGTATGCCATTTTAAAAGGGAATAGTCAACTTTTGACGATATTATGTTTTTTATGATTTTTTTCGGGTGTAATTTTTGTTTCAAGTTTTGGTCCCATTTTACTTTTGCTGCGCCTTCATTTTAATGTTACCAACTACAAAAAAAAAACTGTTTTGTCGAAAGTGGAATATTCAAGTTTTGAAAAGAACCTCCTCAAGTATGGTCAGATGATCAGAGATATCCTGCATCAAATCTCTAATTTGTTTCATTTGATTCTTCTAAGTATATGTAACTAAGTCCAAAGATGTTTATCAAATATCTATGTTGAGTCTATTCGAATTGGTGCGCAAAAGTAACAGTTTTCCTGTCCCGTCTCAACTAAGTCAATGAACACTAAAACAGATACCGTGGCAAGTGGCAACTGCCGGACAGTTAGTACCAATAAAATTACGCCCGCAGTTAGCGCAGAATTAAACAACGTATTTACTGATCACTGTTTAATTGATAGTCTGACTGAATTATGTGTTTGCTGATTAATTATCCGGATACAAAGATAACCTTGGTTCAGGTTAAGCTTGTAGGTATCAGTAGAATAATATGATTATTTCTTACATTCCTCATGATAGAAAGATATAATTGTAGAATATGAGGTTAGAAACACTATAGAATTAATCACAGGGCAGTTACTTAGAATTGAGATTGTGGGCTTGTGGAGAACCCCGACTTTATTCTCGACACAACCTTCATTCGGGTTCATTCCGTCATTTAGGAACTATGCAATTACAAGGCTAAACCTGGAGCATGTAAATAAGTAAAAAAATAAAATAAGTAAAAGAATACAAAAATACTGCTGTAACAAATCAGTAATCAAGCCCTCGTTTGAGCCCAAATGCACTTAAGAACGGCGATGGACTAGACGACTTAAGAACAGGAAAGGCTCTTTAGAAACCATTGCCAGGACATAATATATCATTGCTAACAAAAAGTTTATCTATAAGTTTCTAAAATTAAATAAATCACTTTTTTAATTCACTCGTGACCACAGGGTCTACAAAAATATCGAAACGTCGAGTTAAAATGTAATTAAACTAAATATTTAAGATCCTTGATTATAGACAATATTGTATTAAGATTCATTGCTTTGCCGGATCTTATCGCTCATGATTATAATTTTCTATAAACAAAATTGAAAGTTATTACGCGCGTAATGGCGCTATCGAGAATTGATAACAATCGACCATTACACAGTTAATTTATCAACAATCGGCGTTGCGGGCGCACGCGGTAGCTTCTAGCTTGGCTATCTGGTGGGCATATCTCTATAGGTTCGGGTCATTGAAGAACTGAGGTGCCGCCGGTAGTAGGTAAGTTTAATATTTAATCAGGTCAATTTGACAATCTTAGATGAAGTAATTAGCGCAGATAGCGTTACTTGAAAAGGATTGTCCCTTTGCTCTTATTATAAGTTTTGTATATTTCTTCCATGAGCGCAAATACTATTCTAAACTAATAGATAATCTACAATAATGACTCATTGTCAAAATGTACGAATCACAAATAAAACTTGCGACTATCATTATTGGACACTTCATAACATCTACATAATGTATCCAACTTAAAATAAAAATACCAAACTAAAAACTTCATTAAAATTCATCTCGGCAGTTTGCGACCACGCCAAGCAGAAAACGATGACCTAAGTGTGCTTCTTCGAGACATGAATTACACAACATTACTAAGTTACATACCTACTAAGGCACAAGTTTTTGGAAACGTTCCGCAAGACAGACTAAACTGCTTGCCAATTTAGTTAACCATTCATGTGACTTTGAGCACACAGCGCCCACTAATTCTGTAACTTGGAATTAAATGCAATCTGTGCCTCGGTTAAAGTGCCGGCAATTTCACGGATTCCTACTTCCCAAACTAGAAATTTCTATTAAATATTTGAGGGTGCTACCATTTTATGAAATAATTGAGTTCTACAAGGATCGCTTTGTGTGGTGATACCAGCATTCTTGCTATGAACATATTACGCTACTAGCTGTATTTCGCGAATTCACGCACGAATTGATGAAAAGATGCCGTTCTTTTGAGTGACAGGATACTTTTTGATCAGTGTGTATAGGCTAGGTTACACTGCGTGTGTTTTTACAAGTTTTAAGTATGTTTTCTCTTTTTTTTTTTTTTCTTTTTGTGACTAATCCCGCGTTTGACCTCAATCTCACCTGATGGTAAGTGACGATGAGGTCGAAGATGACAGCACACGGGTTTAGGAAGGAACTGGCTCTTTATACAATATTGCCGGAACACATTACCGCCGGAGCGGTAACATTTGGCGGCAGACTTTATATAAAGGGTGGTCGCTAGCCAGGCGGACCCAGAAGGGATCCTACCACCAAGCAATCTCTGTAGCATAGTTGGTGTATTAGGAAGAACTATTAAAAAAAAGTCGCTTGTCAGTGATGATATGCATAGTAAGTGGCACTTATATCGTTTATACGAAGATGCTTTACTACTCCTTAGTTCTACTGTGATTAGAGTAAGGATGAAGTAGTTAAATTGCTTTAACAAAATACACGTCCCAGTCAAAAAAAACCGTTGTTGTTTGATTTACTGGCTTCCATTTGCCAAAGGTTTCCACGGATACCACTTAAAAACGTATGCATATAAAAATATATGGACAGACTCTGTCCATTTAACCGTCTTCCGGTTGCCAGAACTTGGAGATCGCTACATAATTCTCTACTTAGAGCTGCTGCATGTAGACGCCGCAACGGTCATTGCGTGCCGCATTCATTAACTTTGTTACATTGTCAACGGTGACTAAACCAAACTATAAACTACTAGTGATGCGCAAGAGTGTTGTTTCATCGCACTGGTCAACAAATAAAAATAACCTAAATATGAACATGATCTATTACATTAGGTAGAGTACTATCCAAGATCGGTCAAAGCGGTTTAGTTTTATTATAGGTTTAGTTTCAGGCTTACGAATATAAAAAAATATGAATTTAATTGCAGAGTTGAATTTCCTACAATCAAGCTCCCAAGCTGTCGGGCGTGTCAAACATGCTAATTAATGGCAGGTATAAAATTATGTCACAAACTGCGCGTTTCGATGTTGGGTCTAACTGGTACTCTACCACCTTTTAGTAAATCCCCGGCATAATTCATCCGACATCACATAGTCAAAAGGTTCTAAGACTGGCTAGCTTTTAAACATTGACATTATAGCTTAATGTGATAATTCCGTCTCTACAAAACAAAGGCAATTAAACGATGTTCTATCTCTGTACCGCATACCATCGTATTCTACCAGGTGGCCAGTCAAGTCGAAGATAGGATGGAGGTAATTACGACGTGACAGCCACTAATCATTAGTGGTTATTATGTACTAGATAATGTTGATTGTCTTGTAGACTCTCATTTTGTAGTTAATTGAGTATTTATTTTGAGTAAAATGCTTAAATTTATGATATATTTAAGTACTTATTTGAAATTTGCTACCAAATAGAGTGGGATATTTTTTAAGATTTTGAATATCATAAGCAATATATAGGTTTGCCAATCTACTTGGTAATTTACACATATTATCTAAGTCTCATTACACTATTCATTCATAAATTAATAATCTTTAGTGGACCAGAAGACAAACCCAACATATAACTATATTTATTTTATTTTTTCAAGACTCTTGCTTTAAACATATATGTTTCTAGCTACTATTTAGATAAATTAAGATTGTTATCATCCCTCACTAGTGTAGGTAGCTAATGAAGTGTATTTATTTTGTGTTTTAACGCACGAACCGCAGAAAATACCAGTCCTATATTTGTATACAATAGAATGTTTATTCTAGAACGTTCGCATTAACGAACGAACTCTATATTTTATAAATTCCTACAAATTCAGAAGTTCCGTTGATAAAACAACGCCAAGTTGCTAGTTTTGCTAAGTTGCAAATGTTTCGCAGGTAAAACGCATTTTAAGGAACTGCCAAATTCACAAAGCACTACATTTAGCAGAATCCAGTGAAATATACACATCGAATTAGCGATACAGTCCAGACGCGAAATCTACTGTTTACACACACCGGGTGTATAACTAAATTCCTAGAGCCATGTGTTATTAGGGTTGCCCTACTCTTTGATAATTTAAATGCTTTTCTAAAAATTCAAAAACATACTGCAGTGCAGCGCGCTCCGAAATAATTTAGGATATTAGTTTTATACTTATTTACTTCTAATCCTGTAGGAATTGGATTTTGTAAATAAAGGATTCTTATTTCAAATTAAATATCGAGGTCCTGGGATCAAACAAAAAAAGCAGCTTTATTGTATTAATATCTACATAAATAAAAGGTATGTAATTTTAGAACACTTAGTTGTGAAGCAAGACAAAATTTTACCTAAATCTGAATATAATATCTGTTAGTGCGGTCGGCAACCCTATCGCGTGCGTAGTCGGGTCGGTGACCGACAGGCATCCCCAGCGGCCACCGAAATAGTTATCTTTTATCTAGCATTTCGTAACTTCTCTACATCCTCACGCACTTATCTATTGTGTGGACTTTCTTAAACAAGGTGACGGAATAATTAGGCTTAGTACACTTTTGGTATGTGGCATCCTAAAATCTTTTGTAGGATTTTTCAGATGAAGGTACTTTTTAACGCTGAAACAAATTGCGCGCAGTGCGGATTTGAGGTTTGGTTTAGCTTAAACGGATACTCTGCCTGCACTCTTTCTCTAGGCTCTAGGAGATTTAAGTTGAAACTTGCACAAGCTTTATTTATTTTTAAGCTTTAATTTATAAGGTTCCCTTCTATGTAATTTTAAGTTGTCATTACAAACTGTTTTGAACTCTATCAATTTTAAATCCATTGCCTTAGTCCGACTTAAAATTAGTTGTACGAGTAAAGGTATCAATAAAGTATCTGCCTCTTTACTGTTTGTTTAAAAAACGTGAATCCCAGCAAGGTAGGTACAGTTTTTTTTAGAAAAAAAAATGCTGTAGTGACAATTAGTTTTTATAATATCTACGTCTACAGCATTCATCCCGCGGGAATATCTGTATTTCCAGAAAATGAGAAACCAGTGGCTAATAGTTCTCGTGAATCTAAGTTGCGATTTACTCCAAATTGCGACTTGAACATTGAAGCAAGTAAAAATAACACTCAAATTAATCTCCATGACTCATTGCATATACATAGACCGTATACAATGCTGAGTTACTACACTTATATGAGTGTAGCAACGCCATGACACCGCACCGCAAATTAGTTGGACCTCAAAACTCAAACAACGAACAGTTTCTAGGGCACGCTCCATTGTCACAACTCCAGCGATGCTTCCTGTTGTTTGTATAGATGTTTGTCTGTTTGTCCGCGTGTTTGCCTGCGCGCGGCATGCCATCACTTCCTTCATTGGCAAATTGCTGGTATTATTGCTGTGACTCGACGAGCTAATGTGCTGCGCGCTGTGGGCACCTAGCAACAAATGATTGCTTCTAAAACGAGCGCGAAGACTTTAGAGTTTACTGACTTTCAAAAAGATTAGATGTTCTCGGATTCTGTGTGAATTTAGACAGAAGCTTTTTGAAAACATGCTGGCTAAAGTTGTTTATTTTAAACAAAGAATCGTAGAAAGTAGCAGCGTATGTTTATTTTACATAATATTTAATACCTACATAACATTTAATACAATAATAAATCTGGTATGAACTCTATTTATTTATAATTTATAATTTCATATTTCATGTGAAATTTAACACTATTATTAATAATAAGTTTATTAATTTTATTACCTATGAAATGTACAATTCATACAAAGACAAAATAGTAAACAGTGTAACAAAAAAGCTTATTTACTAATAAATTGAGAATATTTCCACCTGAATGAGGCCATCGAAAATGTGATGAAATTATATATTTACAAAGTAATTGCATAAAGACTAGATGATCTATGAAGATGACAATGTATCATTACCTCATAAACTCATAAGTTTTGTTTGTTTTTTATTATTTTAACCAACCGGCTATCAACAATTTGTAGTCATAACTGAAACATCGACCACTTTGGCGATAGGGTAAACCTGCCTGCCTCAGACGCCAGTGGTTGCGGATTCGATTCCCGCATGGAACAAGAAAAAAAAATATTCCGTGTCTGGTTGTTTATGTATTTGTATTTTAGGTTCTCCCCTAGTTCGCTACATGGTATCCCATAACACAAGCCATGCTTACTTTGGGGCCATGTAGTTGGTGTGATTGTCTGGGGATTTTATTTCATTTATTTATTTATCCATTGTTGTGACGTAGGTACTTTATTCGGATGGTCCCTTATGATCTATTCAATAAAATAAGGCCTTCTAAATGAAAAAATAATTTATTAAATATATCTCGGATTTCCTGAGATTTATTGATGAAAATCTACATCGAAGGGTAGGTGTATATGGAGAGTAATTTAGTGCATAGATTTTAAAACAACATGAGTCAGCTTTATTTCTAACAACAGTCGCAGTGAGGTGCAGGTTCGGAATGTCAACATTATGTAGATTTAGATTCAGGAATTCGCACTTAACAGCTATTCTTGCGTACAGAGAACTACGCAGCGCCCCTATCGACACTACAGATGTATTTATTAACTTATTTAGACTTATTGAGCAAAACACATACCATAACCAACACTCAATTTTCAAAGCCTGCCAGAGATTATTTATGTATGTTTTAAAATAAGGTCAAATGAAATATAGACACACAGCAGCGCGACCATTGAAGTTCAAAATGAAAATGAAAACTTTTTTATTCGTGGTAGGTATTTGTATACACTTTACGAACGTCAGACGCCGGATGAGGGCGGCGCGGGTCCGGACGACATGACGAATCCTGGGGGAGGCCTACGTCGAGAAGTGTGCGTCTCTCCGCTCATGAAGATCGCCCATTATCCACTAATGTCTTGGTGTCGTCTACTACTACTTCTTCGGCTTTAAAAAAACGAAATGAAAGTACGAACAAACATCTTATTTGAGAGACACACACAAGTTACAAGGTTAATTTATTGGATCTATTTCATATTGATCAGTTGGCCATAATCGAAGACTGATTCATTAAAACAATGCTGGAATTCAAAACCTGTTTTTATACCAAAATACTACATATTTATTTCTCAGTTGTGTTTGTGCCATGACGAAAACTCATTAACCTAAATACGGTACGAACGGAATTAATGACGGGAGTGTTCCATGCGGTTTTAATTAACATTTTTATTCTGAAAAACTTATACGTGCCTCTATTACATGACATGAGTCTATCTATTAATAAGTAAGCGTATATTAATTATCAATAAGTAATAACGATTAAGAACGAGTAATGATCGCGCTTAAGGAAATTAAAATTAAATTAAAAGCCACCTTTTGTCTTTTTATTATCATGTGTCTTTCTTTAGTCATAGATCGTAGTGTTTTTGTTTATTATTAGTATATTGTAAAAAGATTTATTTCCATGATCTGAGGGTTATTTTGGTTCGCATTTAACAAACTCTGCTAATTTTGGGTTTAGTGGCGTGAAACTATGTCGCGAATGTGTATATGCAGCCGACTGCCTGTGTGTTCGCGTTCAGCGCACGAGACAGAAATTGCTTAACCAATTTTTATACTGTTTTTACCAATACATAAAATGATGCCTACGGTATGGCTTTACTCTGTTACCCCTGCGAAGTCAGTGCGCGTCACTAGGCGCTTTTAGTATTAGTGGAAATAAATAAATCGAACTGGTATATATACGGCAACTATGTGACTCTATAGTAAGCTTTAATAATCTTGTGTCATTAAAACTTATACATTTAGACCCGATGCAGTATATTCGAGTTTTACCTTAAATCAGGCACGGCTAGGAATCAAACCCACGTACTCTAACGCTGGAGGTGAGAAGGTTGTCCCACCGAGGCCGTCTTACTGCCGTCCGTCTGCTAGCGACCAACATGTGTTCAGTAAAATATATTTAAATTAAATAAAATATTAGTATTATTAAGTTTAGAAATAAAAGCAACCTGCCTTATATGCTTCGCGCGAGTTCGCAAACTAAAGCTCCTAGCTTATTTATCGACATCTTCAACAATCATCATCATGTATCAGCCAATTTACAAAAAAAACCTTAACGCATTCCCTTTAAATGTCCTTAAGATTATCACGAGAGTTTATCGCGTTCAGACAAACATACGCTAATATTTTTATGAACATAGCCTTTTCACGCTAAAAAACTAAAATAAGAAGGATATCTACTTTTGCTCCATTCCTAAGGATAGGATCATTTCTCCTACGGGATAAACACGACAAAATGGATAAACACGAGTTAAGTCGGAAGATCACCTAGTTAATCATATTACATTTACCAATAACTATCATATGAATCATTTTAAATGAGCCAACGAACACATGACATGAGCGATTCATCTAAGGTGTGATCTCAACCGTACCAGAAACCATATAGCCGGAAGATACCTTTCGCATGAGTAAATGCCTAATATCGTACGAAATCGTCAGACCAGTGACCTTAGACAGGCCACTTGCATGTCGAGTCGCAGTCTACCCCGCGACCTTCACAGAGGCCAACGTTCTCTATACCTCCAAAGTCTAGTACATACTAGAGCTTACTGACGAGCTCGGTTATAAAAGCTTCGAAAGTTTGAAACTTAAGCGGTTTAATAATAGAGTTTGTTTTACAAGAACTGAAAGGATTTATAAATCTAAATGAAAGTAAGATTTGGTTTTATGTTTTGTCTTCGAGGTATCTGTTACAATATCAACTGAGACTTGAAATGCTCGGTGAGAATAACTAATGAAGCAATTATTGGCTTTGCACCTGCTCCTCGGCTTCAATATCGCGGCCACGATATGATTATTGATTTTGAAGACATTATGAGATGCACTTTCTAATTATAAAATTGATATTTTTGAAAGGGATTTCTATGGCATTTAATTTAACAGCCAGACTAAGTTACAGTGTAACATTCAGTCTATCATCGCCAAGATATAACGAAATATTACACTACAATACCTGTATTGCAATCGTTTAATTTAATCAGATTTTTTATAACACCTAAAGCCTAAATCTGCCAGAGCAAACCACATGTCTGGTCGGCGAGCCGCAAAAACCCGGGGGTTTCTGTCGTCACGACGCGACCGCGGGTTCGTTGTCCGGGCTGCATCGATCTGTGACGTCATTTCACCCCCTACGACACATAGGCACGGTAAACTCAACCATACTACCGGGGAGTACGCTAGCAATTAACATGATTTATGCCTTGGCTCCAGCACAAAATGCGAATGACATTTCGGACTTAATACTTTTTGAAATTAGAACTTGGCGTACTTACTACCTAGATGTTTGGTCAACATGCACTATGTGAAATTCAGCTCCAGCTCAGACTCCGGAAATAAAGATGTTTAATAGATGAATTTCTTTTGGGTTCCGGAAATGTCCAGGTTTAATAACAACACTACTTTTTGAATCCCAAATAGATTATTGATATAATGGACGTTTCTTGGACGTGAGAAGTTTAAGAAGGCAAATTCTTACTCAGTTCTCCAAGTCAAAGAATTCAATTGATCAAAGAAGCATTGAGATCTTTTAATCCTTACAACGCGAAAGTTTTTAGTAACACATGTTATTAGAAAAAAATCATAAAGAAAAGTTGAAACAATAATAACCTACAACTCTAAATCTAAAGAAAAAATAGTTCGAAAGTAAAGTAAAAAAGATTACCATAAGTTGACATGCCGTACCGTGTAAACTTTATATTTTATATGTGGATGTCCTTTTAATTTGTCTTTAGCCATGAGAGTGGATAATTCACCCTACATAAGCACAGTATTAACATTTATGGATTTAATTGTGAGTCAGAACACATTTTTTTTTATTGTTTACCTAACTGTATTAAAACAATTTTATATTGCAAGCACAATTCAAAAAAATAATATTGTAATTGTTGCCAACCACAGAACACATAATTGATATCCGCTTTATTCACAGGATCGTAGCAGGGAGCATTTCCTGTCTGCATTTTTTAGTATATTGAGCGCGAGGGACATGTATATTGAGTATAAAGCCGTCCCATTCGCACTCATACACCGGAAGTGAGCCAAAATGAGCTTTAATTTATCTCGTTCTAATAGTATCAATTAAACAAATGCAGCAAGTTACCTAAAACGGCCAGCGCGATGAGGGCAGTGAATCCACTGAGCAGCTTCATGGTGACACAAAGCACTGGCACTATTCACTGAATCACTTGTCACTTGAACACAAAGACACTTGGAGATCAAAACAGTAGACTCGGAGGACCGCGATGCGGCCGGGCTTAGCCCGTTTCTGAAAAAGAAGAAAAAATATTATGAGCTTTTTTGTAAAACGATAGAAAACATGACTATTTCTTATATCTTTTTTTACCTTGGCTTTTAAGTTAGCCCCTGATTAGGTTTACCATAATCTATAACAAGGTTGTTGACACGTTTGTGACAAGGTTGCGTCACAAACGTGTCAACAATAAATTCTCAATCCTTTATCTAATTTTAAAACAATACAATGTAAGAGCATTGTCATAGATTTCTTTTTTTAATTGAATAACAGATTTATACAGAAATCCACCATAAGTAGATTATAGTGCTATCAATGCCAAGCCTACCCAGTTGAGCAGAAATGATAATCTATCTTTCGTTTTCATTTGTCCGTTACTACCTAATCCGCCGGTCATCAACAAATATGTTTTGCTTATCACTAATTAATCACGCTGCTTTGGTACATGTGACCGTAGAATTTAAATCTCTAAACTTCAAAGAAAACCACAAATACAGCTACGAACGGTCTCCACAATTCATGGAATAGGCCCGAAAAAGGGTATGCGATCAATAAATTTATGTGCGGAATCTGAGCACAAAAATGTCTTTGATGCCCGCAATTGTATTTGATTTTAGGCATCTCGTAGGTGAAGCATTAAAATGAAACACCTTCTCTTTCTTTCAATTGCTCATACAAAGACAAGCAATTTGTGAGGTGTGAAAATAATATAAGCAATTAAATTTGAGAAATAATAATAATTGTTTAACGCAATAAGATATTGTTCTTGCTGTGTGTCTAATGTGAACATGTTCAATGATAAGCTTAAGTATGACATCATCATAATATTACTATTTGCAAGTAAACTTGTTTTCGCTTTGAATAAAATAATTTGGGTGTGTTAACTTTACTGCGACGGTAATTTATTTAAGTTCACAAAGCATTTTGACCTGAATCTTTTCCGGTACCTACCTAGGGTTATCACTGGATTTCATAATTACAACTTAATCTTTGATCTTAGATTTCAAAGCTCTAAGTAATATGAGATTTGCAATAACTGCAATGATCCAGATTCCACTTTTCTATGATTAAAAATTCCAAATAAGAACTGAGATACCAAGTAGACAGAAGCCTAAATCAATTTACTATTATCTTGGCCGAGACATTGAAACTACATATAAGCTTAAGGCACATAGAGACTGCATTATTTTTAACTACAAGCATCTGGAGCCACTTAAGCCGAGATGTTACAGTTATTTTTTTTCTATTTACAGACAAATATAAATGCCATCGCGTGGCAGAAGTAATAAAAATAAAATTAAATAAACAATTAGTAATGTTAATATCCGGGTAGCTGGCCGTAAATCCGTGTGAGGTGGAATGGAACTGCTTTGTTGCATACGGCCGAATCTTGTTTATTATCCCGCGATAAAAATAACCAGTAACGCACTCATGACACGCCATTTTGTTTTACTGTGGCTTTGCTTAACCAAATAAGCGGTATTATAAAGTAAGTAAGGGTCGTGTCGTGTTATGTTATGTTACATAGAGGAAGATTGGGAGGATGAAATCATGTTTTTTTTTTCTATCACATTATAGATATTGATAAATTTTGACGCAATTTGGTTCTGGTATACCGTGGAAACTATCCAGGTAGAGACTTGGGTGGATAAGTAGACTATCTCAATAATATTTCGTTCACAATTTAAGGCACTTATGTATCAACTTAAACGTCTCGTACTAAGACGACATAATGATCATGCAGTCATCTTTCATCACGATATAACTTCTCTTAGTAGACAACGAACTTACAAGGATTTGTTTAACTATTTACTTAACTATCAATTCTTCAATTGAATAGCTATATATTGCATGATAAGGTGTAACTATAAGGTATTTATAAATGTCTTGCATAGTGTTTATCATTTAATTCACAAAAATGATTAATTTTTTAATTTTGGTTTATAGCCCGTGTAAAAATAGTTAAAGCTCTATAGAACGTCTGATTAGTCACACCTTTTTATCCCTGGTCTAGTATTCATAATATTAGGGCTAGATGGCGCTCTGTAAGTATATGTCGTATAATTCTCTATTTAAAATTAAATTTTGATGCTAACGTTCATTTTATATTGTTCATTTTGGTACTACTTACTATCGAAATAGTTCTGTCGTCAAAATTTAGTTTGAAGATACTTTTCTATAAGAACTTAAACGTTGATAGCGGGAAAGTTGTGAAATTTCGTCAATTTTGGCTATACGTAGCAAGGGTGTTCCCCTTTAATTTATTTGAAAGGGTCTGTTAGGCTGGGCTAACAAGATTACTAGTTCACACAATCTGTTAGCATCAGGATATTGTGTAGTTATTTTTGTTGATAAGTAGTGCATAAACGTGATATTTGTCGTTTAGATGTGCTTAGCTTTGTCACATATTTAAACAGGATTATCAAATTTCATTAAATCTTATTATAAGATCAAGGTAGGCGTAAGAAACAGTTACCTATTATAGATTTGATCCATGTGATTCAACAAATAAGATATGTAGGTATTCGTTTTCGAATTGGTGGCGTATTTAGGCTCTAACGCCTTTTTTTAAATGCAACCGAACGAAATCTTTTAAAATCGCTGTCGAATTGAAAGACTCTACTTTCAAAGAAAGTTTCGACACGGATACGTGAACAACGAATACGAGACTTTTCACAACGTATGGTAAGGTAAAGACAAAAATCCCCAAAAAAAAAATTGGAAACGACAACTATTTTTAAGCTACTTATTCGCTACTACGTCAAAGTATTATTTCGTTTATACTTGAAGTAAGTCAGCGCATAACTTCTGATACCTTTAGTGATAAACTATGACTTAAAGGTGTTGATATATTTATAATGGATGTTACCATAATATTTATTGAATCATAATTTTCATCGAAAGTACCTGCTGAGGGCAGCCCACATGGATGTCGACCCAAGTGTAATTAGTTATTGTCAGAATATTCATGAAGTTTTAATTTGAGCAACCAAAACTGCAAATTTTTCATAAATCTAAGCACGCTTCGCTCATACACTCGCAGACAGAAGTTGCTGTTCTAATTGAACATAGAATATTAGAGACGAGACGTCCTAACGTATACATTGTTAATTTAAAATAATAGTTTATTTGCATTCCACAACTTTGTATTATATCAAACTTGTGAACTATTAGAAACAAACCGACAGTCTTTTTAAAATTACAGCTTTTAAACCAAAAATCGTGTTTAAAATGCGAATAATTACGAAAGTTTATAAGTTTATTAAATTTAGTCTTTTCTTTTTTACGTATGTACTTTTAGAAACCGGACAAATGAACGTTTATACAATATACAAAACCGTCAAAGAACTATTGGTATTCTTCAATAAGTCCCCTTACACAAGTATCCACAAAAACTATATCGAGCAGAAAGAATCGGTCAAATGCCTTTAACAAAACGATATTAATTCCCTTTGAAACCTCATAATGACACTTTTACAACTTTAACTGTTATGAACTGTGACAAATGTGTTTAATACGATTATACTATAAACACATCGTCAAGTGGGTGGTGCTTAACACGACACCAAGTATGTGTTTATATTACAGGCTATCTGTTTTATCGATAACTGTCGCTACTCGAATAGACTTAACAGTTACACCGAATGTAAACAAACATTTGGATATATACCAGATTGCTTCCGAGGTTAAAAGAATTTAGCATTACCGATACTTACGCGTAGAAGATTAAGTAAGTGTTTAAGGCGAAGGACAAGTTTAGCCGTTTAGCGGTCGTCGGTTCCGGCTTTATAGGTAATTGAAAATAGTAGTCATAATGGTTTCCTGAAAGTTCCAATATGTACTGCCCAGCACTGGGCTACTTCAGAGGTAAATGACTAATAAAAAAGGCGAATTGTCAATAAATTTTCGAACTAACGGAATTAAAGATTGCATTATCCGACATATTTTCAATATGCTTCACAGTTTTGTCTATATTGTACCTACCTATAAGTTAAATAAAACCTTCTTGTTAAGGGACTTCTCTGTTGATTGTACCTGACAATGCCGTGCCAAGCATAGGGGAAAAAACAAATAAACGACGAAAATTCTTGAGGTTTCCCTTAAAGAGGATTAGTACGAAAGCAATCGAGGTAATGCTGATTGGTCAGCAGTTGGTGGGGTAATCGCTTAAGCCGAGACCTAGTTTTATGTGTTAAATTTGTTTTATTTTAACTTACAAGATTTTAAAGCAAGCTTATTGTGCATTTCAATGGTAAATATTTCATAACTTTGAAGGGCGCTTTGAACCACTAGTTGAAGATAATTTTCCGATGACCACCGTGAAGCGTTGGTCAAATTTTAGCTTGCGGTATCAGATTATAGGTATTGTGTTCCAGTCTCAGCCGAGACGTTTTCTAATTGTTCCTCTGTGTGGTCTCCATAACACAAGTTTCTTCAAATACTTTTGAGCTAAGTAGATAGTGTTTGTGTCAGTTTAGCTAATTTATCTATTAACTCCAGTTTTTTATTCATAAATTTTGCTTTAACTAACTCCTCGGTAGAAGCGGTTATGAAAATAATTAATAATCTTTAATTGCGATGTAGGTACCTCAATCGGTAAGTCATAAAGTTTGTTTACATTATAATTTTTACTCATCATTAATGTGTTTGATGGTTTGCAACGAAAATAATGTACCTATTCCATTAATATGATGAAACTGATGCGCCATAAAACATTGCCATAACGGGGATATTTAGCAGCAGGCCCTACACGGATTTATTAGTAGATGTATACATCACATTTTACTATTATAATATCAATTGATACTTTGAATGCTTTTCTCGCCAACTATTTACATTACTTAATTCCCTTTTTCAAAAACACGCACTTGTTCGGTTCGTAACACATGACAATCAACTGGCTATCCCTGTTTAAGAATGATAATAAACCTTAAATCACGCACGGAGTTGTAATTAATTATTCATTCAAAACTCTCTTTATTTAAATACCTAACTGTAGATTAGAATACGGACCTTTAACCTACTGTTGTCTTGCTAAATGGTAATTTACTTTATAAAAATATGTTATCAACCTACGAGGTAATCGATTTCAGGAACACCGCAACAAAAGCGAACTCTCAATCATTCTCTACAGATAGATTACTCTCGCGGCAAACCCCCACCCTCGCCCGCGCCAAAGTCCTACAATCTTAATTATTAGTATCGATATTTTCTTTTATTTTTTCTTGCCTGTATGATGTTTTTGTCATTTAATTAGTGATACAACTTTTTATCACCTATCTATCATACTATGTGACTGCCTAAATAAAGATATACATTTCATATACGTACCTACTCAAGCACTCATCAAAGCTATTTTTGCTAAGGAGGCATCACATTTCATATTACGTAAAAGCAAATCTCCGAATATAGTCTAACCCTTAAAACTAATATAAATTCTCGTTATTCAGATTCATATTTCCTAGAATCAAATGCATCATCACAATTATCGATTGCTCGACCTAAATCCCTGATTGACAAGTTCTCCATTTGAATTCTTCAATTTCCGTATTTCGAGTCCAGGGCGATGTTTCCTGTGCATTCCATCAATCATTGGTCGATTTTACAGCTGCACTGGAAGTGGCTGTAAAGCTGCAGCCGATGACGGAAGACCGAGTTATTTTTGATTCCAAACATTACACGAAATCGGGTGCAGTGCTTCGGGTTTATATTAGGATGGATTTGAAATGTTCCGCATTTGGACTTTTCGTTGATCAAGTAGGTTAGATGCTTGTTCAATTAGCACGATGTTCTTTTGTTTCATTTCATTTGAACACATTTCAATTCATTTGATCGGTGTATCATAATTCGGTGTGATCTATATTATACACACTCATTAAAGCTTAGTGTATTTTTGGGTCATTTAATTTCACTACCAACCACTTTCTTACTTTTGGTTTCAGATAATAATCTTTTTATATTAAAATCAGTTTCTAATTCGGGTAATGATTACCAAACAGCTGACTAAGGGTAGGTACTGGAATTCACGCAAACTCAAACCCGCTTAAAGATAAAAAAGCGCCGGAACGTTTAAAACTAAACAAATTTCTCAGCGTATGATTAATTCAAAATGTGAAGCTTCACCAATCAATTAAAATAATGTTAATGTTTGGCCTTCATGGCGCTGATGACATAAACGCAAGATTTTATAATAAGTATATTTTTTGTTACTTAATTAAGTATATAACTTATATTATTGGCTCTTTCGATTATGTGGAAAAAAACTGCTTCTTCATGATAAGGCTTTTGAGCATATCAAATTAGTGAAATAAAATAATTTTATTCCACAAATTTAAGTTGGTTTACAAAAAATAGTTTTTAATTGAGTTAAATTTTCATTCGTATACGTTATACTTCCTTAGTCATAAATGTAATATAGAAACGGGTCCTGTCAAACCCACTCGGCACACGTCGAAGCGAGCCAAAATTTAACGATTGCTAGGAACCGGCGGGACGACCAGCGTTTCTCTATACAACTTGTGAATTCACTAGTACCCGCCGTCTGGGAGACCCCCCTGAACGAATTCCGTTCATCTTCGCCCCCACATCCTTACCCCCCTCTTTACGAAGCTCTAGACGCAGGAAGATGGTCGACGCAACCGCTCCAGACAGACACTGTGATAGGTTCAAGAGCAAAACCTACGTTCTATTCTCGACTTTATTGCTCTTGATAATGGAGTGAAATATACCCTAAACAGCTGATCGCTGGTGTTGAAATTGCTCTTATTTCGATTGGATATTACATAGGCACTTGTGCTCGAGTGTGCTGCTGTTTGGACGGTCGGTTCAGTAGGGCCATAACTCATGGGATGTCGTTTTGAAGTGCCTATATTGTTCATTATATATTTTATTTTAAACGTGATGGTTATGCGGAAATTTAGGATTTTTATTTTGAGGTTATAACATTAAATTGGAACTTGTGTAGAAACATGGAGACACCGATTCGAAATTTGACGGTCTCGATACCGCGATGCTAGAAAAATAGATTCGATTTCCAAACTAAGTGACTTTGTGGGATCAATTATTTTCCTTGTCTTGATTCCTTGGAAAAAATTGCGACATGTTGCAACGGTTTTTATTCAGTGAAGAATACTAATATTTTGAGTCTTTATTACAATAGGTAAAAAAAATTGGGTATCATCTCGAAGGTCCGGCGGTACTTCAGCCCTGAACGGCTGCTCAACTTATACACAGCCCAAGTGAGATCGTGCATGGAGTACTGTAGTCACCTTTGGGATGGTTCTGCCAAATACCAGCTCGAAGCGCTAGACTCTGTTGACCGAAGAGCCCGTAAAATCATAAATAACAACAACCTTACAAATAAAAAATTGCAGACGCTGGAGCATCGTCGTAAGGTTGCTTGTTTCACAGTATTTTATCGGCTACATTTTGGTGAGTGTGCGAGTGCTCTTTTTGACCATATTGAACCCACCCCTTTTTACCACCGGACTACCAGACGCAGACAGAACTTCCATCCATATATAGTGGATTTACCAAGAAGTCGAACAAAACGCTTCGATAGTTCCTTTTTGGTACGGATTGCCAAGGAGTGGAACAATCTGCCTGCGTCTGTTTTTCCTGACCACTACAGTCCTGGAACTTTTAAGTGTCGAGTGAATAGGTTTCTCGTGGATGGACGTGTAACACCATAGTCTTCATGCGCACTTTCCATCAGGTGGCATGGAAGACAAACGTCCTATCCTTACAATATAAAAAAAATATCACAACCCATAGGCGATATGCCCATATATTTTTTAATATCTAATACAAATGTTCTTAATTAGTTTGAAGGTTAAATCAAATGTGCCAAGCGTAATAAAACTGCATTCCAGGCGTTATATTAATTAAAAGTCTCTCGAGCAGGACGCACTAATAGCATCACACAACATTTCTCGGCGAGCGGTATAACATATCTCACTCTACATCAGCCCTCACAGTATTAGTTCGTCAGTTTTAATTATGCAATGACATTTTGGATTGCCTAAGGAAAGGAAGCGTTTTATTTTTAGGTTGCCGTCAAAAGTATCAAGCGGATATCAATGCGCTTCATACTTTTGACGGCAACCTCTGATCTATGGTACCTATAACACCAGTATGAATTCAAGTGTGACGAGTGAAAATCATTACCATATCTTATGTTTTTAACAAAAGTGCAGGAACGTGCCTTAAAAACACTTTTCTAGAACTTTCCAGTAAAACTAAAACAATGAGTAAATTAGTAGAGGTGCGTGTCCGACTAAATGAGGGCCTGTTACCTTGGACTAATTTAATGAACCTCGTAAATAACAAAGCCTAACGAGAAAATAGTGCACTCTCAAAGCCTATTAAAGTGTATCGTAAATTAAGCTAAGATCATAAATTCCACGCTGAAAGAGCAGTCATAAATTCATTATACGCACCGATCTATTATTTCTAAAGTTAAAGCAAGTTGGCGTAATATTCGATCAATACTCGCGTACAATAAAGATTTTTGTACGAGGCAGAGATTATCTACCTGCTCCGTAAAAAAACCCGTAGAGGCGGTTTGGAACGTTTTGCACCTGCTTTTGAAAACAGCCTCGTTTGGGACAAAGGAACATCTGGTGGTATGACGACGGCCGACGCGGGAAGTTGAAGATATTCAATTGTAGACGACGGAATCATTTTTGTTTAATATTGTTAGGTTTTAAATTGTGTTTGTTAGGTTTGGTTTGGTTGTTTCAATTTACTTATTAGGAAAATTTAGAGCTGAGTTTTGAAAATTTATTGAGCAAATGATTATTATAACAAATCTTCACTATAATAAATCATAGGTTATAGTAATATAGTATTAAACAAACCATGACTAAAATTTACAGAAATTATGCAATTATAATTGTGACCTTAGCAGAAGTAGGTAGATATGTACCTATAAGTTTAGGTAGAGTTCAAAAGTTTTTGCAAAGTATTCGATTATGTTCGAACAACAGTTTTTAAATAGTTGTGTACATATTTTCGTTCTTTGCTTAGACTTTACATTGAAGACAAATAATTTTGGTAGCAAACGACCTATAAGATCTCTGAGAGAGATTCCTTCGTATGACATTTTGCAGTGGAACGAGCTTAATCAGCTAAATGATAGATAATAAAACAATTCTGATCAGTTAGTGTGCTAATCGTTATTTTAGTCTAATATATGAATCAATAAACTCTTTTTGTTTTGTGATTTCAGACTAAAATTGTAGGTAGAGCAACACATCCATAGTTTACAAAAGTATAATAAATTCAGTGCTATTCATTTATTTCGTGATACATACCTAATCGTTTTTTATAATTTGAGTTTTTAGACAATTATAAATATGTAAGGTTAGTTATTACATAATTAAGTAATTGCAAAGTGTAAAAACCAAGGAAGAAAAGATAATTCCGCAAAACATGACCATACTGCAAAACTTATATTTATTCTCTACCTTACTACCGCAGCGTCTCATAATAACTTACTATTTTTAACATCACTAAGAACCCAAAATATGCTTGCACACGAGATCATCCATTATTTAGGGTTCTGTTCCACATGGTTAGCCAGCCACGAGGGTGCATGTAGGTAATCGGGGGAAGGTCACCCGCCCTGAGCTCCACACCCTATCGAAAATGGCGGACACCCTCAAAATTTCAATATAACCTTGAACAGGAAAATGGGTAAAAGAATATGTATCAGCCGTCATAAAAAAGAAATGAAAGAATAAAATAAAAATTAAATGGACTTATGTTCATTAAACAACTGCCCACTATTTCTAAAAGAATTCTTTTTCTATACGGCCGGTCAAGTTGCCCGAAAATGCTTTTAAATACATGGAAATGTATTGGGTGTTAATAAAGTGGATTTAATGGAAAAGTTTAGTTAAAACCACACTGCGAATCTTAAGTTCGCCTATTTTAACACAGACCTACATACGCCGTTCATAAACAAGATTGCACAAATATTTATAAAGACCCATGACCTAAGTACAGTGTAACACTCTACCCGGAAGACACTTAACCCAAGGATAACGTTAACAAGGCATACTTGACCTGGATGAAGACGATATCCAGAGTTTTATAAGTTCCTTGCTAGAACTTTACAGTGGCGAAGCTTTCCGAATCAAAGGTACATAGAAACACAATATCGAGAAACGACAATAAAATCTCCTGAAAGGCCGGAGCTCTGCTATAACAAAAACGTTGTTTGAGATAAGGTTATGAACCCTTTGTTACAAAGAAATATGGAGCTGAAACTATTATGCTGCTTTGGACGTTATTATAAAGTGCATGCTTGCTTGCCGATACTACGTATGATGGGAGGCTTTACTATTCGACAGCAATTTTAGTTTTGAAATATTGCAATTAAAACGATCTAGCTCGTGCCCCGTACGCACGGTTACCAGAGTAAAACTAATATATATAGATATATAATATATAGACAATTTTGCCGAACTTTTCAGCTAAAAGTTTTTATGAATCACTCAGTAGGTAAATAAGATTTGTAGTTTTTTAGTTTAACTCTTTAGGTCAGGCAAACATTCCTTCAGAAGAAAAATATGAAGATAAAACTCAGACATAGCTTGCGCCATAGAATTCGACATGTAGGTACCTAAGCACACAATCAAATGCAGACTGCGTCAGGTCTACACCCATCCTTAGTTAGTTAAACTTTCTTACATGCATCGAATTACTTTACGCGTTTAGTGATTTGATTATTCAATTTCTTTATGCTTTCTATACGACCGGATACTACGAAGAGACTTGTTATAATAGCGTCAAAGGGGCCATTTAACTCCAAGTGACAGCTAAATCACACTCTACATTTACAACCAAGATTTGAAATAAGAGTTTTAATAATAATGTTTACAGTATTATTAACTTAAGAGTTGATTAAAAACATATATTTTAAATTAAAGGACCTGGAATACTCTTTTGAAATGACGAAGAAATTAAAAAAATTGCAAATTTTACTCCATTTTTGCAACTTTATTTTGCTATGAATAACTAACCAAAGAGGTACAAATAATTATATGTATTGATTAGGTTACGGCAACCACACAGCGGGATCACATTTAAGAGAACTCCCAAAATCCCATCCATCAAAAAAAGTTCAGGCCTCAAAATGGCACTGGTTAGTAAAAAAAGGCGTCTTGTATCACATAAAAACAATCTACTTGTATCAGAAAATCAAATATAAACTACGTTACTTGTATATTGAATTCATGAATCACAGTAAAAATTACAAATGATTCCGTGCTAATCATAAAGTATGCAGTATCACTTGGACGTAAAGACATAGCAAATCGCGTTGTGTTCCAGCGAAATGAGTCACTTATTGCTCAGAACCTCAGAAGTGACACTTTGATACTATTTATAGTAATAATGAAAGATTATAAAGTAACTCAGATGCCTTGGTTCTTAATTGGTACCGGTTGAACTGCACGCAAAAACGTTAAAGTCGATGTGACAACTCTATGTGGACAATTATTATCAAGACAAGCTCAACTTGAATGTCTATCGATTATTTATCCTTGGTTTCTTTATAAACTGGCTCTATATAGCATAAAAAACAATTAAATGTGACCAGGCGGTGCGTGGTAGTCCAAGATAAGCGCCGCTCTTCAGAATTACAACGTAAAGTGTAGATTATATATATTTTAATGAATAGTAGAGATAAAACGCGAAGATTGCGTTCGATAACATTCGATATTTACGTTTTTATTGATCGTTAAAAAATCGAAATAGCATTACGAAATGCATTCCCAGAGTAGAACGACCGACACCCACTTTAAGTTGCCTTCAGTAAGACAAATGGTCATTGATTTAATATTTTATTAAGGCAGTGGGCCGAAGTAATCAAGGTGCATTATTTGAACTAATTACAATTATTGAAAACACCTACGTATAAAATTTACTTAAGGTGTTTACTGGATGAATTCTTTGTGTTTTTATTAATAGATTGATAAAATCAAAACATACACAAGAGGCACGGGGAGTCTCGAATAGGGGTGATGTAGAGACAACATCTTTATCGATCGCAATCGCCGGGCCGGGCGTTATTGTTAAACGCGATAGACCTTTTTTTATAAATGAAACATGTTCAATGGAAAAGAAAGATTAAATTTGGTAGTTACCTGTTAGTATTCCGCCGGCTCAACGCTGGCACACAACACTAAAAACCCACAACACTCGCGATATAACGAGCGGCAATACCGACCCGTCCGACGTTCGAACGCGGAGTGAGCTTTACGGCGGGCGGGGCGATGACTCCCGCTGATAAGGACGCAGCATACACTTCTCGTTCTAACACATACGAATTGTCCCGAATGAATCCGAATGTTTACGAAAGGACA
This sequence comes from Stenoptilia bipunctidactyla, assembly GCA_944452665.1. Taxonomy (NCBI): domain Eukaryota; kingdom Metazoa; phylum Arthropoda; class Insecta; order Lepidoptera; family Pterophoridae; genus Stenoptilia; species Stenoptilia bipunctidactyla. The sequence continues at coordinate 19,091,658 of OX101731.1, read as the reverse complement.
CGCCAAATGCGCACGCAAGGACCTTCTCCCCACGCACATTTTACGCAGTACAAAAATATTGAATTCGTACTCTCTTCAGTTGAGCATGGTTGAAAGGACTCTTTGTATATTATTATCTGCCTAAATAAAGTATGTCGGGCATCAGCCGGCATAATTTTTGAAGAGTCAGATTACTCCATAAACTGCTTACTGTAGTTTTAACGTTATCGTCACTTACCATCATAAAACATTAATTAAAATGGTACATTAAATAAATGAACTAAATGAAACAACATAATATTTAAACTTTACTATTTATTGAAGAATACGTTTATATTTTCATACAAAAATGAATACCTACAAAAGGGTTGTATCGTTATCAAGTTAACATCTGTGCACCATAACTTATAAATAGGGCAGTGTTAGTACCTAATTTCATTTAAAATGTAAAATAAACTATTGCAATATTAGTAACAACATTCATTAACAATAAAACTTTTGATCTTTTTCATTAAAAACACTTAATAAATAACATTTTCTCTTATAATCTGTACAAATAAATACTTCCATATTTTTTTGAAATTCGCTTCACACTTTATGGCACATTTGAACTGTTTTTTTTTTATTAAATTGACAATTTATCTACCCGTTTGAAAGTAGCAACACAGACTGTATCAATCTAAGTAAATGGTTGATTAAAAAGCGTTTTTATAAAATATATCTAAATTGAATTCGCCTTGGGTTTTACAACAATCAATTACCCTATACATTTATTAAATATTAAAATTTATAAACATACCGAAATTAATAAATATAAATCTCAACAGCAATATATATTTTATTAATAGTTCTACAAATACACTAAAATACTTACATAATATAGAAATATGTTTTTCAATCAGTACATATAGACTTTTAAATATTTCGTAAAAATAATATGTAGTAGGTTTATAACAAAATATTGATTTCAAAATACTTGCTTTACAAACAAACCTCCATGTAGTTGATTATATATTATTATTTAGATCCACATGAAGTTTTAGATTATACTACAATACATACTCTATTAATGAATTTTATTATAAACTGTTTTGGTCACACACGCCTTAACTTTCGAGACATTAATGAAAAGGGACCATTGTTTATTATACAAATTACATATTGTAATTTACGATAATCCATAACCTGTCATTTTCCAATGGACTACGAAAATGTATTATTTAGGTCGTAAGTAATAAGTTTGATAACTTATACAAACTCGAAGTCCATTATCAAATGACAAGGATACAAAGACATACGCTGAAAGTTTAAATAGAGTAAGTTTTTCTACCAACAATACATCAAGTCTACATTTTACAATACTATTACATAAAAAATAATGATACACAAACAGCTACCAATATAATTTTATTTTGAATCTATGTTTAACGGAGTATTCGCACTTTTTATTTCTAACACGTTTTTTTTTTACCATACCAGTAATATATGTCAATATAGTCAACAATTTCTTATGATAAGAATAACATATGGATTGCGATCTCTGAATTATATTAAAACTGCACCTACGATGAGGTTAATTCAACGTATTTTCTATTATGTACTTTCTTTACCGAAAAGGCCAAACTTTAATGTTTATTTACCAAAATTCTGCAAATACAGGCGAATGTTATTTAATCGTGAATGAATATAGACAATCAGAAAAAAAAGATCATAATGATAAATTTAAACAAACTGAAACTCAAGAGCGAGAACTTCTTCAGATTAACATAAAAGAAACTAGAGAATGACAGTTAAATTAGCCTCAATCTCTGTTTTCTATCGTCAATATCTTTAAACCTGTAACCGTTGGAGGAAAAATGACGTGTTAAAAACAAAAAATCTAAACTAACTCAACCTCTACAGCAAACAAAGGAGGTTTACTTGGTCTCGAGGGTTTCATGGGGCGCTGGGAGTTTCTCCCACGTCGGCTCCATTCCCCAGATCTCGCGCGCGTACTCCGCGATAGTGCGGTCCGAGGAGAACTTTCCAGAAGATGCGATGTTCTCGATCACCATCTCCGCCCATTTCGATTGATCCTGCAGAGGGAATATGGTTTTACAATAGTGCTACAATACGAAGAGGCAAAATAGAGTTCTAAGATAAATATGTTTCCTTGGTCTCCAGATACAGGTCTGTCAAAAGCAGGGACCGGAACCGCTTACCCTTAAAGAGGTTTTTGATTGGGTTTTTCATAGACTTGTTTTAAAAAACCCTATCAATTTGGTAACCGTATCAAAGACTTACCCTAATTTAAGGCTTACCATATCAATAGAGTTAGCTTCATGTAAGCAGTAAGCCTATCGAAAACCCTATTGAAGGTTACCGATTCCATAGGGTTTTAAAACCTGCAGGCAAATTTAATCTCTAAGAATATCAAATTATCAAAAATATCACCATCTATTCAATCTCGCACTTCGAATTATACTTCCGAATTCAACAGCATGCGCGGAAAAAGATAGAAATAGGCTAACCCTATCACAGGGTAAGCGCATCCGAAAGTAGTTAACTTTATTCAAAGTGTTACCACGTCGATAGGCTTACCATATCAATAGGGTTACACTTCCATATGGTAAGATTTTGATAGGGTTACCCTATCAATAAGCTTAATCAAATAAAGGGGTTTTCCGGTCCCTGGTCAAAAGAAATTTATTTTAGAAATAAGGTGTACCTATGTACATTTATAGGTAATCATTAAAAAAAGGCGTCTTAAACCGTATTTGCGTAAATGTAGAATTTGCAAAATGCAAAAATCTTATTTAACGATTATAAAATGCTTTATAAAATGCATGTAAAATGTAGGAACTGGCTAGCGACCACCCTCTATATAAACTCTGCCGCCAATTATTACCGCTCCGGCGCGGCGGCGGTGATGTGGTCCAGCAATATTTTATGAAGAGCCGTTTCTTTCCTAAGCCAGTGTGATGAAAGCAAACATAAGTCCCTGGCTGCTGCTACTATTTTTTATCACAAATACAATTTAAAAGCTTTTCTTATGTGCTTGTTTCGCACTTTTTAGTTGGAACTTACTGTGTTCCACAGTCGGGTTTTTAGTTTTTGTAATTACTTTTTTTTTATTTTACATAAAGAAGTCGATTTGAGTTTATAGTTTATTTGTAATTTGCTGTGTATTAATTCTTATGATATTATCATATAATAACACTGTCATGTTGGTTAATCATTGTTACCTTGATTGTCACTCTCACTATTGCAGTAAATAAATGCCTACAATGTAGTCAAAATGTCTCTTATTTCTGTTAAGATTTTATCATATCTTGTGTTTAATTATCTGTACACTATAGTATACAGTAATAAAAGAAAAAAATGACACTAAGTATCAATACAATAATATTAAAAGAATAGTTAAAAAATACACATTCAGAACAACATCAGCCGGCAACTACAAATACAATGCTTTAATTTGAACGAACAACTACACCTACATAAATAGTAAATATGTGTTTTTGCGGACTCCCAAGGCAGGTAGTACTAATGGTTTATGATCCCATTTCGTGACCCTGAAAATTATAACATTGAACGAGCACTGGGCCAACTTGTTGGTTTACAGGCTAAACCTCGTCTCCCAGGGTAGAGACTCAAGACCCTGCAGTAGGCTCATACAATAAATAATTATTAGACATTTATTCACACGGCGCCATCCATCCCTAAAGTAAGCTGATACGCTTGTACTAGACAACGAATATACATACTTATACTATATCATCATCACAACTCCGTGTAATGAGCCCACTGCAGGGCTATGAGTCTCTCCTCTGGGTGACGAGGAGGTTTAGGCCACGATCCACCAAGCTGGCCCAGTGCTGATTGGTGGATGTCAGAATTTTCAGGGTGCCGAAATGGGTTCTGACAAACACTAACGACTACTGTATCCAAGTAAACAGCACCCGGAAACGACTGCTTAACATGCCCTCCGTAGCACGGAAGTCGTCGTGAGTAATAAATGATCGGCGGTAACCCATCCTAACATTGACCGGGCCGAGCCCGCTTAACCTGCGATATCGTTTGATATGCACAGTAGCCACGGCGCCACGAAGACTTCCTTATACTTTATATTTTTCATAAAAACAAACATAATATCATACATAATACGCAGAACCCACAGAAGCTTTGAGGCATACACGTTTACCCCATCACCAAAGCCTACAAAAGAATAATAGAAATACAAAGAGTTAAGATTTTGATTCTTACTAACCTGATAAACCTCAGCCACCTTATCCTGCGCCTTGATATACTCGTCGAAGTCAGCGAGATGCAAGAAGCGGTCGTGTTGCAACAGAACATCGGCGACGGCGGCGAACTTGCCGGGCTCGCCCGGGGAGAAGAACCCGCTGCGGATCTGCTCGATGCACTGCCGGAGCTCGGGGTTGCGCTCGTAGAATTCGTACGCGTTGTATCTAGAGGCGGGTTTAAATTAGTCTCTAATAGAAATTATTTTCTAGCGAATATTTCAAGTTTTTTGCATTTTATCTAAATATATCTTTGTCAATGATATCTTCAAGCAAGTAACCATTGTAGCAGGTTTTCAAGGGGGTAAGATTAAGGTACACAATAAAATGTTGAGGAATTTAAGAATGAGCAATTTTTCACGTTTTGTTTCAAATGACGAGTCTAAGATAGTGGGAAAGAAACCCTAAGAAATATTCGATTAAAAGTTTATTATTTCAATAGCGCACCGACACTATGATGACTATATTACCACAGTACAGATATCTACAGTAATTCAACTCGGCCGCATCTTTGAAATAAATGCCTACAGCGCCGAGGTCCTTTCACATGTGGCAGGGCTGCCCGCCTTCAGCGTTTAAATTATATTTGCCTACTTTGTGTTTAGTTCCACTTAGTTTTGTGACTGCAAATATGCTTTTTTTTTATATAAACAAATAAAATACTTTGTAAATTGAATAGGAAGTGTTCAACAAAAATACGTTTTGTGTCAAAAAACCATGTTTGCGTTTGAATAACAAATCGGTCTTATAAATTAAAGCCCAAATACACTGTTGGAAAAAAACATCAAACCAAGGTGACCTTGCTAGTTTACAACGTGTTTCCAACAGTGAAGACGGCTGTTGACAACCAAATTACATGACCTTGGCGGGTTGGAAACGACGGTGCTTAGAATCACAGACATACATCTACATAGACAACGTAAGTGCCACGATTTGTATTCGAACCAAGCGTGCCGACTTTTTAAGACCTATTGTGACGTCACAGCTGATGTTTATTACTGGAAAATACAAAAAGATTCAGAGACACCGATACCGCCGATGAAATCGATCATTAAGAACGATATTGATATTGTGGGCTCGATTTTCTAACAGACATACATACACGCATATTACAATACATATTAAATCTAGAGGCGACCAACCTTGACGCTTGGTCGGGGTTCGGACACGCAAAGGATATGCATTTGCGTTATCTATGTAGATGTATGTCTGTGTTTAGGACAGTGTGTACGCTTGTTATTGTATATTTTACTATGTAACTATAACTAGAAATGTCTCTAGTTTTGTAGCTTTTTATCCTGCGTTTCAACCTTTCCTTCTTTGTATCCTCAATTGCATACAAAACTGCCATCGCGAAGATGTTGCCAACGCGAGAGATCAGAGCACACTGACGATTAAGGGGCGTGGCCTCGCGTGACCTTGGCTTGTGTTCTTGTTTGTCTCGTTGTTGGAAACCACCGTTTGTAACAGTGTGGATGACTCGGAATTGGTTGACAACAACTTAACCTTCCTTAACCTTGGTTGGAAGCATTGGTTTTCAACGTGTTTTCAACAGTCTGGCGGCCCTCTTAGCGACCGAAAAATACTTGCGCCTCGACTGAGACGCACGAAATTATGTATTTATTTTTAAATTTTAAATTAATTATTTAATTAAATTAATTATTAAATTTTAAAATATAAACAATCCGCATATTAACGCAAAGCTCGATCATTAATTGTTTCGTTATGCAGACACTCACGACTGGCCGCATGTCGAGCGCATGCCGCGTAGGTATAGGTCGCATTCCGTCTGTTTGTATGAAGTTGAATTACTGTTATAGATGCCTGTACTGTGATATTATGCTGCAATGGGACTGGTGACGTCACAAGGTTGTAGATTTATGTAACAAGGAGAACTAACTCTTACAAGCATGTTACGTCATCCTGGCTCCGATCAATCAGGAGCGTTTCTCGCCAAGTGGAAAAAGTTATAAAAGTTTTTTGAAAACAAATTCCCGCATTATGCATATTTCCAAGTTCCGTAATTCAATGTTAACTTTACCTATTTAGTCGTTTTTAAATTCGAGAAGCTAAGCTAAGCTAAAAATTTAAATAGTAGTTTGCATAACTTCACTTAACCTGGGTGGATACAGTTCATTTATCAACCTTCTTAGCCCCCATTTGGTGAAGAAATGATGGCGCGCTATGATAAGTTGGACAGCACTGTTCTACAATATATCCTATGCACAGTCACTTGTGCCTGGCATGGATCGATTTTAATTAATATTTTTCTTAATAAAACATACCCCTTCTTCTGCAAAGCGTTTACATCATCAACCCGCATGCCGAAAATAAACAAGTTGTGTTCCCCGGCTTCCTCCGCCATCTCGACGTTAGCGCCGTCCATAGTGCCGATGGTGAGCGCTCCGTTCAACATAAACTTCATATTGCCCGTGCCTGAAGCCTCGGTGCCGGCCGTCGAGATCTGCACCAAGTGGTATATGCTGATTCATTGAACACTATTAATTGAGGAGGTTCTTTGCTAAACTTGACTATTCCACTTTCAACAAAACAGTATTTTTTTTGTACATTGAAATGAAGGCGCAGCGAAAGTAAAATGGGACCAAAACTTGATAATTACACCAGAAAAAAATCATAAATAACATAATTTCGTCAAAAGTTAATTATTCCACTTTAAAATGGCATAGGTACAGAAGCCAGCACAAGCGTTATAAATCTGTCAAAAAATTTTGCTTGAATCTGAACTCTATGCCCTCGACATTAGGTTAAAATTGATTGGGGAAATTTGACAGGTAATGTAACGCTTGATCTGCTGCCTTCTGTACCTAAAAAACTATTATCTCAAATTACGCAAAAACACAAAAAGTAGAATTGTCAAGTTTTGAAAAACATCCTCAACTAAGCTGTAACTTGATGCCAGAGACAGTTTGAGTAACGTATTATCACTCCTAAAAGTTGCCGCGATTAACAAGTTATGACTTATTATTTAAGCTGTACCACATTCATAATATCGTCGCTGCGCCTCCAAAAATCGTGTTATCTCTGTTGAGATGGTTGGATCGAAAGAATAAACATTTTTACTTGAACTTTAGTTTTATTCGTGGCCGGACATATTCTGATTTCTTACAGGAAGCTTGCACACACAGACAAGTAATCAATCCTTATTTTTAACCACAGACAAATCAAAGAATAAAGAGCACAGACTAAAAACTATAAAAATGTAGATTATAAATTTACTTAATTACAACAGTCTCGATCAAATAAAAAAAGACAAAGAGATTCTAGGAGGCGCAGCGACGATATATTAAATCATTAATAACTGTGGTAAATTAAATCAAACCCAACCAGATATTCTACAAATAAAATATATGTGGTACTCAAAGATTTAAATCCATAGATGTGCCCTTTCAGTACAAAGAACTAACGAAATATTGTCATTACCGAAAGAGGTGCATGCACAAGTCTTGTGACAGTCTCTAATGAGCGCTTGTCGTGCACGTTCACATAGATTATTTTGTTTAAAATATTTTCATAAAGACTTAATTATACTGTTTTGTTCATTTCGGGGGTGTAAAAATACAAGTCGCAATACAAAAAAGGATAAAGGTGTTACTTTTCATGCGTTATTATTTAATAATGTTATTTAATGCATTGTCGGGCAAGGAAGCGCCCGGCCGCAAAAGAATAAGTAATCAGATAGTAAACAAAATACCAACTCAATACTTAATGTAACTTATTAAAATCATATTAGAAAACCAGTGAAGTTTTTATTTTACTTTGCAAAGCCGTCGTATTTTTTGACTATTTTATGGAAATAGAAAAATATATTGGGTTATTCTTCTATTCACATATTTTTTATCCCAACGATTTTAAGTAATGATTTTCTTATTCTTAATTGTTGTAGACCATCAAAAAATATCAATGAAACTACTAATATTCGCGGGAAAGATATTTCTAGCACTATATCAATATTAACCCACTACGATGTAAACTGCAAATTTATATCGAACATTTTAGATACAAATAATACACTGAAATTTCCAAGCAATTCGTATAGGATATACAGAGTGACTGTTGGGTACACTTTCGGAATTCGAGGAGAGTGATAGTTTGAGGTCATACTCAAAGAAAAAAAATTAATAAAAAATTAATTTTAATTTTAATTTAATGAGTAAACTTAACCGAAAGTAATAGAATACATTACGCAACGCATGAAACACTGGTAGAGACGTACGCACGGCGTTATCAACACACTTAATTTGCATAATTATTATGCTCAGAATCAAGTACCTACAGAGTGCTCTCCTTCAATATCTAAAATATGTCACCAGTCATCCTGTATACTAGGCACTTAATTTTTCACTAACATTGCCTATCTAATCTTCTAATATATAAAATTCTCGTGTCAAAGTTTTCGTTGCCATACTCCACCGAAACGGCTTGACCGATTTTAATGAAATTTTTTGTGCTTATCCGGTATCTATGAGAATCGGCCAACATCTATTCTTTTTTTTATTATTATTTATATGGCAAAACAACGTTTGCCGGGTCAGCTAGTAAATAAATAAAGCTTTGTTACTATGTACTTGACTTACGTCTGAGTCAATCGCGGCACGTGATCTGGCACGCGGATCGCTGCAAATACGAGTTTAACAATGCGTTGCGTAATGAATTCTTTAATTTTCGGTTAAGTTTACTCTGTAAATAATTAATATTTTTTTTTTTTACATTTTTTCTCTTAATGTATGATCTTAAACTATTTTTGTATGAGCTCAAACATCTTGAATTTCAAAACTGACCCACTAGTCACCCGGTATATCAGGTTGGGTAGCAAAAAAAATAATAAAAAACTAAAATGCGTTAGGTACATGTATTGTCGCACTCATGTCTAACCAAAGGCTAGAATTTCATAAATTAATCTCTATAAAAATATGGGTGGGTTAGTCGTTCCTGCTTGCGATTTGTTTGATTTTTGTCTAAAATCCGAAAAATTCATACGATCCCATAAAAAAAAAACAATTTAATAGCGAAAACAAACTAAATTCTATGAATTGACATAATGCTGGAGTCTATTTTACAAAGTAATATATTCGACACATTACATACACATTCCCCAGAACAGCCCGCGACTTTTAATCATAGAGTTTAAATAAAAAGACGTGTGGCACTCGGAGACTGCCAAGGTAAAGCTATTGCATAGCATTTTTTATCAACTTATGCAATTATAATTATTTATTTATTTTATTAATGCAGTAATGTTTGATCTAATATGAAGTTCCACAAGTTCCTAGTAGATGGCGCTGATTGTTTATTAAAGCCCGCATGTAAAGTTATGAAATCAAAGTATCACCGCTGTGCCAGTTGGAGTAGGTGGTGTTAGGTTTTTTTCGTTACGGAATTTCTGGATTCGGTCCCCACGCTCAAGGCCCGCGTAAGAAGCTATGTAATAGCTTAATAAAAATAATAATTGATAATTATAAAAATGTAGGACTTCATTATTTACATAAACAAACACAAACAACAGAACGCCAAAAATTCATAAGTACTTAGGTGCTTTTTGCGGGTACTTAAGTAAACAATCATGTAGGTATGTTTTTAATAAATAAACGATTTATAAATATTTATCTTTATTTTTATAACTATGTAATCCTTTATAATTGTTTAGGCGTGTTTCTAGCGTGAGTTACATCTGATCTTATTCTATGACGTTTGTTGACGTGGACGCGCCGTGCTTGTGTGAGTAAAAATGACAACCTTAAGACACGTACGGGCCTATCTATGGATTTAAATCTTTGGTGGTACTGACAGATTTAGCGTCATTTACACAACTGTCACCCGCACCATAATACAGCGCAAATATAATAAGTGTTGAGTAACTTTGTTGATCGTACAGTAGTAGATTAATTTGTAATCAACTGAAGTTGTAGAAGCAAATAAGGCAGCATTCTTGTAGCGTTTGTCGAGTGTTTGTGCGATATTAGAGGTTCTAGGTTCGAGGCCTACTGACTTGGTGCATAAAAGTGCAAAAAATGTGATTTCTGATTTGTTTCTAGGATTGTTAAACTTAGTTTGAGGCTACACTTTACTTTCGTGCACATTCCAAGCTTAGAGTAAGTGTGCCGTGACTATATGCCACAGCTTAAACCACTGAACTCTTTTTTCTCTAGAGGAAAATGTGCAAATACATCCTCATCCGCCAAGGGTATAGATAGTGCGACACATCTAGTAAATATTTGTTGATCAGTGACTTTAGTAAAGTATGTTATAACTGCTGCAAGTTACAAATTTCGCAAATAAACACTTGTTCATCAATTTTTTTTTAAATTACAAATTACCTATTAAATTTCCATGTTCATAACACAAACGTTTACGTATAATAACGAACAATTTGAAATAAAAACAACTTATACGTCGCTATTGACATTTCTCTTAAGAGTTCTAGATTTGAAGAATTTGGTTTAGCAATAACTAGAAGAATTTAATTTTGACGATTATGCCATAAGATTACCCATGTAACTCCCATTAAGCTTTTATATAAGCCTGTGTTAAAGAAACCACACAATGGACCTATGGTTTTGGTATCCTAGTATACACCCAGACCAGAGGCAGTTTAGAGTTAAAGTTTTTTTCCTTCTTTGCAGTCCCATTTTTTTTTATATAATAAGGATAGGACATAAGTCTTCCATGCCACCTGATGGAAAGTGCGCATGAAGACTATGATGGTACACGTTCACCCACGAGAAACCTATTCACTCGACACTTAAAAGTACCAGGACTGTAGTGGTCAGGGAAAACAGACGCAGGCAGATCGTTCCACATCTTGGTAATCCGTACCAAAAAGGAACTATCGAAGCGTATTGTTCGACTTCTTGCTAAATCTTCTGTCTGCGTCTGGCAGTCCGGTGCTAAAAATGAGTGGGTTTAATTTGGTCAAAAGGAGCCAAGCACACTCAGGACCTCTTACACCGCAGCCGAACTCTCTACCAATGCATCACGGGAGCCTTTCGGTCTTAGTGCTGAACAACAAGATACATAGCATACCTGTTCACTGAGGTCGGCCGCCGGCATGATGCGTTCTGCTAGCGACACGCGGTAGTTCTCCAGGAAGATCAACTTCAACTTGTCGCCCACGTCGGGGTCGTTGTTCACCTGTGCAAACAAACAACCTTTCAATTACATCAACTCTATTTTAAAGAATATCTCATCGTTACATTATCAAGAAGTTAAAAAAAGAGAGTGTTCAATCAAGGACTTCAATAGGTCAAAATTGTTCGATGTGGCCCTTATTTAATTTGAGCTGAAATGGCAAATTCAAAATAGTTGTTCCGTCGTGATGATTCTACATATTTTGATGCGTTGTTGAAATATTCTTATGACCTTTGGTTCATTTGAAAAAGATCTAACCGTGTAACTAACAGCACAAACTAACGCAATAATCTGCTCAGCTATTAAGTATTCCGACAACGTTTAAAATCGAATGTCATTAAAAAAACTGTGTTTATAACCTAATCACACCACAACCTAACCACACTGTGTAATGCAATGATCTGCTTAGCTATGAAGTTTTAAAAAAAGAATTTCATTGAAAAAAAACTAATCATCTTTCCAAATGCACAAGCTAACACAATAATCTGCTACGCTTTAATGTATCCCGGGGCTGCTTTCCCCCGAATAAGCACGGTCCGCGGATTCACCTGCCCAGTTATGTTTTATTTAAAGCTATAAAATGTTTTTAAAAAAGAAACTCATTTGAAAAAGGAACTGACCGTGTTTCCAACAGCACAAGCCAACGCAATAATCTGCTTAGCTATAAAGTACCCCGGCGCTGCTTTCCCGCCAATAAGAACGGTCCTTGGGGTAACTGAGGCCTCTGCTCCACCTCTCTTGATTCTGTTATACAGAGTGATGACGTGGAGGATATTTAGCAGCTGACGTTTGTACTCGTGGATACGCTTCACTTGCACGTCAAACATTGAAGCTGGGTTGATTTTCACCTGGAAGGGATAAACAAACGTGAGAGAGCATGTATGGTTTTTTTAGATTTTACTTATACAACTATCAAAATATTTTTTTAGATTTAAATCTACTTTAAGTGGTAATAAAGCTTCGACTATATCATAATCTAAAAATGCTTAAGAGCTCTTAAAAATTAAAAAAAAAAATTGCGACTATGGTAACAATAACAATACTTTTGACAATCAGTGTACAACTGCATTTTCGACTTTATTAAAAAAAAAGTTTATTTATTTATTTACAATCTTTGGGAAAACTTACAGCTAGGAAATACAATAACAATTTTGTAGAGACAGAGAGCCAAAACAAGAGAGATAGAGAGTTCAACCTATTTCTAAAAGGAGGAAGTTCTCAAGTGTGTAACGTGGTCATTTTGTCAATGATAAATATTTTTTTCGTTTCATTTGCTTGAAGATACAGAAGTGGAACATAAATTTCATCACAATCGATCGCTATTCGAAAAGATTTGACATTTCTCTATATAAAATGAACAGTTTATCCATGCTGGAGTCATAGCTCAAGATGAATCAAGAGAAGAACTTTGATAAACAAAAAATTACTCATAATAAACATCAATTGACACAGCAGTCCTTTAAAAGTGAAGTGAGAAAAACAAAGCGTAAATAAATGAAAATACATACACACACACACATACACACAATCACACCACATATACACACAAAACATAACACTTTCCTTACCATTTTAAACCATAAAGTCTTCTTTTTTTATTTTATTTTTTTTATTGATGTTTTTAATTATTGTACATAAAACTTAACTTTAAACTTAATATATTTATTTTTTGGTTTCTTGTTTGTTGCACTATAGATTTTTTTTTCCGATTGTATCAATAATAATTCTGTAATTTTTTTTTTTGTTATAGAGTTGTTGCTTTTTACCTTACTTTTTTAAACTCTTTTTTATTATTGTATTTGTGTATTTCTATAATTGGCTCCATGTATCATATTAAATTTTAAGTAAACAATATGTTAAATGTGTGCTGTTGAAATACCAATCAATAAGTAAATAAATAAAATAAGACTGACCTTCGTGTCCCTCTCAATCAAGGACGCCAGCCTCAACTTATTCTCCTGCTTAACCTTCATGACGGCGCGCTGGAAGGCGGGGTCCTTGGCCCAGCGCTTCAATTCCTTCAGCTTGTCTAAGTGCACGGTCCATTCGTCCCCAATCTTGTCGTAGATCAGGTCTGAGAGGCCGGGGTTGCAGAGTAGGATCCAGCGACGAGGGGTTATGCCGTTGGTCTATATGAGGAGAGAAATATACAAAATTATTATTTACTGAATGGACTAGGTAGCTAACGTTTCAGTGGCTTAACTGTCATGTTGGATAATGAATCATCAATTACAAGTAATACGCTCATTACTTTACATTTTAAAAATGTCGCTTTATTTATACGTCTTTCGCTTTATTTGAAATGATTTTGAAAAGAACAGGTGTTCTTACGGTTAACAGAATAATTTAGTTAATTTAGGACAAAACAAAGTTTTTAGGGGTCTACATTTTTTTTACGAATTTTTTTTACGAACGGCAAATTTATCGTTGTTTAAGACGACCGGCTGGTGTAGTAACATACATTGCCTTCTATGTCAGATATAAGGCGTCAAGTCATGGATGTTTATATGTTTATTTAAGTTTATTCTAATAAAAATATGTATTTGTTCAATATATATGTTTATATATTTCTTAAGTATATCAGTTATCTAGTATCCATAACACAAGTTCTTTAAGAAACTTTATTTGGGCTAGATAATGTTATGTGAGTTTAACAGTGATAAGTAATCAATGTTTTGAATGAGTTATCACTGATAACTCATTCAAAAGTAAACGTTGAATTACAACGTGAAGAGATAGCCGAGAACAGTCCTGTTGCCAAATTAGGCATGTAGTATCAGGCAACTAGTCTGACTAATCCGATATGCAGCAGGTTCTATGCACGCTTACCGTTCAGTGTCGCCCTATTATAACGAAACAGTTTCTTACTAACCCTTAGTGTCCTATGTCCTCATAATCTTTTAACATAAGCTGAAAATGACCAAACTCACTAATAGTAAGCGTAGTTTGTTTAAATGCGATTTCTTTACATATCTACCAAATAAAATAATGCAAACTAAGTCGATAACCTCACCTTATTTTGGAACTTCTCAGGCCACATTTCAAAGAAGTCCTTAAACACCGTAGCTTTCAGGATCTCCGAATGTATAGCCGCGACGCCATTGACCGCGTGCGCTCCAACCACGCAAAGATGAGCCATGTTGACTCTCTTCTCTCCCTCTTCTTCAATAAGAGACATGCGTTTCAGACGGTCAAGGTCACCTGGCCAGCGTTTCTCTACTTCTTGAAGGTGGAGGAAGTTCACGTGATAGATGAGCTCCATGTGACGGGGAAGAACGTTTTCTAACATGGATACTGGCCATCTGTAATTATATGATGGAAGTTAGGTATGTGGAATATATTATGATTGTATTGATTTAGACGATTTAGACGACGGGCTGGTGTAGCGGTAACATACACTGCCTTCTATGCCAGAGGTCCTGGGTTCGAATCTCGGCGGCGGCGGATATTTGTGTGATGAACACAGATATTAGTCGTCAAGTCATGGATGTTTATATGTTTATTTAAGTTTATTCTAATAAAAAATATGTATTTATTCAATATGTATATTTATATATTTCTTAAGTATATCAGTTATCTAGTATCCATAACACAAGTTCTTTAAGAAACTTAATTTGGGCTAGATAATGTTGTGCGAGTGTTATTTATTTATATTTATTGATATGTTATTACTGAAAGCAGGTTATAATGGAAATCAGTTGAATAGTTAAAAGCGATAAAAAAGCTTATATAAACTCGCATGAATGGTAAGATCCAAGAATAACAACAGAATTAAGTAAATCGATTCCGATGGAAGTCGCAAAAAATAATTCTATATCTGTGTGACCTGTATCCAATACAGTTTTAGGGATTGTCAAGGCTATGTCGAAGTACTGAAAATCCTGACATTTATCAACCCGAGCCACGCCAGCTTGGTATTTTAGGTTCTTATTGACCCATGGGAGACAACCAAGGGGCTGCAGCAAGCTCATTAAGCAAGATTTACTTGAAAACAAAAATCAATCTTAAACAACACTACAATATTTACCTTTCCAAAGCCTCCGGAAGAACCGTATGGTTAGTATACGCGCAGCACTTGACAACCAGCTTCCAAGCTTCATCAAACGACAGCTTCTCGATATCAATGAGAATACGTAACAGCTCCGGAATGGCCAGCGCAGGGTGGGTATCATTCAGTTGAATAGCCACTTTATCTGGAAGACTATCGAAGGTAGTTCTGACGGCTTCGCGACTGCCGAATTTCGAGGCTTTATATCTTCGGATGATGTCTTGTAGAGTGGCAGCACACATGAAGTATTCTTGGCGGAGTCGGAGCTCTTTGCCTTCGAAGAAGTTGTCGTTGGGGTAGAGCACGCGCGAGATGTTCTCGGCTACGTTCCGGTCGAGCACAGCTTGGATGTAGTCTCCGGAGTTGACTGTGGAATTTCAATTAAAACTTATATAATTTAAGTATTTTAAGTATTACCAACAGGTTCAAATTACATTGTGATAATAATAACATCCAATTTACATATTTGTGGTTACACAAACAATTCGTTTGATTCAAAGTTTTCGTTATACATAAAATAAGAAATGCAGTAATTAAATATAATCGTGATAAATTACCAACACTGGCACACCAACTATTCCAAATAAACTTATATAAAATCGTGTTATGGAGACGTACAGAGGAACTTGGACTAAGAGCTATCCCAGTACACCCCTAGACCCGATCCAGTTAATAAAGTTATTTTAATCAATCGGACCATAATAAACTAAGACGCGAACACAGGACCTCTCTTGTCACGAACGAGCTATTGACCTATGCTCTACGGATGTTGCCTCATTGTACTTTTATAAAAAAAATCATGGTGAGGAGCCAAGTCACTAAAGTAAAAGGAGGTTTTTAAGCTGACTTAGGATCTTCATCGTAGTTCTGCATACACAGACGCGGTCCCAGACCCTCCCAGTCACAGGGGACAAGACCCTCCCCCAAAATCATGAAAAGAAAGTAGAGTAGAAGCAAGAAAAAGATAAATGTGATTAAAATTTAGGTGTGACCCCAAATTCAGTAGTAAACTCCAAAATTCCGTTGTGACCCCCACCCTCCAAATTTTTGTCAGCGACCGCGCCTGTGCATACATCGTAATTTTGTGTAAAGTTTCCCTACTAAAACTTTACATCAGAAATACCTAGGTAAGTGGTATGTCAGGACAATTTTAAATTAGTTCAGAGTATCATACACCTTGAGTAAATAATACTTACAAAAGCGTAAGTTGAAGTCGATGGGGCTCTTAGCGGACCACAGACGCAGCGTGTTGACCACGTTGTTTTGGTAGCCGGGGATGGGGTTGTCGTATGGCATAGCGAACACCAGCTGCAAACAAGGACTCAATTATTTATTTTGTAAAGTCACAACATCACTTAAAGTAAAATAGGTCTGAAAACCACAGCATACCATCTTATATGCACCCTAGTTCCAGGTCTTAACAACATTGGCTAACAAAATTCTAATTGTAAATTTTAATCAACGAATGCAGAGCATTGGTTGAGTTGAGAATGTCATCAACGTAAACATTCTCCGAAATCATACATATGTTTTCAAAAGTTTGAAATTTTCAAGTAATTTTGAAGTACTCAACCGATTTCAATCATCATCCTCTATCATATGGAACACCAATTTTCAAAATTAATTCATAATTGTCCGAAATATCGCGTAACAGACACAAAAAACACATACAGAAGAATTAAAAACCTCCTCCTTTTTTGGCAGTCGGTTGAAAAATATTTTCTTAAGTTTTCACGATTGATAATTTAAAATAAAACTCTTTCTCACCGTTCTTGACCAGGCTCGGGATCTGCAGACACCGAAACGTCGAGTTAAAAATTTAAAATATAAATTGCATGCGATAAATGCGGTTAAAAAGTGTTTTATTTTAAAAATTATAAATTTAAAAATAAAAATTATATGTTAATTTATAAGTACTTACAAAAATTAACTACGCCTTAATAAAATAAAATAAATAATAAAACATTTAGCAAAGAAACTACTTATATTTCCTAGAAGAAATAACACAATATTAAGTCATTGGATGAAATTAAATTAGCTGTTTAATCATGCCCATCCTAATTTCTGTCTGGGGATTTTATTTTTTATTTAGGTATTTATTAATTTCGTCTACTGAAGTCCTTTCTTGGCAAATTGGCCAGGTAAAAAAGCGATACAGCGATAATTGCCTTTGTACTAATGATAAATTTCAAAATACCATATCCTTTACTTATGCTGTTGGTGTACAATGAAGAAGTTATTATAATCAGGATAGTTGTAATTATGCAAACGGGAACACTTCCCAAAATCTAAAGGTACCAGTTTTAGTTGACAGGGCACGTCATGAGTAGGCGACAGTGGGCATATTATTTCCGCTAATGGGCGGAAAATTAATATGAAATAGACAACCCTTTACAATTCTTCTGAGCTTTACAATAAGCAGTACCCCTCACTTTGAAAACTAAATCAACAAGTTCGCCAAGGAACCCGGAAATCGCAGTAAATTCGATGATTGAATAACAAACGACCACTGCGTTCTATATAAGGAATGCCCAGTAAAGCAAGACTCTCAATTTTATTATCACAGACATCGAGACTGAAATAAATTGAATAATTTGTCCCTGCACCAGAGAACGCTGAGGGGGCGAATCTTTTAGTACTCTTGAACAAATGAACAGAATATACGTAACTTGACAATGTATACGCGGCAGCAGTCTACAAGAGATCGCAGATTTGGCCGACTTCCAAGCAGCTCCACATTTTATTCCCTATTAGACATATTTTATTCCGACTGTAACGTAGTGCCAGAAGCCAAACAAACCGAACTTTGTTACAAGAGGCCGCTTCTTTGCAAAACCTTAGTATAAAAGATTATAGGGGCTGTCTCTTAATATAAGTACCTACATTTTGGGGACACTGTCGCACATAAGTAATGACAGATGAAGATAAATAAGATTGTAATAAGCTATGTCAATTGTCTCAATCACGGCTTTTACATTCGCTAACACAATTATTGAACAAGGTCTCCGACCTATGACGCTGATTAGTAAATTTATCACATCGACATGACAATAAGGTGATATTCACTCACGTTATAGATAAGAGCTAAACGTGAGAGTAGCAAGCTGTTTTTGATCGACTGTTTATCGTAAACAGTTTACTACTTGCCGTTCGATAAAACGTGACATAACTTTGCTATAACATAAATAATAACAAGATAACTAAAGACGGAATTTTATTCTTTTTCTGTGCTTACAAGCGCAGCATTCATCGGTTATCGTATCAAAAATACCTTGGCAAGTGTAACAAAAGCCGGTGTTTTAAATATTAAGATACGTTTATCTTATCCATTAACTCTGTATTGTCATTGTTTCCTAAGGTGATGAGTGCATAAAACGTTGCAAAGGCGTCAATATAATAGAAAAACGTCATGATTGTTTATGTGCTGTAAGAGCAAGACGTAATTACAAGTAGCGTAAAGTCTGTAACGTAATGTTCACCACAAACGATTCTAGACGAATTTCTACGCGAATGGCGGTGCCCAACGAGTAATTTTTTTTTAAATTCTCTATTATGGCGTCTGTGATGAGCAAATAGGTGAAGTGAATATAATGCTGATATAAGTCATGACTACTCTGAACCAAATTTTAAAATAGAAATGAATCTTTCAATACAATTCAGGTATAGGTATTGATTCTAGTACCTACAAGTACCTACTTATATATTTTAGATATAGATTTTATAGGACTGTTAACTGACTATTAAGATTCAAGGGGATGTTAATATTATCCAAGAATTCTACGATGTCTTTAAGGATGGGAAATTATAGGTAGGTACGTGTCAGAATACTTAATTGAAAAAGTATTTGGTTCTTTCTGAGATTATTTCGTTTATGATTATATTTCTACGCTTATCACATAGACTTCTATGTACTCCAGTCATTTTGGGATCTGTAAAAAAAATCCTAATGTGCCGAATTTTTTGTATACTCCTTGATAAAGTTGTAATGAAAATATGACAAATGGTCATTGATATCATGACGGCCAAAAAAATAGAAAGGTCAAGAGGTCAAAAAGATCAGTTTTTCGCAAATACCTCGCGACTTATTGCTCGGATATTAATAGAGGTCATTATAAAAATGCTTCCAACATAACAAAATCCAGTATTTTTTCTTGTATGACCCATTTGGTAATTAGTCTTATTTATTTTTCATTTATTTATTGACAGGTATTTCTACAGCAATTTGATACATAGAAAAATTATAATTATTATTCATATGGCCAAAAACAGAAATACACAAACTATTAAAATCCATGATGTACATGATAAAAAAAAATATAACAATTGTTGTATAAAGATGAAAATTAAAAATTAAATAAAAAATTAAAGTTTACGTTTATAGTATTAAAAATATCAAATTTATTTGGTTGACACTTGATAATAAGACTTAATCAAAAACAAGTTAAGGAACATAAAATAAAACATAAAAATCCTGTACCTACTATTTAAATACGGAGTTGGAGTGTTAAATGAACAAAATTCCTATTTGTAAAAAAAAATCAGTGTTAGACATTCTCAGTGTTTTGCTTTTACCCAAACCCATTTTTTTTGTTCTTAATTTCATTAAAACTAGCCAAGATTCGAAGTTTTAAAAAGAGTCTTGCTTATGCCGTAAAAGTTGACTGGCAGAATACATATACTGCAAATGTTTTGTTTTTTAGCAGTTTTTTTATTCCAAATTTCGTTAATGGCTTGCTAAGTCTAACCTGTGTGTGTGAGTGAACTCATATCTTCCCCTGCGGCGTATCGACCACTCTGTCGTAGAAGATGACTGGGCAACAAATTCCGCTAGTGTTTTGTTTTTACACCTATTTTTCTAATTACTAAACTAACTTAGTTCAAGACTTGTCAAGCTTCGAAATTTAAAAACAGTCGATGTGTATTCAAAACCAGCCGCATTCTCACTTGTGTATCAACCTTTTTCTTGCCCTGCGAGGTATTGACCACTCTGCGGTAGAGGTTGACCGGCAGCACAATACTGCTAGTGTTTTGTTTTTCAGCTAATTTTCTAATGACTTCTTTCAAGACTTGCCAAAATTCAAAATTTAAAAACCAGATGTGTGTACTTAGAGCCAGCCAGCCATATTCTCACCTGTGTATCCACCCATTTCTTGCCCTGCGGAGTATCGACCACTCTGCCATAGAAGTTTACTGGCAGCATATACTCGGGACGTGCCTTCTCCCAGGGGTTGCCATATCGCAGCCAGTCATCCGGCTCCTCCTGTTGCTCTCCGTTTTCAATCTTTTGGGCGAAGATGCCGTACTCGTACCTGATACCTGAGGAATGTTGAAAAGTAGCTGTTGAAATATATTTTTATATACAATGTATACTTGATACATATACTTGATCAAATAAAATGGTCTTTATTATATTATATTATTATATTAATAGGCCTTGGGTCCATCTACCCCTAGTGTCACGGTAACGTGTCGTTTCCTGGACTCCCTGTATAGACTAAATAGAAATATACATATACATGTTTTGTAAAATACAAAGATACAATAAAAACTTTGAAGAAACTAGCGTAACAAAAACCAATTAAGATAAATACGTATAATAGATTTGATAAATAAAAGAGTTAATCATATCACAGGTTGTAACATAATTATATTCATAGATAAAATTATATAATCCATGGGGAAAATGTTTTCGAATACATTGAATTAACTATAGGTATTTACAGATTTAGATTAGATTATTTAGATTAATCTTAACTGTTTAAATATTGTAAAATTTCTACTCTAAAGGAGGATTATAATAAGCTTCATTCACTTAAAAAAATTCAAAAGAAGTGGTTGCCTTAGACAACAAAAATATGTCAAGAGTTATGTGTTACCGAAGTATAACAACGTTAATGGTAAAAGATCGGCGCATTATTTTCTTCCTTTGGTGTTAAGTACCATTATAATATTATATTTTGTACAATAAATAATTATTAATAAATAACCTAGCGATAAGTCTCTACAAACAGAAAAACAAACTAATTTTAGTGAACTAAAAGTATTTTACGAATGGCCTTCTAGCATTCAATTGGTCTCCGGCAATTTAGCTCCTATCCTCTTAAGCAACCATTTGGACGTAATTGTATACGTACACACGCTAAAAACAAATTTTGTACTACACGTTTAATGTCATATTTTTTATATTTTTATTCAGTAGAAATAAATATTATTTCTTTATTTAGGTACACGTTTTTATTTGCCTTGCCCCAGGTAAATAACAGTATCGGATTTCAACAAATGGAAAATATCTTTTTCGAACTGGTTCTTCTACAACAATTTATAAGTATACTTTTTTTTCGATTTATGTCTTTTAACTCATTTTAGAAGTTGCTTCTATTAGGTTTCTTCGAGTACATTGCTCTGTAGTGCGATTACAGAAATTTATCGATTCGTATGTTTAAGAATATTCGCCTAGTATTCGGTTGCAAGTTGTAATACCACTTCCGCACTACAAGTGTAACTAAATGTGTGTCTTCTTGATTTCGAATGTTTTTTAACATGTTTTAATTTAAAATAGATAAATTACAATGTTGCTTACTTAATAATAATATTTATTAATTCTACCCAGCCATACTACAAATATAGACCCAATTCTGTTTTAGAAAATGCCACAACTAAATTGTATTACGACAGAGCAATTCTCACAGATCGCACGACTCACTACAATAGACCTAATATCACACTAAGTAACAAGATACCTCATTGATATTACCATTCCAAACACACGCAATCTCCAGTCCTCAATAGCAGAAAAAATTGACCAAATATATAAAGCTGAAAGCTGAAATAATCCGCCTTTGGCATCTTCAAAAAGTAACAATAGTCCCAATAGTCCCAACAGGCGTAATACCGAAACAACTACAACTATCCCTTGAAACTCTCAATTTAGCCCCAAACACTTAACATCTTATGCAAAAAGCTGCTATCCTTAACACGTGCCGGATAGTGAGAAAATTTTTACAGACCGAACAGGAAACAAATATGTCACTAACCCAACCTAACACTATCGCTCAGTCACACTCAAGCCCTCCGAGCTCTACCCTACCTGACAAGCACTTGGCTAAGGCCCGTGTATGCCTTAAAAAAACCGGCGCAAGCCGAGATGAGAAATCATATAATAATAATCATTTATTGACACAAAAACTTACAAGATATAACATATTTTTTTTTAATAAAGAAGTGTTAACTTACTACTTGTATGTAACTAACTCCATTCTATAGGAACATTCGTAAACATACATTTTCAACATAAGTATTTCAGTTACACTTTCAATAATAGGATTAAATTACTTAAGAAAATAATTAATTAACTTAAATAACATCAAATAAAACAAAGTGCAAAAACTTCCAGTTCGCTACCAATTATCGATTACCTAATATGTAATTTGATTATTACAATACAATTATGATCGATGTACGATATTTAAGTAACAGATAATTTAATGATCTTGAAATGGATACTTGAATTAAACACAGTAGGAAGCTACTGATATCATCAAATCATCATCCGTTCATGCCAAAACGAAGGAAGTTTAATTAGAATAAACTACTAAAACGATTTTTAAATAATCGTTTCACGTCTTTTATCAGGAAACTTATTGGTTAAAATCGACTTCGATATTAGAAATATTTTTGTTTCGAAGACATCTTGCACCGTTTTTATGAGCGAATATTTAAATTAAAACAAAGTTTAAGGCCAAAAATTGAAAATGTGCTTAGGAACCGATACAACCTCAGACTTCGTATGAAGAGTTACCTCTAGACAATGGACTTTGCGAATTTAAGTTCATGTCGCTTAACTTAAGGCTATGGCAACGACAATCTTGGGAAAAAAATATAGTGAAGAAATCACCGCAAATACCTCATAGCATTGGGTATACATATAACAGTTATGAGTAAATACGAGGGCTATTCACAAAGTAGGTTACGTTTTGGAATTAAGACAAAACTAAGTACAGGAAAATATTTTTATTATATACACTAGCTGCTGCCCGCGACGTCGTCTGCGTGAACGCTATGCAGCACCAAACGCACCTACGATTATAACACTGCTAGCGTCATAATATGTAGCCTATATGTTGACCCGACTTCTTAACTATCTTCATGCCAAATTTGAAGTAAATCCATGCAGTACTTTTTGAGTTTATCCCGGAAAGACAAACAGACAAACAGTCAAACAGACAAAAATTCTAAAAACTATATTTTTTGTTTCTGTTTCGATTGTAGATCATACCCAAAGTATTCTTTTAAAAAAATATTCAATGTACAGTTTTGACTTTCCTACCATTTTATTATATGTATAGATTTGAAAGAGCAACTAAAATACTATTTTTCTACATAATCGACAAAAATATTGAGACATTTATCGTAGCGATGAATGAGCTTCGAAATTCCTTCCTCATAGAAATCCGCCGCCTGAGTGTTGAGCCAGTCAGTCACGGCCTTCTGGGACAGAAAAGGTGTGATTCTGCGTGCGTCCGGCTGTCTGGACACTTTCTCGCAGAGCGTTGCTGCTTATCTAGGTGGCTAAGTCATCGTTTGTGACGACGATCTGTAAAGGTTTCATCGTTTGTGACGCTATAGTTTCCTCAAAAAATCGAAAAAACTTTGGCCAGCCAGCCAGAATTTCGCATTTTCCAGCATTCTAGATCTCAGCCCCCAGAGAGTTTTGAGGATCCAGCTGGTATATAAAGGTATGTGACGCGATATGTGACAGCAACTAAAGTGGTTTTATCAAGTAAAACGCCATAATTTTCGAGTTAACACGAAAAACAAGTGGCCAGCCAGCCGGACGTTTCTGGCTGAGCCACTTTGTTTTTTCCTTATATCTCAGTAATTAAAGCAATTAGAACTGAGTTTAAAGTTTAAAAGGAATGTGACGCGATATGTGACAGACCTCATATAGTTTAAAACATACCTGACGCATGTGTTTGAGAGTTATTTCGATAAAGATTTTGATGACAGATGACAAATGTCCGGCTGGCTGAGCCACCCATTCCAGCGCTTACAGACGGTCTAGAAAGCTAGATTCTTATCAAAAGGAATGTGACGGCGACGAAGACAACAAATCGTCGTATGTGACAGCTCTAAATACTGCCAAACAAAAAATATAAGCGATCGCTTATTCTTTCATACAAAGTCAATTAGGGTGACCATATTTTACTCCTGTACATTGTCATCCTTATAAAATACTTCCACCAAATTTGTCAAACATGATAAACAACTTGATCATTACGTTGCTCTAATTAAGTGGGTAAATAAAAATATTATTTCATAATGCATCATGTATTTATTTTTTATTAATTCACTTTTTGTTTGTGTTTACCAATTAATAAAATCAGTCTGGGATTAATGAAACATGTTGAAAAATCTAAGAAAGTATACCCTTCTCGTATACAAACGTCTGTATCAGAAATTGAACTTATTAATAACCTTAAATGGTAGATACCACTTACCTACATCATAGTATACAGACTTAACGCCTTCGGGTTTTTAAAAGTGCCATCTATAGAGGTTTTTTGAACTAATCTTTATGAGCTGTCAGAAAACTCCTCATTGTATGTATAAAATTGTCCTTAAGTGACAATTGTAGAGGGCGCTAGATATAATGTGATTGAAATGAATGTATGGTATGCCACCTTGCTTGCTCGCATGAGCGAATGTAAACCAACAAGTAGATATCTATAAAAAAATATCGTAATGCCTCCTCTAAGAAGGGTTTTTTTTGGTTATCAGGGTTTTTAGTAGGTAGAAGTTATTTATTTAGTTAAATTATTTATGTATAACAAATAAAATGTGTTACATCAAGGTTCAACTTCAGTAACCGTGGTAAAATATGGTCTCTCTAATTCACTTTTTACGTACCTACATTAATTGTTACTTACCTACTTGTAACTGTAATTTGTTGCGTTATATATACCTACTTACACGTTTTATGTTCTCGTGGTTTAATGTCAAGATTAATAATAAAATAATACATCAAGTCAAACGTTGAAAAGTTTGAATACGAGAAGGGTATATACATAATTTTTTTTAAACATGTTACATTAATCCCAGACTGATTTTATTAATTGGTAAACACAAACAAAAACTGAATTAATAAAAAATAAATACATGATGCATTATAATAATAATAATAATAATAATAAATGATTTATTTCAGAAATTATCCATATTAAAGGTTAGTAACAATGCGAACTTAAATACTAATGTTAGTCATTCAAATCAATTTTATCATTACTTAGTCAATAATATTTTTATTTACCCACTTAATTAGAGCAACGTAATGATCAAGTTGTTTGTCATGTTTGACAAATTTGGTGGAAGTATTTTATAAGGATGACAATGTACAGGAGTAAAATATGGTCACCCTAATTGACTTTGTATGAAAGAATAAGCGATCGCTTATATTTTTTGTTTGGCAGTATTTAGAGCTGTCACATACGACGATTTGTTGTCTTCGTCGCCGTCACATTCCTTTTGATAAGAATCTAGCTTTCTAGACCGTCTGTAAGCGCTGGAATGGGTGGCTCAGCCAGCCGGACATTTGTCATCTGTCATCAAAATCTTTATCGAAATAACTCTCAAACACATGCGTCAGGTATGTTTTAAACTATATGAGGTCTGTCACATATCGCGTCACATTCCTTTTAAACTTTAAACTCAGTTCTAATTGCTTTAATTACTGAGATATAAGGAAAAAACAAAGTGGCTCAGCCAGAAACGTCCGGCTGGCTGGCCACTCGTTTTTCGTGTTAACTCGAAAATTATGGCGTTTTACTTGATAAAACCACTTTAGTTGCTGTCACATATCGCGTCACATACCTTTATATACCAGCTGGATCCTCAAAACCCTCTGGGGGCTGAGATCTAGAATGCTGGAAAATGCGAAATTCTGGCTGGCTGGCCAAAGTTTTTTCGATTTTTTGAGAAAACTATAGCGTCACAAACGATGAAACCTTTACAGATCGTCGTCACAAACGATGACTTAGCCACCTAGATAAGCAGCAACGCTCTGCGAGAAAATGTCCAGACAGCCGGACGCACGCGTGATTCTTGTCGATTTTCTGGAACGTGGTGAAACAATAAACGCCGATAGGTATTGCCAAACATTGCGAAACCTAAGAAGTGCAATTCAAAACAAGCCAAGAGGGAAACTCAGCTCAAAAGTGTTGTTTTTGTACGACAATGCGCGACCTCACACGGCAAATGTCACACAGAATCTCCTTCAGACCTTCAAGTGGGAGATTTTTCCTCATCCGCCGTACAGCCCAGATCTTGCACCAAGTGACTTCCACTTGTTTCCAAAGATGAAGACCTGGCTTGCAACGCAGCGTTTCGATGACGACGACGATCTCATCGCGGCCGTGACTGACTGGCTCGACACTCAGGCGGCGGATTTCTATGAGGAAGGAATTTCGAAGCTCATTCATCGCTACGATAAATATCTCAACCTTTTTGGCGATTATATGGAAAAATAGTATTTTAGTTGCTCTTTCAAATGTATATAATAAAAATATTTTCCTGTACATAGTTTTGTCTTAATTCCAAAACGTAACCTACTTTGTGAATAGCCCTCGTACATAGTCAATTGACGATGTGGAAATGACAAGTTCCAATTTTAGACACTAGTAGACTTCATTTCGAAGCAGGTATGTTATTGGAGACAACATTTTTAGGACCATATTAGTATATTGGAGTAATGACGACGGCCTTCTATTTCTGTAATCATAAGGGTCATACACATACAATATTGCAGGTATACATTGCTTGTTTCGCGCTTTTTAGTTTTAAATTACTGTATTCCGCAGTCGGGTTTTTAGTTTTTGTAATTATTTTTTTATAACTTATTGGAACACATTTAGCAATGTGATGATAGATTATACAGCGAATTATATGAATAAGAAACGATGTTTTACAACGCAAGGTACGTGGCAAACCGACGCTCAGAGTAAATAGATTTACGCTTCTAAACAGAGGCTATTACTATTTTTTTATATGGGAAAATAAAAAAATTAAAACTATTGATTTTAAAAAGTTGTAGAACAAATGTTGTTGGGATTGATGTGGAGAGGCTCCCTGGAAGAGGTGATGCGCTAATTAAAATTAACCCTGTATATGATGCACTAATCAGACGGACCATTAAGTGGACCCCTCCTATCAAACAAGGATCATTAGTCGTTACTTAAGACATGCTTATTTAGGAACGTTAGGGCTGTTCTTAGCCACGCGTACACGGACGAAAATGTTTCTCCCTGATTAATTGTATTGGAAGGAAGTAAGGTACAGTAACGACTCGCGTAAGAGCTTATAAGAAAAACCCGCCTACACAGGGCATAGAAATCGCAGAAAAAATGCATTTAAATTAAGAATCTTCTTCAAAACATAATGAACTTTTAACTGTTTTTAACAAAATCCAGTCTAAACTGCATAAAACCAATAGATATCGCTCTAAAACGGCGATTACTCAATAACTTTGCGAGTTATCACCGAAGCAACGCCAGTAAAGTTATTATTACTGGCATTGCGCCAGAGTGCACGACGACGAGACGAATACAGGCACCTCCATTGGTGCTTTCCCGAGTTAATGTCACCTATTTTTGACATACATTATATTATGATGGGAGGCAAACACGCTTGTCCTCTGTATACAATTGACCAAACTTTGCATCAATTTACAAAATAAAGAGTTATGTTAAGTAAAACAAAACATCTTTAAAAAAAGATTGAATTCTTGAGTGATAATGAGGATGTTTGTTACTCACAGAATAGTACAACAAATATATTACAGCTTAGACAAATGTGAAATTCCGTGGAGAAAGGCTGTAAATTTTTCAAATACAATTGCGATAAGATATTTTTTTTTATACGTAAATATGTATAGTGGGCAATAATACTGCAGCTCTATTTAATTGCCAAAGTAAAATGGCGTGGAGACTGCGTGCTACGATGATGTCGAGTTTCTCATACTTAAGAGTACATAAATCACACATTGACACTACATATTTGAAAACATTAACATTCAAGATTTCTGAGACATATGAATGCATGGAGTGCCTAGGTATAATATTTTTTTTATATATAGTATGTAAACTTGTTTTCAAAACTAGATTTCTGTTTATTTTTATGCCACTTCATCATAACTGATATTATTCTATTAAACTTATTTATACCTAAATAATGTACATGTATTTAAATACATATTGTATACTTTAAAATAAATCAATGTAGAGATTGTACCAAACTTCTAACTGCCACACCTATAGGGACGAGATTTATGTTATGAACCCCACACAGACATTGTTATGGCATCCCAGCACAAACCCAGATCCGAACTTGAATCCAGGAACTCTCACAGCAGTAAAAACTCAAATAATTAATGCCATTATTAGGTTCATAGTAAAAATAATAATGATTCACAATACTCTCTCTACTCACCGTAACCATAAGCAGCTAAGCCAAGTGTGGCCATGGAATCGAGGAAACA
This sequence comes from Stenoptilia bipunctidactyla, assembly GCA_944452665.1. Classification (NCBI taxonomy): domain Eukaryota; kingdom Metazoa; phylum Arthropoda; class Insecta; order Lepidoptera; family Pterophoridae; genus Stenoptilia; species Stenoptilia bipunctidactyla. The sequence continues at coordinate 19,062,674 of OX101731.1, read as the reverse complement.
CGCAGCCAGGCGCCCAAGTCCTCCGTTACCAAGCCCGGCATCCTCTTCCAACTCCTCTAACTCTTCAATGTCTAATCCAAGCTGGTACAGAGCTTCGTCAACTGTTCCTTGGATTCCAAGGTTGATCATGGTGTTTTGCAGCGACCTTCCCATGTAGTACTCCAGGGATAGGTAGTACACACGCTGAGAATATTACAAATTATTACTTATACACATAGGAATGTCACTGAATATTTGAGGATTATCTTATATAAATAATTAGATTATATTAATTCTGTGAATAGATAATTTTAGGGGTTTTTCAAAGGCATAAATCTTTTCAACCAAACAATGTTATTCAAACTTTAGCAAGAAATATATTTATTATTAGCCCTTCAAACTCCACATTTCATATTTGCTAAACTTATAAACACCCACAAGTATCAAGAGCAAATTAAGAGGTTTAAAACCAGATAAATGGCAGCATCACTTTTCACAATCTTTAATTTTAACACAATATCATTAGTGAGATTAAAATGCATAAACTTCTGTTTGTTGTCAACAAAAATAATGTCAGTATGACACTTTTGGATCCTCAATATTCCCCCTTTTAGATCAAATAACTAAGCATGTATTTATGTAACTACCCATGTTATGAATGTTTATAATTTAATGAACAAAACATTATTTAATCATAAAAAATATATGCTTCATTGGGATAACTGGATTATAAAGCTTGTTTGGCCAAAACAATATCAGGTTTTTTATGATAAAATAACAAATATCTTTTCACATTCATATTAAGCATGACATGATAGTGGTCTTAAGTAAGTACCTATTGATAAGTTTAGATAATGATGAATTTAAGATCTGCTTACTATCAAATGCATTAGCATGAATTTACCATGGTGAATATCTATAACATAGACTTGCAGTTTTGGAAGGCATGTTGCATGTAAAATCATTAGATATTACTTAGATAAATTGTGATAATAACACATAAGAAAGGTACACATTCTAACAAAATAAACAATAAGAAATGTTTTTTTTTACGAAAGCAATATACAAATATTATAGTACTTGAAGGTACTCCCAATATGGTGTTACTAGGATACCAAGTAAAATTAAAACATGCTAAAAAAGATTTAGAAAATATACAAAATATTTAAAAGAATCTGCCTAAAATTTAAATCAATAACTTTGCATTCACAATCTTGAATACAAACGCAATTTCCTATTCAATTGCCATTTGCCAACTGTAGATGCAAGATTCCACAAAGATGGTTGCATGTGTAGATAAATCTACCTTCAATTACATACCACCGCCAAGACTCAATTTGTTACTGTATAACACACAAGGCTTACCTTGGGATCTTTTTCATAGTAGTATTGCTGGGTACGAATCCACCTGGAGACCAAATGATCTCTGACTGTATGGGCAAGGGCAAAATAGTAGTCTCTTGGAGTGGCCACATTCCGATCCTTGACTAACGTATAGTGAACATGTCTATTGAAGGCCTTTTTTACTTCCCCAACATTCTCAACTGCTACAATACCCCTTACGGATATTTGCTTCCTCTTATCAGAATCCGATTGCACGCTCATCTTAACGTTTTAATTTTAACAGGTAACGTGTGTCTCCTCGACCCTGTCGAAGCAGACTGAAAGAAAACAGCCGGCCAATATCGCGGTCACCTTGAGAAGGTCAAATAACTGAAGCCAGCGCGGAGGTGAATGTACGCCGCCGGTGCCCTAAAGATTTCGTAAAAATATCGTAATGGTGATATAAATTACAGTAATTTTGTAATTTATTTAATGTACGTAAACTTAGATGATGTTATTCCGAAGGTTCCGAAAAGATTGTGTACTAGCGGTGCGCGACTGTGAATGATTTCATTCGAATTATTCGACTTGGCAGGTTATTCGACTCAGTCGAATGACTCCTTGACGTTAGTAACTAACTTCGCCGAGTCGACTTGGAATGTTAGCGACTAACGTTGCGTAGTCGACTGCCTTAGTCGTAAGTAATGACAGCAATTACTAATGTTAGTAATTTGAATTTCAACTACTAACATTAGTTAGTATTTAAGTTCTCATTTTTACTTTATACATATTTATAATATATGGATCTTTCTTGAAATAAATAATTAGGTAATTGAAAAAATATATCACCTACATGATAGATATTAAATAAAATTTTGAAAAATAAGAACGGTTTTTATTACGTGCATAGACAGAATATAAAGCCTTGAGATCAAAATGATCGTATCACAATAATCTTAATTTGCTAGTAAATATGCAAATCAAACTATTTTTATCGTCCTGTGTCATTTTCAATACTTGCACTGCAAAAAAAAAACTAAAACACTTAAAATCTGTAACGTAAGCAACTTCAAAACTCTCGCTCTCTAAGGGAGTTATGGGGGTGAAGCCGCGGGCAAAAGCTAGTTTGTCAATAAGAATAGTTTGCTCACTAATGCATTCAGTCATTCAACTAATTCATTCGAATGCTTTCATTCAAGGTCAGTCGGCCATATTGAAGTCGAAACACCGTTAGTAATTACTAATATTAGTAGTATCATTCGACTCAGGACGTTAGTACATTACTAATCTTCAAGTCGAATATTCAAGTTAGTATTAGTAGTTTATTCGACTGACATGATCATTCGCAGTCGCGCATCGCTGTTGTGTACCTACTGTATTGTGCAGTTTACTTGCTGCTTAAAACTTTTTGACAGCTCATTGTTTATATTTTAAAATTTGACAGTGACACATCGAAGTGGAAAAAAACAAGATAGAGCGATAGAGACTATACATAGCGTTCTCTTAAGGTGCCTATTGAAGCACTATTGTGTATAGCGAGCGGTCAATTATTTAAGATTACATTGTGGCTTCTATCGCACAAAAGAAACAACTCAATAAAGGTCATACTGTATCTATAAACTGTCATAAAGGTATCAGTTTTGTTGAAGGATGGTGAAAATACTGCACAACAACGCTATTAGGCGCTAGCTAACACAGCACAGATAACAAAATATAATTTCAGGAATACCAACTTTAGTGCAATGAGAAAAATTATATGTATGTATAGGGAAAAGAGAGCCTGTTTGGGGAATAATTTGATTGATTTAGAAGTGCCGCTACATTTTGAATCCGGAATCTTTACACCCACACATTCTAGCAAGTAATAAGCTAGTTGCAAACTCAATGATATCTTTCATAAAATGAAAAAAAAACTCAATCGTCGTTTGAAAGAGTCTATTTTGTATATACTTAGATCAAATTCTCGCAGGAGTTGTATAATTCGAACAATACGACGAAAATTAAACAAAAAAAACTCGCACACTATATCAATTTCCGCCATATTGAATGATAATGAGTCATCAAAGACTATAGGTAGGTACTCAAAAAATACTAGACTACTGTAAAAATAGAACGTAATCGGGTCACATTTTGTCGAACTAGATTCAAATTCATACCTACATACATAATTTCACGCGTTGCATCCCTTAGGGGGTAGGCAGAACACCAGAGGTTATAAGACCATCTGATGTCACGTTTGACTTTGGAGGTATTATAATGATGAATAGAGACTATTGCAGTGACAGGGGGTCAGCCTATAGCCCACAAAAACGCCAATAAAACCTCTGTTCCTTAACTGACTTTTACAGTATGTCCAGGAAGAGAAACAACTGGTACATTCTATGTTTTTCTTTTGCTCCCAGTCCAGCATTCAAATTCAATATGGCACAAATTGAAGCGTATCTATGCAACAGTCCCCCGCCTGCTTTTGTTACATAAACAGTAATAGATAGGTAGAGCATATTTTATGTTAACCACCTAGTATGAACTAAGAAACAGAAAGGATAATAATCATAATCATAACACAATAGGATTATTTTAAAAGCTATCTTTGAGAGTGGCTTTAATGTTCACCATTCTTCGTTGCTCACTATCCATCGCAAGCGAAGAATGGTAAATATTAAAATATGCACATTCTGTCGATACTGTAGAAGCATGCTATTCCTTATACAGGGTCTGTCGTAATGAATGGATAACCCGTTATCTGGAGTTGGTTCGGATGTAAGACTTTAAGAAAATCATATCTATTTGGCGGAATACTCGGCCATTATTGCAAATAATAAAAATGGTGGAGACTTTTATACTTTTTAAGAAACCCCAATTCTTTCATTCATTTCGCTGCCATTTCATCAAATTTAGGTAGGTATTTTTGTTTCATTTCTGCTGAATCATATCCCTGAAAAAGTGTTTTACCTAATTTTTATACAATTGCAGGTAGATGTTCTTTACGTTAATCATTTTCAAAATTGTCGTTTCAAGGCAACATATTTTTCAACTTTTTTCATAGTGTCAACTTTGATCATCTACTATCGCTTCAAAATAATAATACCTAGGCACTTCTAATAAAATGTAGAGTTAGGGAAAACGATTTTCTTTTTTGAATTTTTGTGTTATTTATCAAGATTTGTAAAAAGTCGAAGAACAAATGTTTTTGGGATTGATGTGGAGAGCCTGCCTGCAAGAGGTGATGCACTAATTAAAATTATTAACCCTGTATTTTTTAGACTCTTATAACGCAAAATATTTTTTAATACAATCTGAGTCAAATTAAAATTAGAAATATTCTTTATTTCGTAGATAAGTATTTAAATACATTTGAAATAAGTCAAACAATTTACAAATTGAACTGAATCTGCCACCACTTCGGAAAGTTGATCTGTTGACGAAGAAGTGGCAAGAAACTCAACAGCAATCATCTTTTAAAAATAAGAATAAAAATACACAATAACAACTTACTTACAGCCAGGGAATCCCATGTTCTTGCATCCGGATATCTTATAGTAAACCTTTTCACATAACACTTATCCTTAAATCTTTCGAAGGGATAATCTTAAATATTTTGGAATTTTATTATAAAAGCATACACATTGACCCATGAACGAGTTGGTGATCCAGAGTCTACTAGGTATTATATTTATACATTAGGCAATCAACTACTAGACAGAAATGTAGACATAGATATAGGTAGAGGTAAAGATAGAAGCAGAGATAGACATAACGACAGAGGTGAGAGAGAATACAGATAATGTAGATGGAGATGAGGATAGTCGTGGACACAGACACGGACGTGGACATTGAGATGAGGAAGTCAGAGTCAAATTCAAGAAGTAACATAGTCATAAAGTCATCAGCAAAACGACCTGGCACCGCTAGCAGCACTCGTTCACGAGTATGACGCAAGCACCAGCCGTCACCCTCCTCAACCATTTTAGTGAGAACTAAAGACCAAATGACCCCTTTTGACATACTTACCTACTATAATGATAGATAGGTACTTATAATAATTATGCTGTCACTAAAAATTATGCTCAATCCGCGCCGCCGCCGATGAGATCTGATGTTATTTCTGTAACTGGCTAAAAGGGAGAAGAATTGTAACCTCTCTGTGAACCGTTCTTCTTTAGACCTTTCAACTTTGTAACTGGCTTAACTTAATATGATAGTAATGAATGTGTAAATAAAGTACTTGCTTGACAAGCCACGGCCGAAGTCTTTAGATAGTGTTGTGACCAATCACGCACAACATCCCAGGCATCTGCAACGATTTACTTGCCAATTTTTATAAAAATAAACTACGATACTCTGTTTCGAACATGTTTAAAGTTAAGTCTTACAGGGGAAGCAGGGAATTTTTTTTCTGACATCTTTGATATCGTCCCTTACGAATATCGCTAGATCCACTGATGAAAATCATTTAATTTACATTCAGGCAGATACGGAACTTTACGGAATACTTGAATTAATGATGTGTTGGTTTAGATGTAACTTTGAGATTTGTATTGTACCCATTCTTTCTGGATTCCATAAGTCATTAAATAATTCGAAAAACATCAACTATTTGAAATAGACCGCTTCCTACTGAGACCGTCTCTGATATAGGCTTAGGCTTAGTCAGTATGCATCAATGATATTATTATTTCAAATAATAAGATAATGCAAAAAAAAACAACTTATATCATTCAGGTAACTTTATTTGCAATGCACACCACTATTCTTAACATAATCATATAAATAATTGCTAGTGTGAGACACTTGTGATAAATTTGTAACGATTACAATAACAATTCATATACATAAAAGCTGATACACAACAGTTATTATCTAGGTAAATATCATGCAGATGTCTTATGAGTCAAATTTTACTTACCTAGTACTTGAGGAAGACATATTATCAAATACAAAAAAGTCGGTAAAAGCAGAGTAAAAGTCAGTAGGTATTGTTTTTAACTGATTTTTTAAGGTAAGGTAAAAGATATGCAAAATTGAGATCAAAATAGTTCAATATGTCAAAACTAATTGTTATAGACCATGAAATAAAAAGGCTGTTGTACTTAGGTATATTCTGTCAATAAAAAGAAATTAAAAAATGCTTGGATTAGAAAATATTACAAAATAAAATACTTACAAAGTAGTGTTTAAAAGTAATGTCTCAAAAAAAAAACTTTAACAATACAGAGAATAAAAACATACTTAATCATTTACAAAATTACATTAAAGTTTGTGTCTTCATTTTTATTTGTGATAAAGGGAGTTGACAACAGTGAAAACTCAATTAACTTAATACTCGTTGAAGAACATGGTACATATATGTATAAAATAAAAAAAGTATATGTATAATAAAAATTTAACTTATTTTGAGTAATTTGATTTAATTTAAAAAATAATATTAATTTGATTTTACAAAAACGTATGTATGTAAACGCTAACAAGAAATGCATTTTTAATGCGAATATTATCAAGCTTAGAAAATTTCTAGAATTTTATTGTCATTTTTAAAATTACAATAATAATTAAATATGTAAATGAAATTATGCTTACAAAATATATAAAAAACAGCATCATACCTAGTAATTGATAGACATATTTTGACCACTCATCATAAAAAATAAAGACTAGCTTACTTATCAACAAATTAGGAATCAATTGATTCAGTAATAATCCGTTTAGTATAAGAAGACTATAAGTAATCTAAAGAATCCACTATATTTGAAAGACTCAAGCGCAATACTTTAATGCCTTATTGAATGCGAGCCAATACGTCACAACGATAAATCCGCAAATTAATATGAGTGTTTTTTTTTATGTAGGTATATGACGATGTCAATAACAGAAGTTGTTTAACAGTTTCAATATTAAATCTCGATCGTTGATTTAAATTATTATAAGCGCTGCCATTAAAAGATCTAGACTTTTTAATTTCTTCAGGGATTAAAAATTCAAACTCATCATAGAGTTGAACTAAAGTTGATTTTACAGGTTAAAAACACTAGACTGAAGCATTTTCTATCGTTGATGACCATCACGCGGTTATAATTGTAAATATGGCACATCCCTTAAACCCCTTTTTCTTACATTGGACAAAGTTACTATGAAACTACAAAAATTACTGAATCAACCATTCCTAAACGCTAATTTGGATGGAATATCGAGTTTATTATAAGTCAAACTTCAATAATCTCATAAATGGAGAAGTTCAACTTCGCCTGTGTTAACTCTAACATGAAAGCTTATTTACATTTGATTTGTTAACTATACAGTGTGACTGGTGGGACACTTTTGAAATTCAAGGACGTGATAGTTTGAGGTCATAGATGAGGAGAAAAAATAAATATTAATTATTTACTGAGTGGTTGGCAGCGATCCGAGTGCCAGGACACGTGTTGCGATTGACTCAGGCGTAAGTAAAGTAAATAGTGACATAGTAGTATTTATTTATAGGGAATTCTAGTGAAAAATTTGTATTTACTTTTATTACAGTTCAGAGTGCTCTCCTCCAGTATCTAAAATTTGTCACCAGTCACCCTGTAGATTTTATAACAGTATTCTATAGAGAATTGACAGGGAATCTCTGCTTGGGTTGTGATGAATGTTTAACAAAGCTTTCATAGTTCGGGTCTAGGTGTGTTCGACCGGCGAGCAGGTGGCGGGGCAGGTGTAGAGCTCCCGCGGGAACAGATCCCCGCGGATCCTCATGGCGCGCACGCCGGCCGGCGCCGCGCGGAACTCCATCTCTCCGATGAGGATGTCGTCGGTGTACACCGCCCACTCGCCCGGCCCGCGGACTATTCTTAGTGTTGTCTGTAAAGATAATAATATTATAATAAGTATCTATTTATTTATTTATTTATTTATTAAGGTAACATACAGTCTTTAACAAATCTTTGTAACTTAAAGAATACAATTTGACCTAAAGTACCATATACGATATAACAAAATAGAAACATGTAAACACACAAAAGCAAACTAAAGGAAATTAACACAATAATTACATAATAGGTTCTGAATAAACATTACAGAAATAAATGATTAGGCAGTAATCATTCAAACAAGATCGTCTTTGTATCTTTTTTAAATTTATGTATATTATCACAAAAAATGTCGAGAGATTTCAGGGATTTATTATAGAAAGAGCAAGAGCGCCTGGGGAAGGTATTTTTCGCATAGTTAGTATGATAAGGTGTTATGTAGAAGGTTTCTGTGGAACGAGAGGAAGGTCGAGGTACTTTAAAAATAATTTTACTAAGAAGGTTAGAACAATTTACATGGCTATTTATTATCTTAAATAGAAATATGGTATCCAGGTATCTGCGCCTTAAGTCTAGCAGTTGTATATTATGTCTCAAAGCGCTTTCAACGTAGTCTGTGCTTTGAGAAGCGGCTCGATAATTAAGCGACTTCACAAATTTCTTTTGGACTCTTTCTATACGGCAATTGTTGACAGCATACTGTGGGCTCCAGACTACACTTGCAAACTCTAACACGCTCCTAACAAATGCATTATACAGTAATTTGAGAGTGCTGGCATGTTTAAAAGGTCTTCCTATTCGTAGTATCATACCCAATTGTTTGAACGCTTTGGCTGTTATGATATCAACGTGTTCATTAAAATGCAGTCTAGAATCCAGAGTTACGCCTAGATCCCGTATTGAAGTGACTCGATCTAGGGCCCGCCCTGCAACATTGTAGTTGTACACTATGGGAACCCTCTTTCTCGTGAAAGTGATTATGTGACATTTTTCAATATTCAAGAGTAGTTGATTACATTTGCAGTAGCTTTCAAATCTATCTATGTCACTCTGCAAATCCTGACAATCATTTATAGTTTTGATAATTTTATAAATTTTTGTGTCGTCAGCGTACAGGAGATGTAGTGAATTATTAAAACAACTTCCTATGTCATTAATGTACAGGACAAACAAAAAAGGACCCAGAATTGAACCCTGTGGAATACCTGAAGAGTTCAAAAGAAAAGAAGATTGAAAACCTTTTAAAGTAACTGCCTGAGAGCGGTTGCTAACATAGGATTTGATCCATCGTAGGAGATCGCCATGTACACCAATCTCCCAAAGCTTTTTAATGAGAACTGCGTGACTAATTTTATCAAATGCCTTCGAGAAATCGGTGTACACGGCATCCACCTGATATCCAGCATCCATGGCATTCAATATAAAGTCCACGTATGAGACCAAATTGGTGTTGACACCACGACCCCGACAAAATCCATGCTGCTCATCAGACAGTACGTGAAGCAGTTGAGAGTTTAAAGAAGCTGTAATTAATTTTTCAAAAATCTTCCCAAAAACACAAATTTTAGAGATAGGTCTGTACTGCTTCACATCATGCTTGTCGCCACCTTTGAATATTGGGGTTACAAGAGCCTTTTTCCAAATGTTCGGAAAACATCCCTCAGAAATAGATTTTCTATAAATTATGGTAAGTGGAGTTGAAAATTCCTTGTGCAATTTGCTAATAAGTAGTGGATGAACCCTGTCACAGCCAACGCCTTTATGTACATCTACCAATTTAAACATTTTCATAACAGTTGGTTGTGATATTTCAATTGAGGAAATATTAACTATGGATGTATTGCCATTTGCGACTGAATCGTTGTCCTGCATAGAGCTATCTACATATCTATATTCATTTTTAAAGTACGCGTACACTATGTCGGGCCGCATCGCAACGCAAAAATCCTCTTGCGAGCCCCTCATACATTTTATATGAAGTATCGCACAGTATGCCAGGGTGGGGCGGATCTCATGTCATATAAACCACGTTGAGCACCACGAGCTGGCGCGGCACTCAGCACGCGGGGACACAGGCACTGGCGCGGCACTCACCACGGCGCCGGGCAGCAGCGCGGCGCTGCGCTGGCGGCGCTCGCCCCCCCAGCCGCCCAGCCACGCGTTGAGCACCACGAGCTGGCGCGGCACTCAGCACGCGGGGACACAGGCACTGGCGCGGCACTCACCACGGCGCCGGGCAGCAGCGCGGCGCTGCGCTGGCGGCGCTCGCCCCCCCAGCCGCCCAGCCACGCGTTGAGCACCACGAGCTGGCGCGGCACTCAGCACGCGGGGACACAGGCACTGGCGCGGCACTCACCACGGCGCCGGGCAGCAGCGCGGCGCTGCGCTGGCGGCGCTCGCCCCCCCAGCCGCCCAGCCACGCGTTGAGCACCACGAGCTGGCGCGGCACTCAGCACGCGGGGACACAGGCACTGGCGCGGCACTCACCACGGCGCCGGGCAGCAGCGCGGCGCTGCGCTGGCGGCGCTCGCCCCCCCAGCCGCCCAGCCACGCGTTGAGCACCACGAGCTGGCGCGGCACTCAGCACGCGGGGACACAGGCACTGGCGCGGCACTCACCACGGCGCCGGGCAGCAGCGCGGCGCTGCGCTGGCGGCGCTCGCCCCCCCAGCCGCCCAGCCACGCGTTGAGCACCACGAGCTGGCGCGGCACTCAGCACGCGGGGACACAGGCACTGGCGCGGCACTCACCACGGCGCCGGGCAGCAGCGCGGCGCTGCGCTGGCGGCGCTCGCCCCCCCAGCCGCCCAGCCACGCGTTGAGCACCACGAGCTGGCGCGGCACTCAGCACGCGGGGACACAGGCACTGGCGCGGCACTCACCACGGCGCCGGGCAGCAGCGCGGCGCTGCGCTGGCGGCGCTCGCCCCCCCAGCCGCCCAGCCACGCGTTGAGCACCACGAGCTGGCGCGGCACTCAGCACGCGGGGACACAGGCACTGGCGCGGCACTCACCACGGCGCCGGGCAGCAGCGCGGCGCTGCGCTGGCGGCGCTCGCCCCCCCAGCCGCCCAGCCACGCGTTGAGCACCACGAGCTGGCGCGGCACTCAGCACGCGGGGACACAGGCACTGGCGCGGCACTCACCACGGCGCCGGGCAGCAGCGCGGCGCTGCGCTGGCGGCGCTCGCCCCCCCAGCCGCCCAGCCACGCGTTGAGCACCACGAGCTGGCGCGGCACTCAGCACGCGGGGACACAGGCACTGGCGCGGCACTCACCACGGCGCCGGGCAGCAGCGCGGCGCTGCGCTGGCGGCGCTCGCCCCCCCAGCCGCCCAGCCACGCGTTGAGCACCACGAGCTGGCGCGGCACTCAGCACGCGGGGACACAGGCACTGGCGCGGCACTCACCACGGCGCCGGGCAGCAGCGCGGCGCTGCGCTGGCGGCGCTCGCCCCCCCAGCCGCCCAGCCACGCGTTGAGCACCACGAGCTGGCGCGGCACTCAGCACGCGGGGACACAGGCACTGGCGCGGCACTCACCACGGCGCCGGGCAGCAGCGCGGCGCTGCGCTGGCGGCGCTCGCCCCCCCAGCCGCCCAGCCACGCGTTGAGCACCACGAGCTGGCGCGGCACTCAGCACGCGGGGACACAGGCACTGGCGCGGCACTCACCACGGCGCCGGGCAGCAGCGCGGCGCTGCGCTGGCGGCGCTCGCCCCCCCAGCCGCCCAGCCACGCGTTGAGCACCACGAGCTGGCGCGGCACTCAGCACGCGGGGACACAGGCACTGGCGCGGCACTCACCACGGCGCCGGGCAGCAGCGCGGCGCTGCGCTGGCGGCGCTCGCCCCCCCAGCCGCCCAGCCACGCGTTGAGCACCACGAGCTGGCGCGGCACTCAGCACGCGGGGACACAGGCACTGGCGCGGCACTCACCACGGCGCCGGGCAGCAGCGCGGCGCTGCGCTGGCGGCGCTCGCCCCCCCAGCCGCCCAGCCACGCGTTGAGCACCACGAGCTGGCGCGGCACTCAGCACGCGGGGACACAGGCACTGGCGCGGCACTCACCACGGCGCCGGGCAGCAGCGCGGCGCTGCGCTGGCGGCGCTCGCCCCCCCAGCCGCCCAGCCACGCGTTGAGCACCACGAGCTGGCGCGGCAGGTGCGACTCCACGGTGGCGCGCACGTTCACGTGGAAGTGCACGTTGGCGGGCGGCCACTCGCGCGCCTCGTCCATCAGGTCCACCGCGAACGAGTGTAGGAGTGAACGTAGTCTGAAATTGGAACCAAAACTGTGGATTTGTGACCTCTTAAAGCAACGCTTTCAAGGAATCAAATTGAAAGCAGATAATTTACAAGAATTCATTAATTTAAGTTATTTAACAATTTACGTAATTATTTTGAGTACGTTAAAGTTCGATTGATGAAGAGTTTGTATTCATAACGAAAAAAACTGGCGTTAAAACATTCTAATCGTGCGTGACCCAGTCTTTGTTTCCACGACGAAAATTAATCTAATATACCGTAAATTAATATATCGTCAGTGTCAAAGTGTAACATGAAAACATTCAAAATGTAAATTATTTATAATCTATTAAACATCGTACCTCCCACGTATAACAAGCTGATGTCCTTCCGGAAGTCCTCCTGGCAACTTGGCGATGAGATGGGGATGCCAAGTCGGCTCGTCCTCTTGTGGCGGGCCGGTCAAACAAGCTCTACGAGGCACCTACGAGCATTGCGCTGGATAAAAACTATATGCAAATAACCTATATAGAAATAATTTATTTATGTCAGTTTATACATGAATAATAAAAATAAATAAAAGTTAATTAAATAATTTTAACACTAATAATTTTAATACGAATCGAAACAAAACATAAAAAAATATATTTCTATTTCTTTATCTATATCATTTGATAATACTTATGAGATGTCTAAAATGTATCAAATGCATTCGTAGTTTTTGATTTCTCTTTGTAGGTATTTGAAAAGACAACGATTTTTTTACAGTTTACTACGTGGCAACTTGCGTAACTGCAAAATAGGTTAAAATATCGATAAGACATTAATTTCCATGTTTTCATCACAAGTCTCGCTTTTCCTTTTATTGGCATTTCAAAATTCTCATTTTTATAAATATCTTGCGAGTAGCGAGTTTTTTCTATTGTTGCTCGTAAGCTTCCAAACTTCCAACAAGTCTAACTGCTCAGTGTTAGTTAAGTCCCCGCAAAAACATGGACTTGACCATGTTGTTTTAAAAAATCCCAAATTAAGACGTATCATTTTCACTTTACCTATCCTAAGTGGGCTTTTCAATTGATAGTGTATAAGTAATTGATAAGTATTCAATTACAAACATAGATCATAGATACAGATAATATATTTGCAGTTTATAAAGTTTCCAGAATGGCTATTTAGCGATAGGTAAATGCAGTAATGCGCGTAAACGAGTTCAATAAAAAAGGATGTAATTTCGAAAACCTACGGAACACAAATCAAGGTATTAAAAAAATGCAATTGTTTCATTTTCATAGAAACATTAGTGATCAAGACTTAAACAATCGATACACAGACACATACACTGATATATGTAAAGTTTATTTTTCAAAATGTAGGTACGGTTACGGTTCCACGGTGTGCACCTACTACTTCTTCGAAAAAAAAAAACGATTGTAAGATATGTGGTATCAATTTCAGTTTTTAGTTTAACGGTACACCTGTACTTAATATGAAAAAAATGTTTTCGTAGAGAAATAGTGCAGAAATATTAAATTTATGTTTACTATAACTACACACAAAATATCAAATAAAATACTTTCTATCCTAAGTTTATCGCATATAATAATCAGCTATATTTCACGCGTGACCACGACGTTTAACAGACCACGTATGTAGAGTTTTAATATGAAATCCAGTTAAAAACCATGTTATTCAAAGGAAAATTTAAAAAAGCCATAACTAAACCTAAAAATAGTCATATAGGTACATTATAAAAATCTCATACTTATAAAATTCTTTGATACAGACCTCCTCTCTATACGGCGCTAGCATGGGAAAAATGTCTGTCTTCTGAATGTTTATCGTTGCATCTCTGACGCCTGTAATTTGTATGAAATTGGCAGCTAGTGGACTTGGGTTGCGATGTATGTAGTTGCAATAATATTCCCCATCGACTGCGAATAAGGTTTCCTTTTCGTCGATCAATATTTCTATCGTGAAGGGGCGATTCATTTTGAAAGGAAATAACCTGGAAAATGAAGAATTGATTTCAGAACATTGGACTCTCACATATAACTTGTTTAAGAAATAGCCGGATTGGAGTATTATATCAATGTCTTGAATGAATAGAATACTTTTATGAAGCTTTAGTTCTTTTAAGGCATAGGTAAGTTTAAACACATAGTTATATTATTAAATTCTAATGTATTCTACTAATATTACTTATATCTTAATATATAAAACTGTTCCGTTACTGAATGAGTGACTGACAGACAACGTACAGCCATAACTACTGGGCGTAGAGAGATGAAATTTGGAATAATTTATAATTTGGACACATTCCTCAAAGGGTGCGAGGGAGCACTGAGGAAGGAATTCCCGAAATTCCCACGGGAACGGGAAATATAGGATTTTTCGTTTATATGAAAAATCTTATTCCTAGAGTACTTCAATGAGTGTCTAATTGCATTATGGAAGGAATTCTCGAAATTCCCACGGGAACGTAAAATATGGGACTTTTGAGTTTGTATGAAAAATCTCTTATTTCATGAATGCACCGAGATGTGGAACTTAGTAAAAAGGTTCTCCAATATATATCTGGTTGCATTATGGAAGAAATTCCCGAACTTTCCACGGGGTCGGGAAAAATAAGACTTCTCTGTTTATCTCTTACGATGTTGCGGGTAAAAGCTTCGTAATAATAATATAAGTAATATTAGAAGAATAAATTAAACAAAGATAATGAAAGACGTCGTTCAAATGGCTTTAAATTCTAGCCGCTTCAGGTCGTGTAAGAATAGCACTATCACCGGTTAATCCACTAGTAAGACTCCTTCAGGGTTTGTCTGAGTTACGTTTACCTTACATATAAAATTTGCCGCGAAATATCATCGCTCCACCTATGTTTTCCGCCTTCATAAATCCTTGCGCTGTCATCTTCGACCTCATATACACTTATCATCGTGCGAAATTGACGTCAAACGTAGGTTTAGCCACCGATACAAAAGAACATCTCGCCATGGACTGACTCATCTTATCAACTCAAGGTCACATCGTACCTAAAAGCCGTGGTCTCCTCCGCGCCCCACCGTTCGTTGCGCCTGGTATTTCTGACCACATACTGTTGAGGAATGCGGACGTTGAAATGGATGGCAATATCCAAACGTCCGGAGGAGTTGTTGCAGCCAATATTTACGGCAAACCTGGAAATGTTATATAAGGTATCACACAAGTATCTGCTTCACGGTATATGTATAAGGCAACGTTGAACTCTAATTGAGACGGTTACTTATATGTAGTCGAAGCGCACATGGGCATAAAATATCATTTACCGGTTTTTTTTTTTATGAATTATGGATGGGACCTTTGTCTTCCATGCCACCTGATGTTAAGTGAACCTGAAGACTAAGGTGTTACACGTCCATCCAAGATAAACCTATTCACTCGACGCATAAAAGTACTAGGACTATACTGGTCAGGGAAAATAGACGCAGGCAGATCATTCCAAACCTTGGCGACCTGTATCAAAAAGGAACTGTCAAAGCGCTTAGTTCGACTTTTCGGAATATCCACCACATACGGGTGGAAGTTCTGTCTGCGTCTAGTAGTCCGATGGTAAAAGGGTGAGGGTTCAATTTGTTCAAACAGAGCACTGGCGCACTCACCAAAATGTATCCTGTAGTCCTGTAGTACACGGTTAAACACGCAACCTTACGACGATGCTCTAAGGTCTGCAGTTTTTTGGTTGTAAGGTCGACGTCGTTAATTAATTTACGGGCTCTTCGGTCAACGGAGTCCAGCGCTTCTAGTTGATATTTGGCAGAACCATCCCAAAGATGACTGCAGTACTCCATGCATGATCGCACTTGAGCTGTGTATAAGTATAGAAGCTGTGCAGGGCCGAAGTACCGCCGTACCTTCGAGATGATTCCCAGCTTTTTCGAAGCTACTTGAGCCATGGACACAATTTGTTGACCGAAGTTTAAACTGGATGTTACAGTTACGCCTAAAAGCCCTAGATGGTCAGTGATGGGGACAGATACATTTTGGAAAGTGGGCGTAAATGTGAAGGTGCTCTTTTTTACGGAGAATAGACACGCCTGAGTTTTGGACGCGTTGAATTTGACCAAATTCGACTCACCCCAATCGGATACTTTCCGTAAGGTCAAATCAACGCGCTCAATCATTGACTTTCTTAAACTCTCGATTTCACGGGGGCTCGCTCGCGCATTGGATACGTATCTCTCTACAATAGTGCTGTCATCAGCATAACCAATAATGCCCGGTGTTAAAAGGTCATTAATGTGCAGCAAGAATAATGTTGCAGAGAGAACAGATCCCTGAGGTACCCCGGCATTAATTACCATTTGGTCAGAGGAGTAGCCATCTAAGACTACTCGAATTGACCGTTCCCTCAGAAAATCAGATATCCAGTCGCAGAGCCCAATCGGTATGCCATATGCTGGGAGCTTACTTAAGAGACCATCATGCCAGACCCTGTCAAAGGCCTTGGAAATGTCCAAGGATACAGCTATTGCTTCACCAAGACCCTCCAAGGCCTCACGCCATAAGTGAGTGGCATACACGAGAAGATCGCCGGTCGAGCGTCCGTTGCGGAATCCCTACTTCGGTATTGGCTGTACGTTAACAAGCTTCTAGGACTTGGGGACCTTACCCGATTCCAATGAAAGTCGATAGAGGCGCGTCAAAACGGGAGACAACTCAGCTGCGCAGCGTTTTAGGACCACTGCAGGAATACCGTCTGGACCACTAGCTTTGTTCTGGTCTAGGTGCAGCAAGCATTTAAGAACCTCCTTTTGGCGAATGTGAACGGTACCCATTGTAGGTCCGAACTTAGGTAATTGAGGTAGGATTTTTCCTTGGCAATCTAAACGAGAATTTTCCGCGAAGATACTAGCAAATAAATCTGCTTTCTCCTTAGCAGTGTGGGCCAGAGAACCATCGGGTTTCCTCAGTGGTGGCAGCGACGGGCGACAAAAGTTCGTTTCGACCGACTTGGCAAGGGACCAGAAAGTTTTGCTTCCCGAAGGGTTTTCTGCTATTATGTCTCAGATACGGCCTATGTGGGCAAAACGAGCTCTTTTGATCACCTTTTTGCAGGTCTTGGCGGCAGCATTGTATCTTTTCTTAAGTTCATGCGAATCCAGGGCTTTGCTTCTGCGAGCATTTGCCTAGGCTTTGTATGCTTCCCGCTTTCGCTTTTCAGCGGCAAGGCAAGCACTATTAAACCATGGGCAAGCTTTGGTTTTAAGGGATAGGTCAGCGTGGGGAATGTAGTACCACATTGCTTTAACTATCACACTTGAGACAGCATCAGCGCAGCACGATGGATCGGTTGATGTAAAACAAGTTTTCCGCCATGGATAAGATGCGAAGAAATGTCGCATTTCATCCCAATCTGCTGACTTGTAACGCCATACTCGCCTGGAGCCTTTTGGGCGGGTGTCAGGTGGCGATCACAGCGATACAGATTTCACCATACAGTGATCGGATGTCCCTAAAGGTGCAGTGACGGACACCGAATATCTGTCAGGATCGGTTGTCAGTAGAAGGTCCAAGCAATACGCAGTATGGCCAGCAACGTCGGGGATGCGCGTAGGCTCGTTAACAAGCTGTGAGAGACCATAAGTCAGCGAAAACTTAAAGGCCTCTCTGCCAGCATGGTCAGTGTCCTGATACGGGTATAACCACTGCCCGTGGTGAGCATTAAAATCCCCCAGAAACACCAACTGCGCCGTGGGAAAACGTTGCTGAATCTTATCTGCTGTATTGCCAAGGTATTCCATAAGCCTCGTTGTCTCCCGATCTCCGCTATGTGAACGATAGATACAGGCGTAAACCACTTGGTTTAGGCCAGTATCTACGTGAACCCATATGACTGAAAGGTCCGGCACTTCCAAGTAACAGAGACGCTGATAACAGATCGCGTCACTGGCATACATGCACACCTCGGCGTGCGGGCAGAATAGAGACTCCAGGATATAGCCTGGGTAACCAAGGTATGCCGAGTCTGACGGATCGCAGATCTGCGTCTCCGTTAGAAAGAGTAGGTGTGGTCTCTCCGTCTCATGATGGTGGTGGACATCATTCAGATTGGAGTGCACTCCTCGGATGTTACAGAAGTGCACTTAGAGGGAGAGGAAGTGCAACCGCTGTTGAACCTTACTCTTTTTAGGACCTTTCATTGTGAATTGGTAGTGGAGTGAATAGGGAGGAGAATAGAAGTTGAGTGAAGCGCTGCAAATGGAACCAAGCTACTCGTAGGGAACAACGCACCATTGGGGAACTCGCCTGGAGAGTGCGGGGACGCCCGAACCCCCCCCCCCCCCCCCCCCCCAGGTCGCCATCGGGTCTTCTCCAACCGGTCGCCAACCGGCAAGATGGAGCCTCCCGGGATTTTTCGAAAGGTGGCGGGGCAGCCTTTCGCATGTGGCTGGCATGCTACTTGGGTCCCCTACTACCCGCGGTCGGCCAGCGGTGCATTGTGCTTCGGATCCCGCTACCCTCCAAAACGAGTTACCCGGTGAGTCACTATCCTACGAGTTGAAAACAGTTCTCCAATGCAGCACGATTACTCAGACCTACCCTCCTAAATGGCTACACTAAACATCATGCCGGAACGCGACTAAGTCACTTGGCGGCATGGTTTTGACTAGTGGGTGGTGACAAGCCGCGGCCGAAGCCTACCACCAGATGATACCGCTCGTTTAGCGCCACCCAGGGACCACGTACAAGGCATCGAGGGCTAAACCTTGCGGACGCGAGCAGTTTTCAGTCCCCTAAGACTATTTATGCTAGAAAATTGAAAAAAGTCAGATATGATTAGAATTCATATACAAGAATGGACAGCGCATTCATGCTTTAGTCATGATCAAAGCTTGGGAAAGTATTTAGGTACTTAGGTACGATTGGATGAAGTATCCTTAAACGGAAAATCAAGTTCAATAATTAATAATAAAGTCCATAATATTCGGTTAAAGTAATTAAATAATTATAAAACATACTTAGGAAAGCATAAAACCGAATTAAAAAGTAGGTATATATAATGTGATCACTATCCGCACAGAAGTGTGTAAAACTTACTTCGGGAAAACACTTGAGCAAACAGCGGAAAATCGAGGAAATGGATGGGTTTACTTACACAAGTAGACAGGTTTGATCAATCTTCGTAAATACAGCGAATATACGATACCTCAATATGCGATAAGTGTTGTTATGAGGTTTTAAGCTATCACTATTAGTAGAGGTTTTGCTTCGTCTGATTTAAAATAATAGTAATAAATAATTTGTAATATTTTTATTAAATAAAACTAAATAATACAAAATAGTCAATCACATGATGTCGGTATTGCATACGTAGCTAAAGTAAACTTTCCAACTTGAACTTACTTACATCCTGATTTCGGTATTTGAACTATGTTCTAATATGACACAATATTAACGATTTGACATACTTACTAGTTTGAACAAAAGTCATAATTATCGATGTTGGTACGAATCCGTAGTAATTTTTATTTTTAGACGGTCAATTTATACATTCGAGGTTACATAAATTCCCACCAAGCTGAAAATTGGTAAGATTCTTTAAAATATGATTAAAAATAAAATTTGAAAGTTCCCCATAATTCCCTTGTATAGAATTTTTTTATTTTTAGATGGTCAATTTAGACATTCGATGTTACATAAATTCCCACCAAGCTGAAAATTGGTAAGATTCTTTAAAATATGATTGAAAATAAAATTAGAAAGTTCCCCATAATTCCCTTGTATAGAATTTTTTTATTCAAGTTCAAACGTCAAATATATCAGTTTTTTGCAATTTTCAGCAAAATGGTATGTTTGATCATAAAAATATCTAGGATAAATACCTTGGAGAGCATAAACCTATCTACAAAAAATGTATCGGTACTTTTTCCCTTTTTTAGCTACCGTTTTGGAGATATAACGATTCAAAAAGTTATAAAAGTTGTAATTGTCATAATATACACACGTTTCCACGCCACCTATGAGGTAGTGTTCTTAGTGCGTTATTTTTAACGTGGTTTCCCCTTTAGGCCTATTCCACGGGTCTATTCCAGGGTCCTGTTTAATTTGAAACTATTACAAAATAATGGATAGTAGCAGATATTGAAACAATAAAAGCAACAAGGGTATAAAAAAAATAGTTGTGAAATTTAATCATCCGAGTCGTAACTTTCAATTTCTTCTTCTTGTTGTGCTTGTTCCTCTTCTTCTTCTCCTTCTTGATCTTCATCCTGAGTGCATGTAAACTGCGTTAAAAGCGATGTATCCCATGAAGCCTTGTTGGGATCAAAGGGGTCCTCTACTGTTGCTGATTCAATATTAGCACACGACAGGCCTAGACAATGTTTACATGCCAGAGAACAGAAGAGTCCAACTTTTCTGCAACCACATTTAGCACTGCACCCCTTTTTGCAATAGCAAAAAATTGTGTTCAACAGTCCGGCGCAGATGGAAGTAAAGTTTGAACTAAATTATGTGTATTTCATACTATACCTAAGTTCTCCTACCCTCATACTCATGCTTCTCATTATCAGCGGCTAAATAGGCAGATCTCCGAGTTCTTGAAACGCGACAAACGCCGTTTTAATACAGATCGTATAAAAACGGCTATTTAGCAGAGCTGGAAACTGCTCGCGTCCGCAAGGTTTAGCCCTCGATGCCTTGTACGTGGTCCCTGGGTGGTGCTAAACGAGCAGTAAAATCTGGTGGTAGGCTTCGGCCGTGGCTTGTCACCACCCACTAGACAAAACCATGCCGCCAAGTAACCTAGTTGCGTTCCGGCATGATGTCTAGTGTAGCCATTGAGGAGGATAGGTCTGAGTAATCGTGCTGCATCGGAGAACTGTTTACAACTCGTAGGATAATGACTCACCGGGTAACTCGTTTTGGAGGGTAGCGGGATCCGAAGCACGGTGCACCGCTGGCCGACCGCAGGTAGTAGGGGGCCCAAGTAGCATGCCAGCCACATGCAAAAGGCTGCCCCGCCACCTCGCGAAAAATCCCGGGAGGCTCCATCGTGCCGGTTGGCGACCGGTTTGAGAGGACCCGATGGCGAACTCGGGGGGGTTCGGGCGTCCCCGCAGTCTCCAAGCGAGTTTCCCAATGGTGCGTCACCCCTATCGAGTTGCTTGGTTCCATTTGCAGCGCTTCACTCAACTTATATTCTCCTCCCTATTCACTCCACTCCAAAACTAATGAAAGGTCCAAAGAAGAGTAAGGTAACACAGCGGTTGCACTTCCTCTCGTTTAAAGTGCACTTCTGTAACATCCGAGGAGTGCACTCCAATCTCAATGATGTCCACCACCACCTCGAGACGGAGAGACCCCACCTACTCTTCCTAACGGAGACGCAGATCTGTGATCCGTCAGACTCGGCATACCTTTGTTACCCAGGTTACATCCTGGAGTCCAAATTCCACCCGCACGCCGGGGTGTGCATGTATGCCAGTGACAAGATCTGTTGTCAGCGTCTCCGTTACTTAGAAGTGCCGGACCTTTCAGTTATGTGGGTTCACATAGATACCGGCCTAGACCAAATGGTATACGCTGGTATTTATCGGTCACACAGCGGAGATCGGGAGACAACGAGGCTTATGGACTATCTCAGCAGTACAGCGGACAAGGTTCAGCAACGTTTTCCCACAGCGCAGTTGGTGTTCCTGGGGGATTTTAACGCACACCACGGACAGTGGTTATACCCGTTTCAGGACACTGACCATGCTGGTAGAGAGGCTTTTAAATTTTCGCTCACTCATGGCCTCTCTCAGCTTGTTGACGAGCCTACGCGCATCCCAGACGTTGCTGGCCACACTGCTTACTGCCTGGACCTTCTGCTGACAACCGATCCGGACAGATATTCGGTGTCCGTCACTGCACCCTTAGGGACATCCGATCACTGTCTGGTGAAATCTGTATCGCAGTACTCGCCACCTGACACCCGACCAAGTGGTTCTAGGCGAGTATGGCGTTACAAGTCGGCAGATTGGGATGAAATGCGACATTTCTTCGCATCTTATCCGTGGCGGCAAGCTTGTTTTACATCAACCGATCCATCGTGCTGCGCTGATGCAGTCTCAAGTGTGATAGGTCAAGCAATGGAGTTCTTCATTCCCTACGCTGATCTATCCCTTGAAACCAAAGCTCGCCCATGGTTTAGTGCTGAATGCTCTTCCGCTGAAAAGCGTAAGCGAGAAGCGTACAAAGCCTGGGCAACCGCTCGCAGAAGCAAAGCCGTGGATTCGCATGAACACAAAAAGAGGTACAATGCTGCCGCCAAGTCCTGCAAAAAGGTGATCAAGAGAGCTCGTTTCGCCCACATAGGCTGTATCGGAGACAGAATAGCCTCATACCCCTCGGGAAGTAAAGCTTTCTGGTCCCTCGCCAAGTCGGTCGAAACGAACTTTTGTCGCCCGTCGCTGCCGCCTCTGCGGAAACCTGACGGTTCTCTGGCCCACACCGCTAAGGAAAAGGCGGATTTATTTGCCAGTATCTTTGCGGAAAATTCTCGTCTAGATAGCCAAGGTAAAATCCCACCCCAATTACCTCAGTTCGGTCCTACAATGGGTACCGTTCATATTCGCCAAAAGGAGGTTCTTAAGTGCTTGCTGCACCTAGACGAGAATAAGGCTAGCGGTCCAGACGGTATTCCTGCAGTGGTGTTTAAACGCTGCGCAGCTGAGTTGTCTCCCGTTTTGACGCGTCTCTATAGACTCTCTTTGGAATCTGGTAAAGTCCCCAAATCCTGGAAGCTGGCTAACGTACAACCAGTACCGAAGAAGGGAAGCCGTGCTGATCCTGTCAACTATCGACCAATTTCAATCACCTCCATACTTTGTAAAGTCATGGAACGTGTATTGAACAATCGACTCCTGGCATACCTTGAGAACAACGAGCTCCTAAGCGATAGCCAATATGGTTTCCGCAGTGGACGCTCGACTGGCGATCTTCTCGTGTATGCCACACACTTATGGAGTGAGGCCTTGGAGGGTCATGGTGAAGCAATAGCTGTATCCTTAGACATCTCCAAGGCCTTTGACAGGGTCTGGCATGATGGTCTCTTAAGCAAGCTTCCAGCATATGGCATACCGACCGGGCTCTGCGACTGGATATCTGATTTTCTGAGGGAACGGTCGATTCGAGTAGTCTTAGACGGCTACTCCTCTGACCTAATGGCAATTAATGCCGGGGTACCTCAGGGATCTGTTCTCTCTGCAACTTTATTCTTGCTGCACATTAATGACCTCCTAACACCAGGCATTATTGGATATGCTGATGACAGCACTGTTGTTGAGAGATATATATCCAATGCGCGAACGAGCGCCCATGAAATCCAGGTTTTGAGAGAGTCTTTGATTGAGCGCGTTGATTCGACCTTGCGGAATGTGTCCGATTGGGGCGAATCTAACCTGGTCAAATTCAACGCCTCCAAAACACAAGCGTGTCTATTCTCCGCAAAAAGGAGCACCTTTACTCTTACGCCCACTTTCCAGAATGTATCTGTTCCCATCACCGATCAACTAGGGCTTCTGGGCGTCACTATAACGTCCAAATTAAACTTCGGACAACAAATTGAGTCTATGGCAAAAACGGCTTCCAAAAAATTGGGTATCATCTCGAAGGTCCGGCGGTACTTCAGCCCTGAACGGCTCCTCAACTTATACACAGCCCAAGTGAGGTCTTGCATGGAGTACTGTAGTCACCTTTGGGATGGTTCTGCCAAATACCAGCTCGAAGCGCTAGACTCTGTTGACCGAAGAGCCCGAAAACTCATAAATAACAACAACCTTACAAATAAAAAATTGCAGACGCTGGAGCATCGTCGTAAGGTTGCTTGTTTGACAGTATTTTATCGGCTACATTTTGGTGAGTGTGCGAGTGCTCTTTTTGACCAAATTGAACCCACCCCTTTTCACCACCGGACTACCAGACGCAGACAGAACTTCCATCCGTATATAGTGGATATACCAAGAATTCGAACAAAACGCTTCGATAGTTCCTTTTTGGTACGGATTGCCAAGGTGTGGAACAATCTGCCTGCGTCTGTTTTTCCTGACCACTACAGTCCTGGAACTTTTAAGTGTCGAGTGAATAGGTTTCTCGTGGATGGACGTGTAACACCATAGTCTTCATGCGCACTTTCCATCAGGTGGCATGGAAGACAAACGTCCTATCCTTACAATATAAAAAAAAAAAAAAAAAGCTGAAGAGGTAATGTGCAAGCCACGTTGCTCGCAGAATGGATAGCCATTGAGGCATTATGGTACCTGAGTGACGACCACGTACGTGAGGAGATGTAGCGTTGGAAGATCCCGCAACGTGGACCGACGATCAAACGACAAAGTCACCGGTAAACACTGGATGAGGGGAGCGCAGGACCGATCTGTATGGAGAACCTTGGGGAAGGCCTATGTCCAGCAGTGGGCATCTCCTGGCTGAATGAAGATAATGCTGTTACAATGACCGATAGAAACATATCTGACCATTTATTACAACTATAGAGATGTACATACGTGGCGTAGGTACTCATGCATAATGACCATTACAACTTTTAGAAAAAAAGCTCAAAAACGGTGGCTCGTAGGAAAAAGTATTGGTACAGTTTTTGTAGATAATTTTATGATCCATAATTTTGTCCTAGGTATTTTTATGATAGGGTAATTTTTTGACGTGTAACCTTGAATAAAAACAAATCTACACAGGGGAACTATGGGGAACTATCAAATTTTATTTTTAATCATATTTTAAACAACCTTGCCGATTTTCAGCTTGGTGGCAATTTATATACCTAAATTAACTCTTATTTTTCATCAAATTTGACCAGGCTAGTTAGTGATGATGAGTAATGTCTAATGAATGAGTAATGACGCACGCAAGCTAAGTCCATCTAACTGACTTTGAAGTCTTTTAACTAGGTAGTTGACCAGAATCACTTACTCGATTATAATTCCGTTGAATAACGTTTCTACATAAGCGGCTATCATAACAATGTTACAGAATAAATATAAAGCAAAGTTGTATCCATTATTGTGTTAGTTTTCTGGCAATTATTTAATGTATCAATTTGATATTATTATATATACCTATAATCTGCATACCTACGTTAATTACTAGTTCGGTAACAGGTGCTAAATTAATTAACCTAAGTACGAGTAGTTATAATTAACTTTAAGGTCCACTTTTGAATTTAATTATCATTAAAGGATTATAACATCTCAACAAAGAAGAATGCGGGATGGTGTATCGCCTGTTTAAGTCAACGTTTTGGCGCCAAACTTACACCATTGAATAAGAAGATTCTTATCTTCATTTTTCAGCAATTAGATCATTTTTAAAAGTCCGGAGAAAAGAAAAATCGCAATTTGAATAGTTTTTGTTTTTCATACACAAATTCAATAACGAAACGTAAATGTAGACAATAAACTAAACGAAAACTTTAACTGTGTCAAATCTGCCAACTCAAATGTCATACTACGTCACCCACCTTCATCTTCATTCAATCAAAATCAATCAATAGCGTTTTAAAGTTCGTCTGTGTAAAAGCTTGTCGTACGTTTTTTTTATAAACTTCGTCGACGCATTTTACAGTAGTACAACCATTTTACAGTAGGTAGTACAATTTAGTTTCGTTTCAACAAAAACAGTAATAGCCATTTTAGTAATATATACTATTGTGACATCTAGCTATGACATTGACAAACGATTTTTATCACAAGCTCACGTTTACGTTCAAATGTTGTGTTCAGGATTTCTAACAATACGATGCCAATATTTGAAATGCAAATAACTTTTAAATCCCAACTTCGAAAAATCTGAAAACTTTTGTCATAATTAACCATATGTAATATTTATAACATATACATGTTTGAAATAAAATTGTTAAGTTCCAGAAAGCTATACAGCATTCTCATACACGCCTGCCAAACTTCTTTCCCGCTACAATGTTTATAATCATCGTATCACTTACCATGGTAGGTCTTCAGTGGGTTTCCCGGTACAGATGATATGCGAGCCGATGCTGGGCGGCTCCGCCAGGGGCAGCGTGAACTTCACATCCCGGGCCTCGGACAGCTGAAGCTGGAATCCAAGGAGAACATCTTTAATCTAAATTATACATTAGCCAAATTTAGACACCAACTACTTATTTGGCCCAAAAGGTTAGCCTTTAAATAAGTTTATGTTATAAATAAAATAAGTTTATGTTTTTATCGATTCACGCTTTGTGGAAGGACCCCTCCAAGATTTGCCTTGCTTACGACCACCCTTCCTATAAAGTCTGACACCAAATATGACCGTTCAGCTGTTATAGGCGATGTGTTCTGGAAAGATTTTATGAAGAGCCTGCGACCCATCTTCACTTACTATATAGTGAAATTGAGGTCAAACACGAGAAAATAATTAAAGACTTAACCGCCATCTGACCGTCGCTTTCGTATAGGCACCATCAGTTTATCTCAAACCTTCAAAATATATCAAAGAGTTCAAAGCAATAATAATAAATAAATATTTCTGACACTCACACAACATTATCTAGCCCAAATTAAGTTTCTTAAAGAACTTGTGTTAGGGATTCTAGGTAACTGATATACTTAAGAAATATATAAACATACATATTGAATAAATACATATTTTTATTAGAATAAACTTAAATAAACATATAAACATCCATGACTTGACGACTAATATCTGTGTTCATCACACAAATATCCGCCGCCGCCGGGATTCGAACCCAAGACCTGTAGCACAGAAGGCAATGTATGTTACCACTACACCAGCCGGTCGTCAAATCCAACTTCAAAGCGTTTATCGCTATACCTAGGGCCGTCTTAAAATCACTCTGTCCTACAGAGCTCCATCCAGTCGTGAAACCCGTATGAAAATCCTTTCAAGTACAAACAAAGTTGGGAATTTCTTTTTATGATGTGTATGTTTAGATAGAGCACCGTGAAATTAATATTCAGAACATGCGAACCTAATAAATAAGTCGAGAATACGAGAATTCATAGCACAACTAAGTAATAATAGGTTGGGGAAAAGTCTTTTCGCATTATAGTATGTATGAACTTGTAATAAAATCTCTATAGCTATAGTATTTGTATCTGGGTGGTTTTGGTATCATTGAAAGGTAAAATTTTAAAGAACATAATTCCAAATTAAAATTATGAAAATGTGTGATTTTCATTTGTTTTTCGTACTGTCAAGATGAGTGAATCTAATGAAGAAATTCGATACATTTTAAAATTTTACTACTACCAAAAAGGTAAAAATGCAACGCGAGCCGCGAAAAAAAATTGCGATGTTTATGGACCTAGTGCACTATTACTTATTCTGTGCTAGTGCAGTGTCTGTGAGAGTAGCACAAATTTGGTTTAAGCGTTTTCAATCCGGACATTTTGATGTCAAAGATGCACCTCGCTCTGGTCACCCTATTACGGATAAAATGGATGCCATTTTTGAAAAAGTGGAGCAAGATCGTCATATCAGTAGTTACGACTTAGCTGAAGAACTGGGAATTGACCACTAAACAGTTTTGTCGCATTTGAAAAAAGCTGGGTACACAAAAAAGCTCGATATTTGGGTACCTCACGAGCTCACGGAAAGAAACCTAATGAACCGTGTACTCATTTGTGATTCTTTATTACGACGTAACGAAACCGAATCATTTTCGAAGAAGCTGATAACTGGTGATGAAAAGTGGATCACGTACGACAAGAACGTGCGAAAAAGGTCGTGGTCAAAGGCCGGTCAGGCTTCACAGACTGGTGAAACCCGGGTTAACACGCAATAAGGTGATGTTGTGTGTGTGGTGGGACTGGAAGGGCATTATTCATTATTAGCTGTTACCACCAGGCAGGACTATCGACTCTGAACTCTACTGCGAACAACTTATGAGATTAAAACAAGAAGTTGAGAGAAAGCGGCCGGAATTGATCAACAGAAGGGGCGTGGTGTTTCATCATGATAACGCTTGACCTCACACATTCATAGCCACCCAGCAAAAATTAAGAGAGTTTGGCTGGGAGGTGTTAAAGCATCCGCCGTATAGTCCTGACCTTGCACTTTCAGATTTCCACCAGTTTCGGTCTCTTCAGAATTCTTTAGGCAGTGTTAGGTTAACATCACGAGAGGAATGCCAAATCCACTTGTCGCGGTATTTTGATGAGAGGTCCCAAAATTTTTATAGCAATGGGATCATGTCCCTACTTACAAGATGGCAAAAGGTTTTCGAACAAAATGGTACATACATACTTTAGTTAAATGTCAATAAACTATATTAAAAAATGTTTTGAATTTTCTTAAAAAATGCGAAGAAATTTTTTCCCCAACCCAATACATATGTGTAGTAAAACTGAAAGAAACTGTTCTTCCATTATTCCAATTGAAGGTTATTGAAGTGAGTTGGATCTTTGCTAATTAGCGAAGAAGGCTATGCTCGTTATCGATATCTTCAATTAGGAACGAGATTGGAAAAGACATTAACGCAGACGTTTTAATTAGGTTTTCTTCTGTTTGAACAATTTCCTAATTTTCGCTTGAGTTATTTAAAGTGTAGGACTATTTATAACATTATTTTTTGCTTCTTATTGACCTTTTATACATTCTGTGTTAGTGTTTTAATCACGAATCTCTTCTTCGTAGGTTAAGAGCTGGGAAGAACTACTATTCGGGTTGAATTTATAATATCGGATTTCTATTAAATATTCAGACGCCACACAGACCACAGGATTTCAATATTTGATGTTATTTCACAAAAAATACGTATAATATGAGCGGAGTCGTGACAATAAACATTAATTTTTCGGCAATAATTGAAATAATTTTTGACAATAAACACCATCGGGTTTCTATTTTATATGCTTAAATATTAGATTTTAGAATTAATATAAAAACCCATTAAGACCAACGGTGATGGGGACCTATCAATTTAACTCCTATGTTTCTTTCAGCAATGTTCAGTAGTTCTGGTAATATTAATTTGTGATTAAAAAAAAAAAATTCTCAGAAAAAAATGGAAATTAAGCCTAATTTTCAGATCTTGCATATGAATTCTTGTCTCAAACCGAACCGCAATAAATCGGTGCTATATTTTTAATAATATTGTAACAGTTCTTTTTTAGAATAATTTGAACGATAACTTTTACTTTAAATTAGAAAAAAACAATATTGCACAATATTTTTATTCCTCAACCTGTCTTAAAAAGTACTAGAGTTACAGTAGAATATTGTCTAAATAATTCATTCGATTAGCACATGTTAAAATAAACTTGAGTCATAGAATACAGTACGAGCAATTCTATAAGGAGCAATTATTTAGAAATTCCCAGAGTATTACTAAGCAGCGTTATCAAAAACGAGAATTGCATACCTGAACAATAGTTGGATTATGTTCAAAGAAGGGTAATGAATTCATATTAAATATTTATTAAATTATATAAAAAATAAACGATCTGGTAAAAATACAAAAATAGGAGGGGATTTTAATATTAATATGTTAAAAAATAATTTCAAAACCAATGAGTTCTTAGACCTTATATCAGAATTTAACTTTACCCAACACATAAAACACCCAACTCGTGGGGCTTCATGTTTAGACCTAATTTTAACTAACTTTAAGTACAAAAATCTTTATAGCACTGTCGAAGACTTCGGTTTATCTGACCATCGAAACACAACTTTAAAATTAAACATAGAACCAACTTTCAAATCAAAAAATATGTATACTTATAAGCGAATATTTAACAATTACAACATGCAAAATTTTAAATTACAGTTGAGAGAAATAATGTGGTCACAGTGTCTCACAAGTGTTGATAATATAAATAAAAATTATGAAATATTCCTTCAAATATTAACAAATATCCTAAATAACACCATTCCAAAGAAAAAGATCCAAATTAATCAAACTTTTAAAAAATCTTGGCTCACAAAAGGTATTAGAAAATCTTGCAAAAATAAAAGACTTAAAATTATTTACAGATAAAACAAAAGATCCAACTTTACTTAATTACTATAAAAAATACGAATATACTTTAAAAAGAATAGTTACAGCTTCAAAACGTTTACAATACACCAATAGATTAAATAAATCGGAAAATAAAATAAAAAAAACGTGGAATATTATAAACGAGCGAACAAATAAACGTAAAAATTTCAACAAAAACAACATACAGCTAAAAATAAACAACCAGATAGTGACAGATCAGAAACAGGTTGCAACAGCCTTTAATGATTTTTTTGCTTCCATTGGGGAAAACAGCAGCTTTGATAAATCCTATAAATCTCTCCCTGGCACATCAACAACCCAGCCAAATACAATGTTTTTAGCGCCTGTCACTACTACTGAAATACTTAAAATTATAATAAACCTAAAAAACAAAAATAGTCATAGCTTAGATAATCTCCCACCAAAATTAATAAAATATTGTGCTGAAGAACTTTGCATACCTTACTGTTTTCTTATAAACCAATCTTTTGAACAAGGAACTTTTCCAGATTTATTAAAACAGGCCTTAGTAAAACCTATCCATAAGAAAAACTCAAAATCAGATCCTAACAACTTTCGACCAATAGCGCTATTATCAACTTCATCAAAAATTTTTGAACAAGCCATGTATAATCGAGTATCTAACTTTTTAGAAAAATGTAAAATTTTAAACGCACATCAATACGGTTTCCGTAAAAATAGATCTACAATACTAGCAGTCTATAACTTTATCCAAGAAGCAATAGATATAATACAGAATAAGAAATACGCTATAGGAATACTATTAGATATGACAAAAGCATATGACAGAATCCAACATTTTTTTTTTTTTTTTAATAAGTGACTAAACCCGCGTTTGACCTCAATCTCACCTGATGGTAAGTGACGATGAGGTCGAAGATGAAAGCACACGGGTTTAGGAAGGAACTGGCTCTTTATACAATATTGCCTGAACACATTACCGCCGGAGCGATAACATTTGGCGGCAGACTTTAAACGGCGAAATTACAAAAGTCAGATCAGAAGCAATACAAATCAACTCTTCTATACCCCAAGGCAGCGTGCTTGGTTGTCTTTTATTCCTAATATATATAAACGACCTGCCTCACGCAATAAACGAAGACAACGTCTTATTTGCTGACGACGTTTCTATAATCACCTCAACAACAATAAAAAGTCCTAATATTAGTCTCAAGATAAAACTTAATAAAATTTTTGATCAAACTACAAAATGGTTAAAAGAACATAACTTAGAGATAAACTATACGAAAACTAAATTAATAACTTTCCACCCACACCAGCAAAGCCCATTAGACATAGATTTTACATATAACAATGTAAAAATTGAAGTTACTAAATCTTTTAATCTGCTCGGTATCAACATAGATACACATATAAACTGGAAATCTCACATCCAAAAACTTCGAATAAAACTCAGCTCCTTTTCATACGCGCTCCGCGAAATCAAAATGGCAACAAACCTACAAACCGCCCTTATAGTATACTATGCCTACGCCAATGCTTGGTTAAGCTATGGTGTCATGCTTTGGGGACATAGTACAGAGGCACCTGCCATTTTTATTGCTCAAAAAAGACTTCTTAGAATATTAGTAAACATTGAACAAACTACTAGTTGTAAACCACACTTCCGTAAACATAATATACTAACACTGCCATGTCTTTACATTTTGGACAATTGTAAATTTGTTCGGAAATATCCTGAATTGTACACAAAGCGCACCTTACGACAGCACAACAAATTAATGTTACCCAGGTCGCGTCTTGAGTTACATGCAAAGAGCCCTTATGTAATGTCCATAAAAATATATAACAAACTCCCTGATGATATGAGAAAGATTTCAGAAAATAAACAATTTATAAAACAAGTAAAATCATATCTTCTTAAAAAAAGCTTCTACTCCATCCATGAATATTTTACAGATGAATAAAAATAAATTAATAGTGATAAAATTGTATTGTATCTTATAATATCAGTAATATTGAATATACCTATGTTACTTAATAATAATATACATGATAATAATAATTTTGTAATTCCTCAAATATAACATTACGAATAGTATTTACATAATAGATAATGAAACTTGATATCAAACTGTAAATGTAAAATTAGCCCATCTATCCTCTTTCAAGTTGTTGTGCCCAACAGGGTCCATGATCTATGTACTACTTACCTGAATTTACCATTGTGGAATGCAATAAAGAATTGAATTGAATTGAATTATTACAGACCCTGCGCATTTCCAGCGGAGAACCTAGCGGTGTGGAGAATTAAGCCCGTGTGCTGCCATCCTTGACCTCATCTTCACTTACCATCAGGTGACATTGAGGTCAAATGTGGATTTAGTCACTAATAAAAAAAGACAACTTAAGAATAGCGAGTATTTTATAAGAAAAACCAAGGCTTAAAATATGTCTTTCATTGTCTTACATACAAATTATTAGTTAGTTGAGTGCATAATTATTCGGTTTCACACGCTCGGCTGCAACGTGGGGCGCTTCATCTTCGTGTCAAGTATTCTCGGAAGAAACACAACTGGCCGAAGTGGAACCTATTCTGAACTACTTATAGTATTTTTAATCCCATATAGTGTGAAAAGAAATGCTGAATTTCTATTCAAAAATAACGATAGTTCATTTTTTTACTCGTGTAGTAAAAGCCATGACCCACAGTAGGAAACCAAGCGCAGCCTACCTACCTACACAGACGATGGTGATTGGTTCTCACGATTATCTCGTACCTAAACAAAAACAATGTAACTACCGGATAAGGGAAAACCTGACGTTTCGACATAATGGAACGCCTACTGCAAAACTATAAGTAATAGAACTTTGCGAATACATACGTGTAGATTAAAAGGTTTAAGGAACATTTTGTTCACCATAAGCCCTTTAAGCTTCACCAGGCTTAATTCCGAAACAATGAACCGAAAAAGGATACGATGATTAACCTTTGACTTTGCATGTTTAATTTTATCAGTAATCGACTTTGAATAAAAGTGTTCGCTTTCCTAGTAACCACCCTTTATAGAAAATCTACAGTCAAATATCAGCTCTCTGATGACGATTTTCCTTGCAAAACCCGTATGTTTTCCATTGACCTGATCTTAACTTGGCACCAGGTGAGATTTTGGTCAAGAAGTAGATTTTGTTAGAAAATCGGAATTACTGGTGGAAGTAGTTAAAATAAACGATAGCATTACTGAAAAACTACAAAGTTCTACGCATAAAAAGTCCAATATCAAATCCATACACCTAAAACTGAGATTGATTTTCGTTTCATTTCTCAGTTTGCCATTTCCATTAACAGTCGCTGGATCGTTACCTATCCATTCGTTTTTTTAATCAAGCTTTCAGACCATGGATTCGTATATTTGGATTATAACTCGTATGAAAGTGTAACGATGGAATTGGATTTCCAACTTTATTACGTGCGTGACAGCGAAATTGATCGCGACGCCGCGCCGCGGGAATGGCTAATATCTATTGTTTAAATAAACAAAATTGATGATCTTTAGTTACGTAAGTAGTACATGTCTAAATTTAGATCGGTTTTATTGATTCGCCTCGGATTCGTCGAGTCATCGTTGGGTTTATGTGAAGGGATACAATCTCATGCGCTACTCACAGTGATCACGCATCGCAAGAAATTATTTATTTTTCTAGTAAAATAAACACAAGCCATAATATTGTTTCTACATCTTATAAAAAAAAACTTGTAACAATACCCCCCATAAAACTGTGCGGGGTAACACTGCGTAATGTTGATAATTTTCGATATCTTGGTAATATTGTGACCACTGACTTGAATTCGTGAGAAATCTAATGTCAGTTCCTTAGTAAGTAAGCATATAAGTAGTAAAAGCCCAATAATCTTGTATTGTGATGAAATAGGTAAAAACATGGGCAGTAAATTGTTGAACAATCAAGAGGATGTACTAAATTACTGTATGCCTAGAGCATCACCAGAATGTATAATTGAAAAGGCTCTAAAAGGCAGGTACAGTCCTGATACAACTTTAATATTATTATTTGGGAGAAGGGGAAATGTGAGACAAAGTCAATTATTAATATATTTAGATAAGTTACAGGTCCTTACGGTAAAAAAATTGTTCTGTTTACATTTCTTTACATAGGGGGTTCCGCCAGAGAAAATAGAATAAGATACAAATAGAATTTATTAATGCATGGCTACATGGGGTCTAATAACAATGGTTTAAGTGAAACCTCGAGCATGTTGATCAATGTCATTGACATTAACTCAATTTGTAATTTTAAATTTAACTTGACAAAAGATATTTATAATATATCTACTTATTTAAAAAAACAGATAGCACAAGTGCTATTAAACTTTTTATTTTTTAAACCAGCTAAGTATTTAGCTACTTATTTTGCTTTTATTGAGCAGTTTTGTATATTGACATGTCATAGTGAAACATGTAGTTCCACTATGCTGACAAGTTTGGGTACTCCAAATTCTTTAAATTAAAAAATAAAACAACACATGCTAAAGCATCTAACCTCATGCAAGCATCAGGTCAAGTGCTTTATATAATAAAAAGTGTTTAAACCTGGTACATCAAAATATACAAGGCATCTCAGAGAAAGTCTTTGAAATTGAATTGTTTTTGAATGCCGAGCATAGACATTCTTTGTATAACTAAACATTTTTTGCTAGACCACCAGTTAATTGTAATTTTTTCTCAGCACCAAGTTGCTAGTTTGTTCAATAGACAGACAGCAATACATGGGGGCTCGAAAAATAATATTAAATAAATCTTTAAAATTTAGAGAACGTACTGACATAGTGAGCCTATCTATTGAAATATCCTGTGCAGAATTTATTTATTTCTTTAATTTTAAGGAAAACCGTATTGTTTGTATATATAGACCCCCTAAATCACACTATGATAGTTTTGAACTTGTTTTAGAACAAGCATTGGATAAATTTTGAAATAAAACTAAGAAAATATTTGTTTGGTTCTAACTTATTAGAAAATTCATCATTGAGTAAAAAACTAATAAATACGTTCAAATGTATTAATCTTACTAACCTGTTCCCAGAACCAACTAGAATAACAAGGACCAGTGCAACTTGCCTAGATAATGTGTTTTCTAATGTTACTCCGGTAAGTTCATCAGTTATAAATAAACTAAGCTCTGATCACAGCAGTCAGTTGGTTACTTTTAAATACTCAAAGAAAAAACAGTTTAATAAGAATATAATGGTTGTTCCGGTCAATGAAAAGCTTTTGGAGAGATTTATATGTAGTATTATTATATAATAAATAAACATGACAAGAAACGACCATAACTTAGCGTTTCCCAAATTAAGGCTGGCTAAAAGCTCCAAATCAATTATGGGAATGTCAATACGTACCTATTTATAATAAAATACCTAAGTCAATCCAATCCCTAACGTTAAATAAATTAGAACTATCAAAAATACATTATGGAAATATGGCTACTATAGTCTCTAAGATTATTTAGACAAAAGAGCGTGGGATTGATGTATCCACAGGTTATTTCCAAATATTAAACATTAATCACTATGAAAGCAGCTTAGCTGCGACATGATATTGGCAAGCACGAATTGCTGTATTCTGTTTGTTTGTTCATGTCATAGCAGAGCTGTATTTCTGCCAAATTGTACCTATCATAAGCACTTTTTACAAAAGAGTGCCGAGAGTTTTTGTTCCGCCGGCTTTTTTCCTCTCGGTCTACCTAGGGTTCTACTTTCACTTCGTTTTTTAAAGCCGAAGAAGAAGTAGTAGTAGACAACACCAAGACATTGGTGGATAATGGGCGATCATTATCTTCATGAGCCGAGAGATGCACACTTCTCGACGGAGGCCTCGCCCAGGATTCGTCATGTCGTCCGGACCCGCGCCGCCCTCATCCAGCGTTTGACGTTCGTAAAGTGTATAGAAAAAATTACCTACTACGAATAAAAAAGTTTTCATTTCATTTCATATCGATTTCAAAAGACTGTTCTCAAGAAGCCTCGGTCGTTTGGTGTACTGATAGTAGAGATAGTACTGTTATGCATGACGGTTGATTTCACAGGGGAGTTTTTTTATATTCCTAAGTTTTATTGGTGTAACCCAGAGCAAATAACTGAATGATAATAATCGTAAATTGAATAAAAGCTTTATTTACAGTTCCGGCGTGTCTCTTTCCATTCCTTACATGGTGGAGGCGGCGGATGTCATTCACACCATAACAAAGTATTTAATAATAAAATTAACGTATTTGTTAAATAAAATAAGATTCTTCTCTTAGTTAAATCAAACAGCAAATTAACGCTTATATGTACCAAGGTAGTGTTGACAATTCGGACAGTAATGGTCCGCATTCTTCGCTGAATTAGAGCAGTAAGGAATACAGCAACAAAAACAAATAGAACACAGAACTGCAACGATATGTGTTCGCGTGGCAGTCGAGTGAGTCACGGTGGTCTTCACATTCACCTGGCAGTAAGGACAGGTTACTATAGTGTTCTTAGGGCCGACTAGCAGACCCTTATCTGCAGTTAGGGTGGTAATTACACCATCTCCTGTCGGGAACGGTTCATGCAATTGATTTAATTGTTGATTTGGACACCATGGCGCTCTGTCAGGCCTCATTGTGATAGTGAGAACTTTTTGATCGAAAATTAGGTGGAATAACTTTCGAAGTAGTTTTGATTGAAACAATAGAAGAAAAACTTCAACAACGGAGCTTGATCGACGGATAGTAAGTTTCGAGTAGTAGGTATAACTTTGGGTTTATTTTCTTTATTTTACAAAGCTTTTCTCTTCCTGCACTTCCCTCAAATCTCTGCGCAAATATTTACGGAAAAATGTCAAATTTGGACATGACATTAAAGGACGATACAAAAGTGTTTTTTTTATTCAAAAACTTCCTCGAATATTTTTTTTTATGTAAGGCTATAGGTACGCAGATGCACGTATTTTGCTTAAGTTAATAAGCATATCCTAAGCAAGGAAAAGAAAAACTATTCTCTATGGGTTTTGCAACTCGTGGCAAGTGACGCCGAAACCAAATATTCTATACCCTGCTGAAGAATCTTCAAAGTGTTTCCCTTTTTTTTTAAGCTATTTAGATGAATGAGATTGATATTGTAAGTGTTTCCGAAAATTTTAAAATTATAGCGGTTTTTTGTAGGAATACCCTAGCAGAAACAAACATCTAATCTGAGGATTTAGAATAGGAAGAATATTGGACCAGTTGATTAGGACCAATCTGCATTTAATTTGAGGTATAAGCGAAAGCCTATGAACTTTTTAGCGACGAATTCTATTGTGAATACATCAATGATCAGGTAAAAAAGGGCTGGTGACCGCGTTTAGACTGTGACCTCATCGAGGGAGGCAGTAGCCGCTACGACCTAAGCTCGCGCAAGCAGTACCGGGCGTGCCGATAGATCAAATAACAGGGGTAGTAAAAATCAATCAGCGTTTTACTATCGAGTAGATATACTATTACTTAATAACCTGAGCTGTGGTAATACACCTTTGTGGACAATCATTTAAGTACATGAAAGGAGGACATACACATTGTACAGGAAAAGAAGAATCGTCAAGAATTTCAAAATTAGGATTAATAAGCGGGAATATATGTTTGCAATATGCATGCAAATTGTATGGGTGCGTGAGTCTGGGTGGTATACATAATTCTGTTGCAGACTGTACCTAATGTGACAGACTATTAGAGTAATTGATTTAAGTAGTATATCAAGATCGTATAGTGAGATAAATGACGACCACTTTGGCGATGGGGTAAACCTATCTTCCTCAAACGCCAGTGGTTGCGGGTTCGATTCCCGCACGGAACAAGAAAAAAAATGTTTATTCATATGTGTATTTTATATTCTAGGTTCCCCCCTAGTTCGCTACATGGTATCCCATATCATAAGCTTTGCTTATTTTGGGGCCATGTAGTTGGTGTGTTTGTTCAGGGTTTTTTGAATAGTTTTTACCTTAAGTACTAAACAGTTGTAAAACAAACTACGACTAAATAATTTTGGATTTAGCCAATACGTGGTATATTTTAACAGCTCGCTTTTTAATGCTTTTTAATCTCGATTAGAGCTCGTTATCTTAATTAAGAATCTTTTTTTCATTTGCTAAGTGAGTATCAAATCATCGAAATCGATTTAAAACTGACCAAATAACCGTGTTAAAAATATACAAAAACAATAATAAAAAAAGACGTGTGGCACTGGGAGACTGCCGCGGTAAAGCTATTGCATAGCATTTTTTATCAACTTATGCAATTATAATTATTTATTTATTTTATTAATGCAGTAATGTTTGATCTAATATGAAGTTCCACAAGTTCCTAGTAGATGGCGCTGATTGTTTATTAAAGCCCGCATGTAAAGTTATGAAATCAAAGTAACACCGCTGTGCCGGTCGGAGTGGGGGGTGTTAGGTTTTTTTCGTTACGGAATTAATTCTGGATTCGGTCCCCACGCTCAAGGCCCGCGATAGAAGCTATGCAATAGCTTAAAAACATACACACGAATTGAGAACTTCCCCTTTTTGGCAGTCGGTTTAAAATAAAGACAAAGTTTTGTAAAGAAAAATGAATTAACAATTTTAATTATTTGTAACGATATGATCGCAAATTGAAATACCAACCTTGATTACTATTGAAACGATTTTTTTAATACAGTTGCTCAAAAAGTGGCGTATTGCAGGGACGTTTAGCGTTCGGGATGTGGGCTATGGGCATTGTTCGTTTTTTTTAATTTATTTCATACGAAAAACCGTTTCGAGGAATAAGGTTTCTGATTAATTTAGTCGATTTAAAACATTTAAAAATATTGGGGTTTAAGAGATTTTTAACAAAATACATTTGACCTTTATTTAACCTTGATGACGTCATCAAAGGCATCAAATCAATCAAGTGTTATGCCTTAAAGCTGTTTAAAAAAAAGTCAAACTAAACTCTATGGTGGTTGTTTTGTTTTGTTTTGTTTACATTTTAACTTAACGTAACCTCAACTTAACAAACTCAGCTTCTTTATTTTTCCCTGCGATTGATCTAAGTTTATTTAACAATTAAAATTTTATCATGGCGTACAGAAAATGTTTTGTTCCGACTTGTTTGAATGATTCGACAAATAATCCTGATAAGATTTTTGTTCGAATCAGAGAAGATTTACGAGAGAAGTGGTGTCGTCAAATAAATGTCGAATATTTAAAAATTTGTACTATGTTTTGCTGTGAAGACCATTTTGATGTTAGCAAACTAACTAATAAACTAATAGCAAACTTTCAGGTTATAAAATATAACTTTTATTATATTTTTCAGCCAAAGGAGGATTTAAAAAATTATTACAAACATAAGTTAATGAATGAGGAGCCAGTTTTAAAACCTAATGCTGTATTAAATATCTCTAAAAGCACTCAATATTCTAACGCTGATAGTGAATTAAAGAAAATGTTGTTGTCACCAAATATAGTATCAACAAGAAAAAGAAGATATGATGATATTGATATGCCTAGTACATCATTAGCATATATATCTCATAATATGAAGGTTGATGTTGGAATTCAATGCAAAGTTAAAATGGTAGATAAAAGTACCAATTTTAAGGGAAGGAAAGTTGTGTCTACATCATCTGCTATAACTGTAGATGAAACTCCTTCATCACAAGAAGTTTCCTCCGCAACAACTTGTTCCTTATATGGATGTACATCAGAAACTGAAGAAGCAGCATCAGGAACCTCAAGCAATAAATTGCAAATTAGAAAAATTATCTTAGATCTGATTACTAATAAACCTAAAATGTACTTAGGTTTACCTAAGCAGTACTTATGGCTTTTAGAGTACATTATTGAAAACAGCCCAATCAAAATTAATTATATATATTTGATTGCAACTTTGTTGAAAATTAAACAAAATGATTCAATAGAAAGAATAAGTGATCAACTTAATGTGTCAAGAACTGTACTATCAAATATGATTTTAAAAGGTATAGAAATATTAGCAAACTTTTTTCAAAATTTAATTATTTGTCCTGAACCATATCAGATCAAAAGAAATCTCCCTCTAGTTTTTAAAATAAGGTACTCTAATATTCAGATGATAATCGATTGTTTTGAGATACAAATTGTTAAGCCTTCAGACCCATTAAAGCAAGCTCAAACTTGGTCACAGTATAAAAACTGTAATACTATCAAATATCTAATCGGCTGCACTCCCAATGGTCTTGTGAGTTTTATTTCTGAAGGGTACGGAGGGAGAATATCAGATAAGGCTATTGTAGAAAAATCAAATTTGCTGGATGTTTTAAGACCAAATGCAGTTGTTTTAGCCGATAGAGGTTTTAAAGAAATTGAATCTCTGCTAAGCTCACGTGGCATCAAACTCCTTAGACCACCAAGCGTATATTCAGGAATAAAACAATCGTATTCAGATACTGTGCAAAGCAAAGTAATAGCCAGTTTGAGAGTTCATGTAGAAAGAGTAATTCGACGTGTTAGGGAATTTACTATATTAAAACCACATTCTACTGTGACCTACCAATATGTGCCATATTTGGATGAAATTGTAAAAATTGTTTGTGGACTCATCAATTTACAGGGTGAAATAATAAAAACATTTTAAATATTAATAAAGCACTTTTATTTAGCACTGACTAGTATTTTTGGAAAAATATACTTCTTCCAGAATGCTTCTGCCTTGTTCACCATCATATTTATATAATTCTCATCATATTCTTGCCATATCATTACAATTTTCTTATTGTTTTCATAGTTAGGATCCGCAACACAAAATAAACCTTTAGGTTTTAGGCAAGCCAGCATTTGACATTGCAGTTGAACTTTAAATTTTTCTTGCAGTGTACCATCTTTAACATATGTTCTAGAAGATTTTTCTGTAACTGGACACTTTATCTCCAACACAAAATCATCCCCTACACCATCAGGTGATGCACCCAAAATACCATTTATCAAAACAAAACCAGATTTCTGAATTTTTTTGTTTATAGCTGTTTCTACTTGTTTAAAAACTAAGTCTTCTAATTTTTTACCACGAAGGATTGCTTTTGTTTGAGGTACTTTATATCCTCCTAAAATCTGTTGCACCAATGATCCATCAGTTGAACAATGCGCAGCTTCATATAATTTAGAAGCTGTCAGTCTCCCGAGACGTACTGTGTGCCAGTACTTACAGTCTGACTGACCCACAGACTTTATATTTATTTCATCAATTACCTCCTTATTGATGATATTTTTTAGAAATTCTTGAAAGTAATGATAGTCATGGTTAGTATGTTTTTCCACAAATTCTAGCATGATATCAAACACATTATTTAATTCATATTTGTGAGATGAACAAAATTTGAGTATTAATGAGTTTTTTAAATTTCTTCTTTCACACTCTTCTTGAAAGCCTGCTAATATTGAACCATCTCTTGGAGACAGCTTTGGCTTTTTATTTTTATTAAATATATTTTTACTCAAGACATGATCACAACGAGCACTTGAAAGTGGTGGTTTATTCCAATAACATTGGATCGAAGTTGTTGACGGTTCTGAACTCTTTTTTTCAAGCCAAAACAGGAGTACTAATGAATGTTTGCAGCCACCTGAAACAAATATAATCTTTTAGGTCATAATCATCACATCACACTAATTTTAATTATAAATGCAAAAGTTTTGAATGTTTTTAAAACTCAAATGGCTTAACTGATTTTAATGTAATGTGACATGTAAGCATAGGCTCTGGATTAAAACATAATTTCTTTTTACTCGAAAAAGTATACAGTGTTCTGTATGATATTCGAAAAGGCAAACTGCACCTGAGTGAAGCCCGTTACAACAGTTAGTCTTTATTAAACTTTACACTCACCTTTTGCAGCTGCACAGTCGTGACACTCTGAATCAATTATAACATCATTTATTTCATCAATTTTACAAGTCACAGTATACAATTTATTGCTAATTCTATGTTCGGGTACTATTTTTGCTTTGACTGTACAAATAGTAGAACTCCTGCTTACTTGAACATATCCAACAGCGGTATTTAAATATGAATCACGGGATGACCTGTAACAAATTAATATAGAATTATTGTTTTAAAGCTACCTCGCCAACCAACAATTAAATTATTCGAAGTCGTAAATAAAAGACTAACTTACATAAGCATTTTGGCACCCCGTATTTCAGCTGCACAATGCTTATTACTGGTGGTTACAAACTCCAAAATCATAACATTTTCAACTTTCGGTAAGTTGCGAGAATCAGCCTTGTCAAAGTTGGGATGATCACTTGCACTCGAAGAACTAGCCATCGTTGTGATATGGTAAAAAAGTAAATAATTGATCGTCAGCGAAACACGGTGAAAAACAGGGAGAGATATAGATTATTTATACAAACTACAAAGAAAAGAAACAGAGGAAATAAAGACGGTTAAGACTTGATTTGAATCACAATGTTTGAAATGTTCAATGTTGGTTTGCTGTCTGTTGATGGTTGGGTGACAGTGACATAGCATGACTTTAGCACACAGACACAGCTAATGTTTTTTTTTACTGACTGACACATGTTTATAAAGTTAATGCCACTGATGACGTCATCACGTACTAATTTCATAAAATCAATATAAATTAAACGACACAGTTAAAAATAAAACTATTCAAATTGTTCTCTCAAAATAGGCTAAAGATTAATATAACATAATAAAAATAATAGGTTAAAAAAAGTGAACAATGCCCATTGCACACTCGTGCTTTTTCTTTACCTTTTCCGCACTCGTGCGTTCTCTTTCCCAAATGTCAAAATAATGTGTATTAAAAAGAAAAAATCAACCACGAAGTTTTTACTAAAAAAAATTCATAGAAGTTTTTACGATTCATGCAAATATTTCTGAAAAGAACCTACTAATTTGTTTCAATATCAGATATAATGATTTGATGCAATGAGTTAGGTTAGGTTTCATTTCATTTTATCTCATTAAATTCATTTTCATTTCATGTCAATACAAAAACTCGACTTGGCTGTATGGGCATAGTTCCCTTTGCCTACCCAGAATGGGTAAACAAACAAAAAAATCTCTGTTTATAGTCTTTCACGGCTGGCGCCATTTTGTATATTTTATAAAATTGCTTAATTTTTTCGCAACTGTATTAAAAATAGTCGTTCAGTACACGTGCGGAACCGTCATTGCAACTCGTTCCGACTGTCAACCCTCGCCTTCGGCTGCGCCTCGGCTCGTGTAGACATTTGTCGGAACTCTTTGCAATGACAGGCTTTCCGCACTCGTAATGAAATATACTATTGTGATTGTTGAGGCATAGAGGTTGGACGTTACAGTTATGTTATGATTTTACATTTTATTGTTTTTCTATTAAAAGTGGCTATTGAATAAAAAATTGTTAATTTTATAACGTATTATTATTCAAAAATCAAAATAAAAAAAAACAAAATCATCTTTATTGCGAAAATATGGTATTACAATTATTATTGTGGTATTTGTTTATAAATGAGTGTTAGTATATATTATTAGTGTAGTGTATTATACTATGATTGTTACAAAGAAAGGTACCTATATAAAATACTATCGATGATATTGATAATGATTTACATTTTCTTGCTTTGCTACGCATTATTGTAATGAATACCTAATATCTAAGTACAATTAATGATTACAATGATTACCTATGCTGTCAGGTCATTTTCTGTTTTCCTTTTATAATTAGGTATAATTTCATATGATTTTGTAAAGAGTAATGTTCATAGCTGACCTTTCAACTCTTTGACAACTCATGAAATGTATTAAAACAACATATACTTAGTGCAAATAATAGCTCATGTCCGGTTAATTCCAAATCATTTACTTATATTAGTAACCGCAGCAAGGATTTTAATATTTTACCCTCTCAAGTTACTCAATAGACTACTAGTATCATCCACTTGAAATGAAAATCCCGATATCGTTTCTAAGAAATTAAATCAAGTCTGCACCAATAGTTTAGATATTAACGGGCAGCATTTCAATGACAATATCATCTTTATACATTCACATATCTAACAAAAAGTAGTTTGACAGGTCAGAGACTGTATGGACCATGAACATTACCCTTTACAAACTAAGAACTGTCTTTACTGTTTGCCTAATAAGTTTACATACTTCACTGTAAATTCACAAACTTTTCAATGTAAAGTAATAAAGTGGGATTCCTCATACATAGTTGGCAGTACCCTAATTTAATTTGAACCTACGATAGCATTCTTTAAGCGAACGTCAAATCACGAAGCTAACTTACTTACATACATACATACATAACGTCACGCCTGTATCCCTTATGGGGTAG
This sequence comes from Stenoptilia bipunctidactyla, assembly GCA_944452665.1. Lineage (NCBI taxonomy): Eukaryota > Metazoa > Arthropoda > Insecta > Lepidoptera > Pterophoridae > Stenoptilia > Stenoptilia bipunctidactyla. The sequence goes on along the minus strand of OX101731.1, from coordinate 19,017,998 downwards.
GCAGAACATCAGAGGTTACAAGACCATCTGATGTCACGTTTGACAAATTTGGAGGTATCATTAAGATGGAGAGAGACTATTGTAGTGACAGGGAGCAGGCTATCGCCCACAAAAACGCCTTTAAAACCTCTGTCCCTTAACTGACTTTTATAGTATGCCCGGGAAGAGAAGCAGCTGGCACATTCTACGTTTTTCTTTCGCTCCCAGTCCAGCATGGAGGTACCATTGGAAGTGCTAACTTACTTATAAAAGATAAATAACAAAGCTTGTCCCTTTTGTATTGGCAAATAAACCAGTACTTGTTCTAGAAAGATAGAATATACCTACTTATATGTTATTTGAAATTTTGATCTCAATATCTCCAGATGGTAATTGACGATGATGACGGAGATAGAGCATGAGGGTTGTCATCAAAAAAGATCGTAATATTACAAAAAAACCGGAACTATATCCGCGGACGATATCTAGCTGCCGGCTTTATAATGACATTATTACAATAACAAAACTTTTATGGCATGTCCAAAAATATCTTGTAACGGCTTATCAATTATACTTATTGAATAAACCGCATACTTTATTCAAGATACCTAACTTTTTATCTTCTTATAGGTACGGTACGTCCTAACAGAAAATGAATGAAACTATTCATTGAACAACATTTGCGTAGCGACTGACCATAAGATAAGAGTCAAACGTAAAAGCTGTTTGCATTAGTAAGTTATGCAAACTTTTTAATCTTTACTTACTTAGTACGCAGCGAAACAATGTTTTGCTTTGAGATTTTTTGATCCCATAGGATTTCCTTTACAAATTATAGCCGCTCAACCTAGGCTATCAAATGCAAAAAAGATTTTAAAAGTTACACACAAACCTAAACAAGGTCGTTTAAAACAGATTTAAAGTCTGGCTGCAAATCGTACCTAGAATTCCAAGTCTAAAGTTAGTTTTAATTATAAATTAGTTCGGCAGCCAGCCGAATCATACTGACCCTTATATTATGTTTGAAGCTATACAAATTATTTCCCTATAATACCACAGCACACTTAAAATTAATCGTAAGAGGAAAATAATGATGACGCTATTTTTCGATCTTTACCTTGCTGCGACCTCGGTCTTTATGCGGCCACAAACTACGTGATGAAGTGGACAAAATAGCAGGATTCAATACCTTATAGGTACATGTGTTGAAGGCGTACCAAAAAGTTTACAGTCATAACATCATGACAAAACCCGAAAAATAATCTATACTAATCTGAAGAGTTTGTTTTTTTGTTTGTTTGAACGCGCTAATCTCAGAAACAACAAGTGGGATTTGAAAAATTCTTTTTGCATTCGATAGCCCAACTCTTGAGGAAGGTTATAGGCTATATTTTATCCCGAAATTCCCACGGGATCAAAGGTTACGCGGGTAAAACCGCGCGCGGTGGCTAGTCTATACTAATATATAAAGCTGAAGAGTTTGTTTTTTTGTTTGTTTGTTTGTTTGAACGCGCTAATCTCAGAAACTACAAGTGGGATTTGAAAAATTCTTTTTGCATTTGATAGCCCAACTCTTGAGGAAGGTTATAGGCTATATTTTATCCCGAAATTCCCACGGGATCAAAAGTTACGCGGGTAAAACCGCGCGCGGTGGCTAGTCTATACTAATATATTATAAAGCTGAAGAGTTTGTTTTCGATTGGTGTGGCAACATCCTCAGTGAGATTGTATCTTAAGACTATATGCATAAGGACAAAAATTATGATGACAATTACCTACCTATAAGTTTCTACAAGCATATTTAACAATATTTGTACTGAGACATTGTGGACGTCACCTGGCTCAATGAAGATGATGATAAGATTTTTATGAGGGTTCCTATTGTATAATGAACATAGATATAAATAAACATTCAAATAATAACATTGTTTTACCCATCTTATATCTTGAAACTACACTTCTGAACAAAAAGAAATGGAAAACTTTTCCAGGTCTTAAACATAAAAACACTACAAAAGCCGACCTTGCCTACTTTTATAAGCCCTTTCATATTTTTCACAATCTAACTTTATGAAGCCTACAAAAGAAACTTCATATTCGAGGTATTTTTTTTTAAATGAGCTTTCCCTACTTATACAATACGGACAAATAACAAAACAGTAATGTTTCGAACACCTTTTCATTCAAATTTGAACCATAACTCATGAAAGTTTAGGTTTGCAGTTTTCTGTAACTGAAATATTAATAACTGTGGCAATAACAGGCACGGTCGATCTCCCATTTGTATACGGCGTCAATCAGCTTGCAAACAAATGATAGCTGGGATTAACAATAGTAGGTAGTGTAGAACTAACTTTGACGGCTAATCTAGCGCACTGGGCTTATACTCGTAGCCGGCGGGGTTTCCATCCCCAGATGATCAAAGGATGTTAATCAATCAAAGTTTAAATTGCGGATGTTAATCAATGTATCCTCCGATTCAGTAGTATAATATGCCTACGAGCTTTACTTAGTTTCGAGTTAGTTAATTAAAACTAGTTACGCTTCCCTGCTCTATTCGGGTATGTGAGCAGAACTTCAAATAAGTATGATTTTTACGTGGGCTACAACAAACAAACAACTCTTCAAGTTTATTTTATTAGTGTAGACAGTCATATTTTGATTGTACTTTAGACAAATCCACAGTGAATAATTTATTAGCACCCGATAGACAATTTATAAGGACCGTCCTCGTTAAACATTTCGTCCATATGTGAAAAACGCATGAAAATTCGTTTAGTTCTGTTTCATTTTATTATTCTTGTACGTTTAACATTTATTAGTTACCTACTTATTTTAGCTATAACGAGGTAGAATATTATTGTATTACCTCGAGCATTTCTACACTGAATAAAACACTTTTACCGGATTTATCGCGTAAATTTACATTTTAAATTTTAACTCGACGTTTCGGTTTCTTTGCAGACCCCGTGGTCACGAGCGACTCATTTCTACACTGCAGCATTTGGTACCGACCGCCTATAAAAGTATTTTTTTTACATTTAAAATTTGTTTTATTTTCTATTCTGTTGCTTTGATTATGTACCACTACTTTTATAATGCTGCTCTGTATCATTTTATTTTTCCATTGCGAACTGTCACGGTTTTTTTAACATTAACATACAATCAAAATCAAAGCCTAACAATGATGAATTAATTAAATTCGCTCTTTTGACTCGGCTTGGTACAAAGTCCCTGGACCCCAATTATGGTGCATACCGGCTGGCTGACCTCATCAAGTGACGTTTTCATATGGTATGAATATAGTACAGATATCTACAGTAATTCAACTCGGCCGCATCTTTGAAATAAATGCCTACAGCCTAACCTAACCTAACGCGGTCCGTTCACAAGACGGGCAGCCCTATCGTCTTCAGCGTTTAAATTACATTTGTCTACTTTGTGTTTACTTCCATTTAGTTTTGTGACTGCGAATATGCTTTCTTTATATAAACAAATAAAATATTTTGAAAATTGAATAGGAAGTGTTCAACAAAAATACGTTTTTTGTCAAAAAACATGTTTGCGTTTAAATAACAAATCGGTCTTATAAATTAGCGACCGAAAAATACTTGCGCGTCGACTGAGATGCAAGAAAAGATGTATTATTAAATTTTAAATTATAAATAATCCGCATATTTTATTTATTTATTTATTTATTTATATATTACAGGAAAACTTACAGCTAGGTTTTTCATATAGTTAAAACACTAAGTTAAAAAAAAGGCCATTAATCAGTTTTCACAGATAAGCGTGAAAATATGAGAAGAAAAAAAATTAGCGAATACTTAGACAGCACAAAAACAACATTAGATATTCAAGTATAAAAGGTTATAAAATTGTAACAGCTCAATGAAAACAAAGTTAAAAATATTCATGTAACATAAAAACATAAGCATAAAATCAGGTAAAAAAAAAATAACACAAACAATAGCTTAATTATAAACTTAATTCAAAAAAAAATAGGATGATAAGGCCGCTCTAATAGCTGGGACACTACAGCAGAATACATCCAGATTGTCCAATCTCAGGATTGCATCGTTAACGCAGCCGCAAGATCTTGCTATGAAAGAGTTCTGTCTATAGTTAGTGTTTGCAAAAGGTACATTTAGAAGAGTAGGGTTTCTTAGTGATTTGGTGTGTGAGCAAATACCAGCCATAGACAGAAGCTCCGGGACGTCGATTGCACCCTTAATAATTTTAATTAAATTGCACGCGTCTGCTATCTGCCTCCGCTCACTAAGTGGTAGTAAATGATGGCGCCTACACCTGGACAAATAATCATCATCAAATATGTTACACTTGTATTGAAGAAAACGTACGAACTTCCTTTGTATACGCTCTATTCTCTCAATATATTCTTTATATAACGGGTTCCACACTGATGAAGCATACTCGAGATGGCTCCGAACGTAAGCGCAGTAGAGGATTTTTAGGGTCTTTATATTGTTGAACTCTGATGACATTCTGAGAATAAACCCAAGTGCTCTGGTCGATTTTTTTATTATTTTGTCGATATGTTTGTCAAATATTAATTTCGAGTCAAATGTCACTCCCAGGTCAACCATCGAGTCAATTCTAGATATACTAACGTCATTTATGGTGTAATTGTAAATAAATTTGTGTTTCTTTCTGGTAAAGGAACAAACAAAGCACTTATTTGTATTTAAGTCGAGCCTATTAGACAAACAGTATCTTGCGAAATTAATCAAGTCATTTTGTAGCATAAAACAGTCATTAACGCTACTAATTTTAGATATTATTTTCATGTCATCCGCATAGAGTATTATCTTAGAGTTTGAAAAGCATTTGTGGATGTCATTTATAAATATGGTAAACAATAACGGCCCCAGCAAAGACCCTTGGGGGACACCAGAGGGGACATATTTGGCTTGGGATTGAAAGCCATTAAGGACAACAACTTGACTACGGTTCTCCACGTATGAGGTAAACCAGCGGAGCAAATTTCCTCTGATGCCAGCTGATTGTAACTTGTTGAGAAGGGTTGGGTGATCAATACGATCGAAGCACTTCGAATAGTCGGTGTAAATAACGTCTACCTGGGCAGGTTCCGACATATGCTTCGACAGGTATTCAGTGCACACCAGAAGATTCGTCTCCGTCGATCTACCCCACATAAAACCGTGCTGTTCTGCGATAAATACGTGCTTAAGTGACGCATACAACTAGACGTATATGATTTTTTCCAGTACTTTGGAGAAAATGCAGAGCTTTGATACAGGGCGAAAGTTGCAGACCTCAGTTTTTGGTCCCTTCTTATGTATCGGCGTGATAAATGCTTTTTTCCAAATTGATGGGACATAGCCAAGTTGTAAAGACCGAGTGTAGAGCAATGTCAAGGGTAGCGCCAAACTACTGGCGCAGTTGACGGCGAAAGCGGGTGGTATAGAGTCCGGTCCTGCCGATTTTTTGAGGTCTAGAGCCCTGAGGAGCCTTAGAACTTGCTCTTGCGTTATTTCGATGTCATGGATGTCAGCCAGTGAATAAGCTTCGTTCTCAACGAAAGAGCTGTCTAAAGTTTGCGTTGTACTTAGGAAGTTCGAATAAAAATAATCACTAAACATATCGCAAATCGCTGCACCCGAGTTAGATGTTATATTGTTATACGTCATGGTTGCTGGGTAAGAATTGCCCTGTCGTTTATTTTTAACATAAGACCAAAATTCACGTGGATTAGAGGCTATGTTGTGCTCTATTTTGTTAATGTATTCATTATACATATCTGCCTCAAGTGCTTTAGCTCGCAAACGCAGTAAACAAAAGCTCTGATGGTCAGATAAGTTATTGTATTTTTTATATTTACGACGATATTTGTCCTTTTCTTTTAGCATTTTAATTAAAGGGCCTTTATACCAAGGAGGGTATTTATTATTCGGTTTGATTTTTTTCTTAGGTATATAAGAGTCTCTCAAGTCAAATAGCGTTGTGTAGAATAGTGACACGGATTCCTCCATCGTCAAAGAGCTAAATTTACTTAACCAGTCAATGTCATTTAATTTATTATTGATTGTAGAATAGTCAGCGCGGTCGTATTGGTAAATTATTCTAGGACTGGGGGAAAGCTCGCTTTGATTGTCGAACTTCAATTCAACGCCCAGAGGTATATGATGAGAGTCAATGGGTACGAGAGGCTGCTCGATTTCAGTCACAGACACGTCATCATTACAAAATATAAGGTCGAGAATACGATTATTGGTATTTGATATATAATTAAATTGATTTAAGTTACAAATATTTAAATTGTCAAAAAGAGTCAATTGGGCGCTACCCTGTATGTCAAATGGTTCACAGTGTTTAGAGTCAGAAGATATTTTCCAGGTTATATTCGGCATATTGAAATCACCTAAAATAAGATATTTATCGTTTGGTGAACGTAAAACGTTGTCACACATAGCGTCAGCGAAATTAGTAATCTGCGAAGTCAATGAGAAACCTAAGTTCTGATTACAGACATATATAACACATAAATGAAGTTTAACTAATACTCGGTTCCTACGCAGTTTTATGGTAACCCAAAGATCCTCCGCAGACGAGCTGAATTGTGGTTGAAACTCAACAGACAACTCTCGTTTAGCAGCTATCAAACAACCCCCACCAAGCTTTTGATTGGTGCTAGAGTAGTCCCTATCACGCCTCCATACAATGTAACGGTCGTCAAATAATTCACAATCATGTATACCTTCTACTAACCATGTTTCTGTTAAACATATGATATCAAAAGAGTTCAACAACAAGTTCCTTAAAAACACAGCAGTCTTGGTCCTGAGCCCTCTCACGTTCTGGTAATAAACATTAATCATTTATTAAAAATATTATAGCTTAAAATAGTCTTAAGGCATATAAAAACAATAGTTAAATAGCAGAAAGTGTGTGTGATAAAAAGAACCCCATATATAAAACTCCAATATAAAAAATAATAATAATCCACTGGATTATTAATTGAATAGGCGAAATAAAGAGTTATAAAAATAGTAGAGAATAGTAACGTGCATGTGACGCATGGACAAATAATTTTTAAATACTTTCTATACCGTTTAGTTATAAGCAACAACAATAAAGAAGCAATCAGCACAAAGCAGACGAGCAGTCCAAACATATGAGAGAGCGAGAGCGAAATACACAACAAACCGCGGGGCGATGACCGGCCGCAGTCGTTACAGGTCCCGTTACATTTGCCGTTAGCGTTAACAAAGAAGCAAGAGCAAGACAAAGAAATAGTAAACTTACCGGAGCATCCCGTTGTATTAGAGCGACGAATAGATAAATATATAAAAATATAACGATGTTCACAAAGTTTTAAGAAAGCTTTTTTAGGTCTAATTCTGTTTGTATGGTATGAGCAGGTGAAGTGGGGTTTTTTCTTATAAAAATTTTGCAATTTTTTATCCAAACAAATTGATAATTTTTCTCTTTAGCTATCGTTTTGGTTCTATTGAGTAGTATTTTATTGTCTGTTGTAAGGTGGTCGTTTATAAAGATTTTCGTAGTTCCCTGAAGGTCAACCTCACTTGGTAGAAGCGATTTCTTCATGCGAGCCGCCGCAACAACATTTTCTTTAAAGTATCGATTATTGAAACATGCTATGATATTTTTCTGTTCTTTGTTGTTTCGCATTTGAACTCGAGTAATATAATTTATTTGTTCCTTCGGAATTTCATAATTTATAGCTTTACCTACCTTTGATATTATATCAAAGAGGTTTTCAGATTTTGTAAAGGGCACCCCTTTCAATTCAATATTATTTGATCTTGATCGTTGATCCATATCTCTCGCCGACTGTTCTAAAATTTCAATGCGTTTATGCAGCTTAGATGTATCCTGTTTTGAGTCCTCTAAAGCTCGAATTCTGGACTCCATACCAGTCAATTGATCGCCCAGCGCATTTATTTGCGAATGAGAAAACTCTACTGAAGCTTTCAAATCGGCAATATCATTCCTAATATGTTTGAAATCCTCGACAAGTTGCGGAAGCACTGCCATTTGAGTGGAAAGCCGCTTGAATAATAATAATATAATAATAAATATTAACGTAAAGCCCAATCAACAATTGTTTCAATATTCAGACACTGGCGACTCACCGCATGCCGAGATCGAGCCGCGTAGGCATAGCTCGCGTATCGTCCGTTTGTATGAAGTTGAATTACTGTAGATATCTGTACTATGGTATGAATAAGTAGGCAGGTTTTGTACTTCCCGTGCCTTGCTTAATAAGTGTTAATTTCTTAAGGTTGTGTTCCCAAAGGAGAAACTTATTACTAAGTTGTGTCTGTCTGTCAGTACTATTATGTAATTACCACTGTATGTGTCATGAGACCCTAGTTGGTAGCGGCTTATAATATTTGTTATACAATATGTATGCCTTACAGTTATTTTCATAATATATTTATTTGGCAAAAATGCATCTAATTTTTAAAAACATTCTACTATTATATACTTGCGGCTCGTATTATGAAAGCTGATTCAGAACTTTAACACTACTTAAATATTTTTAGGCAGTTCTCTATGGAGAATTGACAGCGAATCTGAAGAATAGTCAATGATCAAAGTGAAATCCATTGAGTGTGTTAAATTAAAAAAATATCTGAAAGAGACGCATTACCTATACCTAAACAATGTTTGATGTTCAGGTGCATACAAGAATGTTTGTTGGTCTTACAGGCTGAAACTGGTAGGCATGATTTCTATTACAGGTCGGTCAAACATAAAATAGGGATATTAGAGAGATGACGCAATAACAGCTTGAAATAAATACGTGCTAAATATCACGTATTATTACAATATTGTGTTCATAATATTATTCCTTAAATCATACTTATAGATAATTTATACTAAATAAGTATTTTTTTAGAAATAGAACCTAGAGTTTTAAATGTTTAGTAACCATTGTCGAAATTGACAGAGCATAAAATGGCTTCTGCCAGCCCTATGACAACTACCGTATTTTGAAGCTACCGTATTTAGTAACATTAACATTTGGAACCTACAAGTCGAAAGCCATTCCTAAAACTCTGACATGGACAAAGCAGTACTGAGGCAATACTGAGGTGATTTACGGCTCAAACCTTTATTTCTTTGTTACATCACCCGTCACCCTGGGGACGTACAATTTCCATCCTTCATGGGCAGTTGACGAAGGTGTTCAGAATAATATTTTGTAAGAGTTTCGTATTAAATAGAGTTTTTATGTACTTACACTATAACGATAAATTTATTTAAAGTTATTTTTATTCACTGTCTGAAGTTCAGACTCTGAACCAATAATGATTCAGTAAGAGTATCATGTTGTAAAGTAGGCCTGCCACACCTGCGGGAGCCATATTTAACTTTAGGGCGCTATAATCAAAAATGAAAAAGATTGCACACGAAAATTTGGCACTAAAAATTATTAACATAGACGTAAACATGCGGAATTTTTAATAATATGAATGCTAGTGATAAGCTATCCATGTTCTTGCGATTAGTCATGCGTAAATAGGTATTCCACAATTACCGCCAATTAAGATTAAAGATATTGAAACTTGTAGTAATATTATTAATATTTTTGCATACATTCAGAGTATTTCTCTTTTAGAGGCTTTGTAACAAAACAAAGTAAGAGGAAGATAATATGATGCGTTAAGAACCTCTTTCTTTGATTGTTTAGTACCACACTGACCCTTTTTTGGGTTTGTCAACCAACTAATCACCGAAGGTAATCAAGGTAGTGAACAATGTCAAAATAAATAAATTAAAAAAAAAACACAGACAACACCTTTTACATAGTCCCAAAGCAAAGCTTGTGATATGGGATACCTAATAAATTAACACTTTTTTTGGTCTGAACTAGCTGATAGCATTGAACCTTAAGAATTACGTAGTAGCGTCTAACACCACTGCGTAAAGAAGCGCGTCTATTGTGTAAAAATGAGCAAGAACGCCAAAATATTGTGTTGGCAACCCCATAAAAAAATTTAAACTGATAACGATAGAATCTTGTACGTGTATCTTTTTACGAACTTAGCCATTATAAAATTAGATAAAAAGAACAAATTATAAACACCGAGCAATAAATCATTATTCGTCACCTATAAGTATCTTATACCTAAATAATTTGTTTATTTTTAAAGAAAACATAAAATAATGAAACCACCGAAAAGAACTTAAAAAACTAAAATTAATCAAGCTTTTATATTCAACCTTAACAACTATGTTCTTAAACTGTTGCAATAGTTACCTAGGTAACTAAATAATTTTGAGTCGGCGCCAAACAGGCAAATTAGAGCACATTTATTGGAATGTTAATGTTTACTGCTGGAGATTTCACATTGCATTGTTAATTTGATTCGGTTATTTCCTTAGTTATTTGTTTAAATTTAAGGTAATGAAGTGATATTTGTTCATTGTTATTTTTTTTTTGTTGAAAAGCTTTTATCGAATGAAAGCGTCGAGCGCATGAATGTAAAAAGGCAGGTCCGATACCCAATCAATGGAGCAATCAGACTGTTCATCCGGAATTAATGACGACTGTGAAGTAAGCTGAATTATGGTACAGTGCGTATAAGTGGGTATAACTTTCAATATAAACGTTTTTGTGCAATTAATGATATTTAAGTATCTACTTAATGTACAAAATGTAGTAAATCATTGGGTTGTTATTACTACATTGGTACTTAATGTTTCTGGCCATTAAAAAAATATTATAAGCGAAGTGGAATAAAGTAAGGAGCTGTTAATAATATTGGCTTAGGCCCGTGTATGCCTTGAAAAACCGGCGCAAGCCGAGATGAGAAATCGTAAAAATATAATAATAATTTATTTATTTCCTTGTTCTTATTCTAAAAAAAGTCATCTTGGGTCTTCAGTTAGACAATGCCTGTGTTTGAGGTCGTCGTGGCGCCGTGGTTACTGTGTGTATCTTACGATATCACAGGTTACGCAACGTTCGGCGCGGTCGGTACTTGGATGGGTGACCGCCGACCATTCGTTTCTCAGGCGACTTCGTGCTTCGGAGGGCACGTTAAGCTGTCGGTGTCGGTACTTGTATACAGTAGTCGTTAGGGTTTGTCAGAAGCCATATCGGCACCCTGAAAATTCTGACATCCACCACCCAGCACTGGGCCAGCTCAGTGGATTATGGCTTAAACCTCCTCGTCACCCAGAGGAGAGACTCATGCCCTGCAGTGGGCCCATTACACGGAGTTGTGATGATGATGATGATGATGTGTTTGAGGACCCCGCTCTTCCACAATTTTAACAGAGTAAAGTAAATTAGATTAAAAAACAAAATTAGATTGAATAAAAATAAATTAGATGAAACTATTTGGTAGATTAAATTAAAATTAAAGAATGATTATCAAATTAAATTAAGTATACAATTAAATCAAAACTAAAGTAAACAATTCAATCAATACTTTTATCTGTGCCATCCCCGGTGAACTGTGGATGACAGAGCTATGCCGATGAATGGTCACAAAGTAACTTTTATGATATTAAAATGAATGGGAAAGCATTATCGCGAAGACGCATCGCCGGTAGAGCATGTCATACCAACGTTAAGACACTGTTATCGCTGTTGAATCAGTCATCAATAAGACTGCAAACTGGACGGCAGCGACAGCAACTGCGAGACAGCAGCAGCGGGCAGCGATTTCTGCGACACGATAGAATGTATTGAGTTTGTATAAAACCGCGACAAATCGCTCGATCGCCCGCTGGCATGGCGTCGAGAACAGCCCAGATTCCCCGCGTCGCTGTCTGAGCCGCTGTCGCTGCCGTGCAGTTTGCAGCCTAACAGCAAATGCAATAGAAAAGCGAAGAAACTCAAGAAGTAGATTAAATACAGCTTCAGATACATAGATAAGTGGTGTACTTCTGATACTTTTCACAATTTTTTTTTTCGCGGCAAGTGATAATAAATGAGTAGGTACTTTTAAATTTCAATCAGAATCAACACTTTACATGATTTATTATACAAACTTCAGGCGGCCTACTGAAAGCCGATACAATCTTGTACTAAGCTGAAACTCGGTAGGTAAGTAGGTCGACTTTATTGTGGCTTATGAGAGCACCGATCGAAATTAAACTGACTTAGATTAGACCAAACCCCGATCAAAATCAGTTTCAATGATTTAAATAGAACCACTATAACATCATTAACGTGAAACAGATTGAGGTATGTAACTCTTTTGCGCCGTATCGGCGGCGGCGGCGCGGCGGCTTGATAAAATCAGCTCTTTGCTTGCACTGCACACAAGTAGGGTATAGTTGTATAGGTAGCACACATATGTAGGTATTTGGTATACATTTAACCCTATTATTTCCAATCACTGAAACTGAAACAATCGTGTATATTTTACTTTCAAATTCAACTTGACGTTTCGGTATCTTTTCATAGGCAGTGGTCACGGTAGACTACGTTAATTAACTGATAAAAACACCATACGAAATTAATTTTGCTTACCAATGTAACCTCAAAGTATTATTTCTTATTACAATACGTTTAAAAACCTAAACATGTAGAAATCTTTTCACTTGAACAGACATACGTTTCACAAGACATAGAAAAACTACACAATGATTTATTGTACGTTTGTTTCTTGTCCTAGTCAAGTTAACTAAAAATTGTTATCATTATTGTTTAAGTATGCCAGGGATTGAAAAAAAAATTTCGTTCTTGGACGACCACTTTGGCGCTGGGGTAACACTGTCTGCCTCAGACGCCAGTAGTCGCGGGTTCGATTCACGCACGGAACAAAAAAAAACCGTGTCTGGGTGTTTATCTATTTATGTATTTATATTCTAGGTTCACCCTATTTCGCTACATGGTATCCCATAACACAAGCTTTGGGGCCATGTAGTTGGTGTGATTATCTGGGGATTTTATTTTTTTATTTATTTATAATTACTTACTTTACTGTTTTCTTCCTCGATCATTCGCAAAAAGTAGGTATTGAGATGGATTAAAAACATCCGTTATAAATCAAAGACAAAAATAAAGATAAACACCAGTTTTTCTTCAGATCGGCTGATCTAAACTTGTTAATCTCAAAAAAAGTAGGTAATTGCAAAGTGAAACTGAAAGGAATTTAAAACAGTTTTCGGCAATGGACAATACGGTTTATCAAGTTATTCCAGATACCTAATTTATTAAACTTTTCTATAAACTAGTTAAAATAATGCATATTGTTGAAGATTTCGCCCAAAATACTTTCCACTACCTACGTGAGCTTTTTGAGTTATAATCGCTACTGAATTATGATTTACACATTTGAACAAAGAATTATCCCATGGCTTGGATAGCAAACTATACCGAAATATAAGTCTATTATGTAACAAACTTTTCGTTGATAACCCCCTACTGCCCTTATTTTCCGTGTTCTGCAATACTGCACTTCGCGATTTATGGGGGTCGATCATGCAGTTAGCGTCACGCGAGGGTTGAAAGGCCTTTTCGATCAGATATTCAAACATGCACCTACAAAAACTAACTTATTAAAGCTAGTTTCTTGGTGAACTAACGTTCTCTATTTTTTGGTGTTATCGTTGTTTCTTACTAGTGCTGTTATTAAGGTCAACCGCGAGTTTCTTCACTGATATAGATTAGGTACCTACCTACCTACCCTTCATTGCGTGTTTTATCTATGATTTCGAAGTTCGGAGGATTTGAGGAAAAGGAAAAAAACAGTAGATAGTTATACAAAAATCTATACAAATGCATTAACATGCTCAGTTTAAATGTAGGAATATCTGTATCATCTATCTATAGCATTGTACGTTCCTATACTATAAGGGTAGCTTTGCGCGGTTTTACCAGTGTGCTTTTTAGGCTACTTCACTGATTTGTCCTACCACATCATGGTCCCAAACAAAAGGACGATTAAAAAAAATATTTAAAAATTCACTGAATTTAAAAAATATATATTATTTCTTGTTCTGTGATTCGTCCCATTGAATTTATTCTCGTAAATAATGAGATCAACTAGGTACAGTCAGCAAATAACAGTAGTGAAAAGACCTCAAGATTAAATATAATTCAAAACCTTAGCGTAATGTTTTAAGATTTAAACACTAGACTAGTGTTTTTATGAAAGTCTACAGGGGAAATAGAATTAAATCAATGTCCAGTGTCATCGAAACCACCCACACATGATCACCGTTTTGTTCTATTTCGTGAGTTATTTGTTAGCGATAGCATTCGATACAGTTACATACAAATCAAGAGGGTCTTCTCTAGCACGACTATGATCTCTTTTGTAGGCTCATATAAGAATGATACAAAGTCTAAATATGTCGGGCCTAATCAGCATGCGGCTGTACGCAACCATCTCTCCTTCGACTCAAAATAAATGCGGCAGCCCGCTTGATATTAACTTCTTTATGAGCTCTTCAAATAACCATGACTTCATGGTAGAGCGGATAGTTAGTATCTTTAGTACGCAATCAATTAGAAAAATATCATGCTAATATTGTATTGTGACAGTTTATTAGTCACACCACCGTAAATTGCATTTCGGTTTAATCACGACAGCATCACATTTGCGTCACTAAATTATGACCCAGGTGTGCATTTCGTAACATGACCCATCATCGAGATATTTCGTACCCTATGTCCATATTTTAGAACTGATGGCTTCCATGTTGGCAACGGATGGTCCTAGGAGCTCAGAACTTTGATTAAAGTATAGTGACAAAGACATTATGCTATCGTACTTATTAATCCTTTTTGTGCCGCGCCGTATCATTAACAAATGAGGCCCTAGGTTCTGGTTCTGATGATGTCAACGAGCAACGATGTGTTCCGACAATGATATACGAAGAGCAAGTTCCTTCCTAAACCCGACCTCATTTTCAATATTATGAGCTGAGATTGTGGTCAAAAGCGAGTGTAGGTAGTACCTATAGGTAAAAAAAAGACGTGTGGCACTCGGAGACTGCCGCGGTAAAGCTATTGCATAGCATTTTTTATCAAATTATGCAATTATAATAATTTATTTATTTTATTAATGTTTGATCTAATATGAAGTTCCACAAGTTCCTAGTAGATGGCGCTGATTGTTTATTAAAGCCCGCATGTAAAGTTATGAAATCAAAGTATCACCGCTGTGCCGGTCGGAGTGGGGGGTGTTAGGTTTTTTTCGTTACGGAATTTCTGGATTCGGTCCCCACGCTCAAAGCCCGCGATAGAAGCTATGCAATAGCTTAAAAACTTTCAGCATACGAGCCTAATTCTAGAGTCGTATCGTAGTGGCGTACCTATTCCACATTTAATTTGTTTGGTCGGAATTTTGTCAATTCAGGTACCTACGTAAGTATTATTCTTGAGCGGAGATATTACGTGGCAGATTTTATGCGAAGGGTACTCGAGCCAGGGGAACCCGAAGGGGTTCTACCACCAGGGGCAGTAGTATCTAATGCGCCCTTACGAATCCAAGAAAATGTGGCTTAAGTGTTTAAGGTAGGATCGACGTCAAAATATAATAAAATCAAGTACCTACCTACAAGTCGAACTGACTTGATACTACAAACATTAATTAAACAATTTATATGTTTTATTTTATGTATATCTAGAAGGTCGCAGGTAGTTATGACTCAAGAAGGCAAGTTCGATGTCGTAGTAATAAGTAAACATTTGTTTAAGAACTTATGAGGCAAATATGCTGTTTTCCGTGATTTAAACTGATAGGTACTTACAATCATCTGCAACTAGGCAACTACCTATTTCGTTAAGAATGTTGTGAATAATTTTTTTTGGCGCGTAATTAACCCGAATGGAAATTGTTGCCAATTTTCGATAATACAAAAATATCAAAATTCTTCTTTAAACTAAGTTTAACTTAATAATTTTACTTAGTATCAATATAAAAAAAAAATACTATAAACTCTCGAATAAATTAAAAATAATCGCATGACATTAATGACGGTAGGTTTGCATGCAACACAATTTTTTTGTCTATTTACCTACCAATGTTACCGGAACACAACCTTCACTTGATTCATCCGGTTCCTCTGGGCGGCAAAACAATCTGCGACAAATGTCACCGCAGCTGCATCTCCCGCCACAAACCATAGTATCAAACAAAACCAAATATTTCACTTAAATTAACCACGTACTTTCACGTCATGGTCAACGTAACACTGATTCTCATGAAAAACCCACGATTTATTCACATTTTTCGTTTTGGATTTCGAACGTAAACACGTAATGTTTATTTTGGATCTCTTTATTTTTACAGTTACATACATCTAACGTTCTTTGTAGACTACTTTAGTCTGATTCGTTCGCCTACCTAATCACCTTGTAAAGATTTAGTCAGACTTGATATCCCCGACTTATTTTTTGAGTAGATAATGAAACCAACGCCATCTATTTTACTGTATGAGCAAATTAGAAGGTCAATGCTCTCAATAAGTGCATAGGATAACATAAAGATGGCGTATTTGGTAATTCATAAATAATTATCGAACTTTTTAATTCAATAAAGATATTAGATCAGTGTGTTTATAGACTTATAAATAATATGCAATTAGAATAAAATAGTCAATCAAACAATTTTCATTGCGAGCAGAAAAGTATATTGTGATATTTTCTTATTTATTTCCTTTTGCTTCTGTAATTCAATTAACTATTTTTATATTAATAATTTTAATAGAATCATCTCAATATTATGGACCTTTAATGCATTAAAGATTTGGCAAATTAAGCTTATTTTCGTCAAATATAACAGCTGTTGTTGCAACAAGATCAAGGTTATATTTTTGTTTACAATGAAGATAACAAAAAAGCTGAAACTAAACTAACCTCATAATCCAAAGCATCTTCGGCAAAGTCGAAATCATCCAAGAGTCCGTCATCTATGCCGTATTCCATTTTAATGCAACTCATACATGAAACCCTATCTCTTGACATAACATTAAATCGAGATGCTGGATAAACATAACATTCACTGAGTTTAAATTTTACTTTAAATCTAGCAGAAACTAGGAATTCTTACATTTGGGTAATGTATCACTTTTTTCAGTTTTTGTACAATCCCACTTACTTAGCTTTAGATAAAAACAAACGCCCACTGTTACTGCAATGCGCTTGTTTGTTTGTCAAACAAATTCACTCGTTCAATCAAGGAAGCCTCGCTAAGCCTACATCGATGCCTGTCTGTCCTTTTTTGACGCACAAGAATCTTAATTGAGCGACGGAGAAAAAAGCTTTGTATCCATTATACAAACAGACATTGTATACTTATGTGTAGTAGAGATAATAGGATATCTATCATCAATTTTTCATATCATTAAGCGGCACTTAACTTTAGAAATGACTTTAGATACTTACTTTAGTAAACAAATACAAAGCATCTAATAATGAATCCATCTTCTTTTCGTAGATTAAAATTAAGTTATAAATATGTAAAAGTTAACAACTTTTGTGTATGTAACTGTTTTATTACATAAGTATGCATTATCGTCATTTATTTATGTTGATTATTAATTTTAACTCCTTCATTGCTATCAAAATTTTACGATTCCATAAAGAATTGCTATTTTTATTTTTCAGGCGTTCCATAATTTTAATATGTTTTATAGATTCAGTTTGTGTTAAACTGTCTAAATGTTATCAAATTATTTTACAGTTTTGTTAATTTAAAAGAGAAAGAAATCTTCAATGATGTATCCAACCCGTTAGAATGTACGGATAATATACCTACCAACATCTACAAAAAATCGTGTTATACAGGATTTCGCATTTTATATTTACAAGGAGCTTGGATTTAATCTTATATATATATATATCTATATATATATATATATATAAATTTGTTTCAAATCTCTAAAATATTCCTCTAAAATTCTCTAGGACTTCACAAGCACATACCTACAGCTTCTTTCCTAAACCCGTGTCCTGTCAACTTCAACGTCATCTTCATTGACCGACCACCAATGGTCCTGGTGATCCTGAATAGGATTACAGCTTGATCATACGAAAACTTCCAATTTCTCCGATATGCCTTCGACTTTCAAGTTAAGGTTTGTGACTTTATATCTCTGGAGTCGTTAGCCGACTATATATGAGATTTGGCATGTCGTTATCACTATTTCACGACGACTATTCTTTGTCCACCAAGTCAATAGACTTCACCGTTTACGTGGACGAGAGGTGAGGATTACAGCTTGATGATCAAGCTATAATCCTCACCAACTTATAGCTATACCGCCAAACTATAATACGACTATCTTTTTATATGCGTCACTATTTATGACTATTTCATCACTATTTTTTGGTATAGTCAAAACTCCTTTCCATCGAGATTTCAAAGGTGAGGATTACCTACAACTTGAAGGGCACACGGGCGTTGTGTACCTCTACATAGTAGTACATAAAATTTATAAATGCGTTACATATTGTGATTTAGTTTAATTTTTCAACCGACTTCCAAAAAAGGAGGAGGTTCTCAATTCGTCTGTATGTTTTTTTTTTGTTTCACGACATTTCGGACAATTTTCAAAATCAAGATTGCTTTTGATTATTGTTGTTTCATATGATAGAGGATACTTACTTCATAGTTGGCCCCATTTAAATTTCATCGAAATCGGTTGAGCACTTCATTGAAAATTTCAAACTTTTGAAATATATTAATATGTTGTTATGATATTGAAGAATGTTTATGTGGATGGCACTCGCAACTCAGCCAAAGTTTTGACATTAAGTAGGTTTTTTAATGCTCTGCATTCGTTGATTATATGTAGGTATGTACAAACAAACACACCCTTTAATCATCACTGTCAATCAATCATTTGTTATTTTCTGTCAGTGTCAGGTTAATAAAGTTTATTATTCTGTAACTCAATTTACTCAATCCAGGGATGCCCGATCTTTTGCTTTGAATCGATCTTTTGAATCGTAATGGATCGTAACCCCGTGAATCGATCCACGATCTGTATCGTATTGCATTGAATCGATCTTATTCGATCTTTGAAGATCGTATCGTATTTTAAAAAAGTAAGGAGAAATGAGAAGACACTTCCACATAATCCACATGCAAGTTGTATTTATTAGGAAATATTAAAAAACATTACGAAAAAGCTATTCCGTCAAATCTATGCATGCAATGATGTAAAGGTTTGACGGTTTACAGATTCCAACCCTCCGCATTTAAGCTTTTCAAAAACAATAATTTAGATAAACGCACTGGATCTTGTTAAAAAGGCAACATTAAATTTTTTGATATCTATGGTTTCTTCTCAGTGTGTATGGGCTAGTACGTACTCTCTGTACCAACCATTCTTCCTTCCTGTGTGTGGAGTAGATTATAATGCATGTGTAATAAATAGTATAATAATTAATAAACGTACATCAAAAATACAAGTGTTTTCTATAGCAACCCACTTCCACTGTTCGCCCAAACATACTCTGCGAACAGGTTATGGGCCCAGAATTCGGGATTGCTATAGATATAAATATCATCGCGGTAAAGTGAGGTTGGAAAAGGAACGGGCCGGGTAAACGGTATAGATAAAATGGAGGCTACTTCAGAAAACCAAAATTCATTGGTATTGGAAGGATTATCAAATTGGATGTCTTGGAAGTTCCAAATTCGTGTAATATTAAAAGCACAAGGAATATTTGGAGTTGTAAATGGATCCGATTTAAATGATGGACAAGATGAAAAATGGACGACACGAGACGCAAAGGCACAATCTATAATAGTAACAAGACTGAGCAATAAAAATATTTTACAAGTGTCAAACTGTGAGACTGCTCAACAAATATGGGAAAAGTTGTGTTCAATATATGAATCAAAATCAGACACGTCATTACACATATTGCAACAAAAATTTTTTGAAATCCAATACATTAAAAATGAGGAAATATCATTATATATAGCAAAGTTAGAAGAATTGGCAAACAGAATAAATCAAGCAGGTGGAAATATACCCGAATCTATGCTCATCACTAAAATTATTAGCTCTTTGCCAGAAAATTTTAGACATTTCATTTCAGCTTGGGATTCAGTACCTATGACAGACAGAAAATTATCTGAATTAATATCCAGATTAATGTTAGAAGAGAAACGTAACAATGATTATGAGGAGAAAATAGCTTTATCTACACAATCAAGAAACAGTGAAAGAAAATGTTTTAAATGTCAACAAGTTGGACATTTTAAAAAAGACTGTAAGAAAAACATGAGCAATTTTAACAGTGCTCAAAATTATAAACAGTGTAAAATATGTAAAAAGTTCAATCATAAAGAAAAAGACTGTTGGTATAGAAATAAAAATAATTCCTACAAAAGAAGTAACAACATAAAAAGTAATACAAATGCATTCATTACATCAGCAATAAACCTCTCATATGCAAACAATTTTCAAGAAACATTTTGGGTGTTGGACAGTGGTGCCTCAGAACATATGTGCAAGAATAAAAATATGTTTGTAAACTATGAAACTTTATCAGTGCCAAAAGATATCATAATTGGTGATGGTTCAGTCATAAAAGCTCTTGGTCAAGGTGAAATACACTTAAGCGCTTACAATGGAAAACAGTGGATTCCTACAATTTTATACAATGTTTTATTTATACCAGAAATAAAAGTAAATCTGTTTTCATCATCGACAGCAATGGATAAAGGTTATAAAATGAGGTGTAATCAAAAGACATGCACTTTTATAAAAGATAATTTAATTAAAGCAATTGCATACAGAAAAGGTAAAATGTTTTTAATGAGTTTTAAATATGAATTAGATATTGCTATGGTTGGTAAATCAAATAGTGGACTCGCTGAGTGGCATTCGAAGTTAGGTCACCAGAATATTGAGCATGTGAAGACCATTCTGAAACAAAACAATATTGAGTATAAAGAAGGTGATCCAGAGATATGTACATCATGCTTACAAGGCAAACAACATAAGCTACCATTTAATAAAAGTGACACAAGAGGTGAAAAAACAGGAGATTTAATACACATGGACATATGTGGGCCAATGGAGTGTGAGTCACTGGGAGGTGCGAAATATTTCCTTTTACTAATTGATGATTACTCAAAATATAGAAGAATATATTTTTTAAAACATAAAAATGAAACAGCAGAACATATTAGGATAAGTGAGAGTAAAAATATAACAGGCCACACTATTAAAGTTATGCGAAGTGACAATGGGAAAGAATTTGTCAATAAAACCGTAGAAAAGTTATTAGATTCTAAAGGTATAAGACATGAGAAAAGTATTCCATATCTCCAAGAACAAAATGGTTGCGCAGAACGTGAGATACGCACAATTGTGGAGTCTGCTAGGTCTATGTTAGCAGAAAGTTGTCTTGGAAAAGTTTTTTGGGCAGAAGCAGCAAATACTGCAACATACATATTGAATCGAACAGGAAAAAGTAGAATGAAAGACAAAACTCCTTATGAATTATGGTATAAAACATCAAAATATAATATATCTAACCTGTACAGTTTTGGAGTAGACGTGGCAGTTCATATACCTGATCAAAAGAGATTAAAATGGGATTACAAATCAGAATTTGGTAAATTTGTTGGTTATGGAGAAACAAGCAAAGGATATAGAGTATACTTGCCAAAGAAAAATAATGTAGAATTAAAAAGAGAAATTGTAGTAATTAAAAAGAAGTATCAGACACATAATAATAAAAATAAAGAAATATATGTACAAAAAGAAGACTTACCAACAGATAACCCCGAAGAAGAGGAACAGGAGAATGCTAATATCAACTCATTCAATGAAGAAGGTTCAATCATATCTGAAACAGAAGAAGAAAACACAGAGTGTGAATTAGATGAAATACCAGAAACAGATGAAATAAATTCACCTGAAACAGAAAATAATATCTTACCTGAGCTAGAAGATAACACAAAGAATAAAACACACAAAAGGAAGATACAACCACCGAATTGGATGAAAGATTATGACACAAACTTTTTTTGTCTAGATGAAGAGCCAATATCTTATGAAGACGCAATGGCTAGTCCTGAAAAAATAAAGTGGACTGAGGCCATAGAGAAGGAAATGACACAACTGGAAGAAAATGAAACCTGGGAAGAGGTGAAAAATATACCTAAAGAAGAAGATGTAATTAGTAGCAAATGGGTTTTTAAAATAAAAGAAACAGATGGCAACAAACTTTACAAGGCCAGGCTAGTGGCAAGAGGTTTTGAACAGAAGAACTGTGACAACAATACATATACACCCGTAGCAAGTTTAACAACTTTCAGAACTATGATGGCAATTGCAGTACAAAAGAGGTTACCTGTATGCCAGATGGATGTTGTAGGAGCCTTCCTGCATGGTGAAATTAAAGAAAAGGTATTTATGAAACTTCATAATGATAAAATAGTAAAACTAAAAAAATCTTTGTATGGTTTAAAGAAATCGCCCCGTTATTGGAATGAAAAATTTAATAATTTCATGTTACAAGAAAAATTCATTAGATCTAAAAATGACCCATGTTTATATTTTAGACAGCAAAATGACAAGTTTATATACTTATTGTTATTTGTAGATGATTTAATTTATTTTGGAAATGATGATATAGAGATAAAAACATTTAAAAATTCATTATGTAGTAAATTTAATATGAAAGATTTGGGAATAGCAAACACATTTTTAGGTATAAGTATAAAACAAGACAATAAAAATTTTGTAACAGTAATAAACCAAGAAAAATATCTTAAAACATTATTAATTAAATTTAATATGTATAAATGTAAAACAGTGTCTACACCACTAGAGCAAAACTTTAATTTTGAATTGTTAAAGAGAGATAAATCAGAAAGCAAAGAAATTGAGAATAATTGTAGAAGCATATTAGGTAGTTTATTATATGCATGTTGTACAAGACCTGACTTATCATTAGCAATAGGATTTCTTAGTAGATACTTGAATTGTGCAAGTATGGCATTGTATAAGTGTTTAAAGAGAGTTATGAGATATATAAGAGGTACTATTTCTTTGTCATTAGTGTATAAGTATAATAATAACAATATAACATTGCAAGGTTATAGTGATGCAGACTGGGCTGGGGATATAGCCGACAGAAAGTCAACTTCTGGATTTATATACTATATATTAAATTGTCCTATTTCATGGGGTACAAAAAAACAACAATCTGTATCATTGTCGTCTTGTGAAGCCGAATATATTGCATTGTGTTTAGCTATAACTGAGGGTTGCTGGCTTAAGCAATTATTAATTGATTTTGGATATAATATTAATATAAATATTTTGGAAGATAACTTAAGTGTAATAAAAATTTCATCATCTAGTGACAGTAATAAAAGATTAAAACATGTGGATATAAAATATCACTATATAATGGAAAAGGTTTGTAACGGTGAAGTTAATGTTACATATATTAATACAAATGATAATGTTGCAGACATGTTTACAAAGCCATTGGGCAAGCAATGTTTTGAGAAGTTTAGGGATTGTATAGTCAAATAAAATAAGTATTATATATTTGTTATTAATTTATAAGAAGCCAGTCATGAAGATAAAAAAATTGTTAAGGGTATAATGTTATAAAAAAATTGATTGTTGAGGGGGTGTGTTAAAAAGGCAACATTAAATTTTTTGATATCTATGGTTTCTTCTCAGTGTGTATGGGCTAGTACGTACTCTCTGTACCAACCATTCTTCCTTCCTGTGTGTGGAGTAGATTATAATGCATGTGTAATAAATAGTATAATAATTAATAAACGTACATCAAAAATACAAGTGTTTTCTATAGCAACCCACTTCCACTGTTCGCCCAAACATACTCTGCGAACACCGATTACGACTATCCGTCAAAGTGTTGCCAGCCAGTGAAAACAGTCGTTCTGAAGGAACAGATGTTGCTACTATAGTCAAATACTTCAAAGCTAAACAGCTTAAGTCCGGCCAGATAGTAGATCTAGTGGTCCAATATGTTATTGGGTCTCCTTGTCTAGCAAGTAATGGTTCTCTAAGATACTGTTTCAAAATGTCATCCAGCAGTCCTTCCTTTGGAATGTTTAGATTCGTTTCTGTCACCAACTGACTATGAAATTTCCAAATGTTATCGTCATCATCGGGTGAAACCACATTTTGCGCATTTGGTGATGTATCCTTATTATAATCCGTTGTTTTTAGTAAATCGGTGATGTCATTAAGTGATTTTGCACAAGATTGAGCATCCGTAAAGTATATTTTTTTAAATCGCGGGTCCAAAATTGTTGAAATCGCCAAAAGATGCACTTTTTCAATGTTCTTAAAACGTTTGTTACATTCGCTCAGAATTTTCGCTTTGAATTCTGATCCTAAGTCAGAAACCTCAGAAATGCTCCCTGAATTGGCAGATTCGATCGATTTACTCATGCAGAAAATAATTGGTATGATTATACTACTCGTTACATAATCTTGACCCGATATTTCTTTTGTTACGTTTTCTATAGGAGTCAAAATGTTAATAATTTCCTTTATTATGACTATTTCATTGCCACCAAGCACCTTTGGGTTTTGGAGTAGAATAGCACTGACGAAGTCACAAAGTTCAATAAATCGCTGTAACATATACAACTTAGAATTCCATCTTGTTATAACGTCTTGTACCAACTTTTTTGGTAATACATTATTAGATTTTTGAAGTTTGGTCAATTCATCCTGTGCAGAAACGTTGTGTTTAAAAAATGTTACAATGGTTTTGACCTTATTTACTAATGCATCAAATCCTCTGGTTTCTTCTACAGCTTTTTGCACAACTAGATTAAGAGTGTGTGCAAAACAAGGCAAGTGCTTATTTTTGCCCAGTAATTCATAGATAGCTTTGACAATATTTGCACCATTATCTGTGACTATAGCTAAAATGTTTTGTACATTAATGTTCCATTCATTGCAGAGCGATTCAATCACTTGTTTGAGATATTCAGCAGTGTGTCGCTCGTTCAATTCTTTAACGGCTATAACAATTGATTTCAAACAGTTCTTGTGCAAAAAATGACAAGTCAAACCTAAGTAGCTCCTTGTGTTCATTGTGTCCGTCCAGACATCGGTAGTCAAACAAAAGCTATTAACTTGCATCAACTGTGCTTTTATGACATTAGAAATATTCTCATATTTTTCATCAATAAGTCTTGTAATTGTGTTTCTGCTTGGTACCGAGTAAGTTGGACACACCGTTTTCATCAAATGTTGAAATCCTTTTTTTTCTGTGGTATTGAGAGGTAAATCATCAACCGTAATAAAATACAGCAATGCATTAGTCAATTTTAGTTCCTTGGACCCACCTTTTTGATATGCTTGAATATTACTAATGACATTATCAATACGAAGTTGACGTTTTCTTGTTGATTTTGGCGTTGACGTATTGATTGTAGTAATATTTAATGATTCTTCACATTCACTTGAGTTTGAGTTAGCATCACTATTAGTACTCATTCGGCTGGTCGAAGGGGTGGGATCATTGGACTAAAAAAGAAAATAATGTACACATTAATCAAAATTGTAAAAGAAATAAAATGCCAAAATACCAATACTATGCTAACCAGTTAAATAGCACCCTTATAAAAAATCACTTTATAAATAGATAATTACTTACGATTTCGGTCACTTTTGTAGTAGAACTTTCTCCGCTTTTGTTTAAATCATAATTTTTATGGCGTCGCTTTAGATGATTTTTTAAATTTGTGGTATTTCCTTTAGTTTTCACTATTTGGTCACATAATTTACACTGTCCACCCGAGTCACATCTGATAAAAAACGTCCAAACATTCGATTTTACGGGCGGGGCCATATTTATCAATATTAAAATAATAACAAGAAAAAACACTGCGCATTCGATGAATTCAATCGTACTACTATCTACAAAGAACAATCTACAAATTCTGTGATGTTCTTGCGGGTATAACATAAACAAAATTTCAATACTACCTTCATATCGTTTCATATTTCATACTCACGGCGCGGCGGCGTATACATAAAGTACGTAACTCGACACTAATTTCAACAAATAGATGTTGTCTTGCTTTGTTGTTCCTACTAAAATGTGTGATCGACGTGATCGTTATCATCAACAAAATAAATGCAGTTAAGTTTGCATTACTTTGGTCTGTTAATGATGCGATTTTTTCTTACGATCTTCCAAGCATACGATTCGATCTGAGCAAAGATCGCATCTTGGTGAATCGATTCAAAAATTCGGAGATCGTATTGCCGTGAATCGATCTTCAAAAAGATCGATTCAGATCGGGCATCCCTAACTCAATCAATCTTGAGTGATTGTTATTGTAATTTTTTGTGAGTTTAATAAAAAGTTTTATTTAACCAGTTCTACTCTAAAAGTTACCAAAACAAATAATTTACCAAAGTTACTGATAAGAGACTTTCAATATGAGTACTATGGATGAAATTGAAGAGGAGGCAAAAGCCGCTGCAGAGAAAATGGTTATGAATATGATGCAGAGACCAGGCCAGCTAGAAAGAGTAAGTTTACAAAAGTTACCAGCTATACACCACCCATTTGTGACCGGACGAAAATTACGGTTATTGCAGTTTATCTGCAAACCCCATCCAACTCTAGATGTAGCGGCAAAAACCTTTCATATACTTTTTTTCAGCCCTATTTATAAATCAATCAGTTGCATATATTTGCCTTTTAATTAAAATTTATGTATGGTATTTTTTTAACATCAGGTAGAACAATACAAGAAAAGGATAACTCATAAAAAAGCATCAATTGAGGCACAGCTGAAGTCAGCTGTGCAGGGAAAGTTAGATGGTGTCAGTGTTGGTTTAAAGCAACTTCAAGAATGCTTAGAAGATGTACAGCAAATTAGTGTGAAGTAAGTATCTCTCTATAATGTAAGCGCATGCGCATGTAAGCCTCTGTTCAAAACAGATGAAAAACTAATTAACTTTAAAATAAGGATATTATGAATTTCAAAAAATAAACAAAAATTTGATACAATTAATTGGTAAAATATGATAATTTTAAGTAAAAAGAATTTTATTGAACAGAGCTCAAATAATGTACTTTGAATTAAGTATTATCAGTTTAATTCTGTTTTTAGAGACAATAGGTTTAAAATATTAGTATTTCATTTTAAATTAATGATTTTAGATAGTTTTTATGAGAAAAGTAACTAACTAGCTTTCTTCAATTCCTTGTTGCATACATTTAGTTTCTTTAATATTGTATTTACTTTTCATGTTTCATTAAATGTATGACAAATTAAGTATCAAGTTCAACATTATTAACAAACTCTGCAACTAAACTTTAGGATGGATGAAATAGAAGAACTGTTGAGGGGTGTCCCTCCCTTAGTAGCGACTCTCCAGGAGGTTAGGGAGGAGGACTCAAGGCACTCCCAGTATGTCACTGCGATGGATAGCTTGAAGCATATATTCACAGTTCCTGAGAGTGTTGCCAAAACAAAGCAGTGGATTGGGGAAGGAAAGTTACTGCATGCTCACCAGGTTAGTTAAAAAAATCTTTTACCGCCCATTAATTCAACAAGTCAGTTATAAAGTCCTACAAAAAAAATTGATATTATGATGTAGCTTACTGACTATGCAGTGCGATCACAGAACTTTATGGAATCGTTTGTTAACGAATGTTCGTATGGTATGGAGACGGTTTTTAAGAAAAAATTGAAATCTATCCATTGCCGCACGGCCACCTTAAATAAATGTGTGCCTTGTTAATTTGAATGTTTGTAAACATGTTGTACTCATAATAATCTGTAAAATAAAAAATTACAATGTTACTCAAAACTTGCAACCGACTCCATACTATACGAGCATTCGTAAACATTCGTTACTATACGATTCGATAAAGTTCTGTGATCGCACTGATGGATAGCTTGAAGGTACATGTTGCTGGGATAAGGCTTACAAAGGATGGATAAGCATTTGGTTTCTGTAACTTTACTTTCATAGTGTGATTTAATGATGGTTTAAAAGTGGAAACTTGTAAATTGCTATAAACTGTTAATTTTTCTTCACTACTGTACTTAATTAGCTGTAAGTTTTCCTAAAAGTATAAAATAAATTTATAAATGTATAATGACCTAGATGCCTTTGAATGAGAAAGTATAAGACTGGTAAATATTTTTTAAAAGTATGTAAAACCATAATTATTTTCTCCTTCTTACAGTGCCTTACAGATTTGGAGAATTCAAGAGATGACCTTCTTTACGAGCTGCACAGGCTGCCCAATCAATCTTCACATGACAAAATCATGTTGAAAGCTTACTTTGAGGATGTTGAAATGGTTTCGAACCTTCTCGAGAAGCAGATAAAGCTTATTTTAGCGAGGACTTTGAACACAGTTCGGAAGGAGCCCACTGTGATTGTGACAGCATTAAGAATTATTGAACGGGAAGAGAAGAGAGATCAGTTGGCTTTACAGGTAAGAGAGTATTCTTTAAAGTGTGACTCTATATTTTTATAGTATAACCTATAAATAGAAGCCGAAACAAAAAGCTTTGTGATAGTTATTTTCTGTCAATAAAAATACTTCTACATTCCTTAAGCCCGCAGACTTGAAACACGCTGCTGGCAATTGTTTCAAAGCAAATTTGGGGTTCCTTCATGATTTATCTTACATTGTGCAAGTAGTTCACATTATTTTTTAAACAGGATGGACTTGGGTGTCTTTGTTTATACTTTGATGTTTTTTCTTATCAGACACTGCTATATTTCAGCAACAAGAACACTCAGGTTTTATGCCGCCCGGGCGACCAAAGAATTGGCGGTCCAAGGCATTTGAAGTGTTAGAGTGTGCGGTGGCACAGAGAGTCGAAGGTACCAGGGTGGATGAGCGGGAAGACAACAAACTGTGGCTTGTTCGGTATGTGTGAAAAACTACTATTGACAGACAACAATAAGGTTAAATATAAAGGTAACCAATAAAAAGATTTAGGTATATAAAACATTGATTTTAATATTTTCAAATATTTTGACCAAAAGTTATCTAATTTACAAAATTTCCACTTTCAATGGAAGTTCTTAACCAGCTTAAAGCTCTGGCGAGTTCGCTAGAAAAAAGAAGATTGTTGGACAGGTGATCAAAGAATAAAAGATGGATGTCTCATCTTTGTCATGTGTACAACAAATGAATACTGCGAAGTAAATAAATTCTGCCAAATGGATTTTTGGCAATCTCATATTTATCTGCTTTCCGGATTTTGCAAGGAAGCGAATCAATCGATCTCCGCTCAATTTGCGTTTTAAACATCTTCCATTAAATTGTAATTTCATTGTTGTGATATTGTCCTGATTTCTAACACTTCATAATGCTACAACTAATTTTAACTTAATGTTTCATTTCAACTAATTTAAGATTAGGTGGGTCATCTTCATCATAAGTACAACAAATGCTCTGCCAAGTAGGTAGATATAGGCAGGATTTTAGGCAATACTAATTATGTACCTGCCCGGTTTTGCAGGGAAGCGAATTAATTGATCTTCAATTGGTGTACTAAACATTTTACATTAAATGGTAATTTCATTCTTGTGATATTATCGTGAGTTCTATCGCTTCCGTAATACTCCAACTATTTTGACTTAACGTATCGTTTCAACTAAGCCTCTTTTATTATCAACTAATTATCTAACATTCTGCAAGCCTATAAAACGTATTTGATTATTTATTTACAGATATTTAGAGCTCACAAGACAACTAATTTTGGAAGACTTGCGAGTGGTTAAAACTCTGTGCGTGCCCTGCTTCCCGCCGACCTATGACATTGTCAATAAATATGTCAACATGTACCATACGTGCTTGTCTGCCAGTGTAAGCATTTTTTTAATTTAAATTTTAGTTTAATCATGAACTTTACCTTTTTTTCATATTTAACTTTTTACTAAAAGAACAAAGTTTAGAACATACTTGTGAGAGGGTGTGAAAGCCTTCCCTTCTTATCATTGCTACACCATTATAATATGAATAAAATCCCCAGACAATAACACCAACTACATGGCCTCAAAGTAAGCAAAGCTTGTGTTATTATGAGGCGTAATATGGTCTAGACTGTTCTAACGTTCAAAGTTTTGCCAGTTCCTACTTAATATGAACTGGCAAAATGTGGAATACAAACCCAGCTGACCCTGGTTCTTTCCAGCATAGAGAAAAATGCCATGGATGGCCATGTATTGTATGAAAGTTTTAGGTTCTAAAAAAAAATACATTTTATTTCACATCCGATCTACTAGTCAACGTGTGCACCGAAACACGCTTCATTTATTTTTATGATAATTTGATCCCCAGCTGCAAGACGTGGTACAAACCGGTCTCGAAGGCAACGAGTACGTGACAGTGCTCTCGTGGGTGCTCAACACTTACCGCGGAGCTGAGATGATGGGCAGCCCTGAGCTCAGCATTGATGTGAGCAGCCTGCCGCCATTGCTGGCTGATCATGTGCTGGCTAAATTGGAGCAGGAATACTTACAGGTAGGTCATTAGTATTAGACACTAGGCTAGGTACAGGTACTTTGAGAATGTTTGCAAAGAAAAAACATATAGAAACACAGGAGCAGGTCCTAGGCTTGATATGGGCAGTAAGTACTATTCATTTCCCAACAGAAAACTTGTTTGCTTTAAAACTGAACAAAAACGAAACACATAAAACAACAATCTGGGAAGCTTTTTTTATTGTAATTCTTCTAGGCCGCTCTATTTTTTCTGATGTTGGTTGCCGCTGGCTGTATAAGGTTGATTAGTGAAGCTGTAGGCTTCATGTAGGCTCAGCATGGACGTGAGCAGCCGCCGCCGCTGTTAGCTGTCCAAGCTGGAGCAGGCCACTTGCAGGTACTTGGGCTTGGAACACTTTTCGTATTAAGACGATGTCCGTGATAGTTTATAATTGACAATCATAGATTGATCTAATGAAAATTGTATAGCTAGGATAGAGACAGTCACATCTAATAAGATGTATACATTTTAATTGAAATTTGAACCTTATCACAACCAAATAAGTTGCGAAGTGTGTACATCTTATTGTACGTGACTGTACAGCTATTTATAATTTTAGTAGCCAACCCTGTCCCACTGTAAAGTAAAGGTTTCCCTCCAGGTTCTCCATTCCTCTCTTACAGCTACTATGAAGAGTATAATAAAAATCCCCAGACAATCACACCAACTACATGGCCCCAAAGTAAGCAAAGCTTATGTTATGGATAATTTCCATAAAAAAAGAAATAATAATTAACTCTTTATTGCACAACTACAAATAAATGCTTAGACAATCTACAGAAATAAAAACTTGAGTAGGTACAAGAGGTGGCCTTAGCGCTAAAGAAGCGATCTCTTACAGACAACCTTAAAAGTATTATTCTGATAAGAAGTTCCCAGCTGATTTTTTTATAATTTTGTTGTTTATTTTAATTGCCACGAAAAGACAATTGGTGTAATGTTTGAAAACAGTGGAAAATATCATACAATCATTTTCTAGTTTATTGCGTTCAGACAGACGTTTTTTTAAAGTGGTAAAGGTAGACGAAATTTTATTATATTTGGAGATTTACCCTTACTACTATTACTCTACTCCAATGTTGTTCTAAGTTTTAAAATCACTAAATTATTTTTAATACAGTTGCTCAAAAAGTGGCGTATTGCAGGGACGTTTAGCGTTCGGGATGTGGGCTATTACACACTTGTGCTTTTTCTTTACCTTTTCCGCACTCGTGCATTCTCTTTCCCAAATGTCAAAATAATGTTTATTAAAAAGAAAAAATGAACCACGAAGTTTTTACTAAAAAAAATTCATAGAAGTTTTTACGATTCATGCAAATATTTCTGAAAAGAAGCTACTAATTTGTTTCAATATCAGATATAATGATTTGATGCAATGAGTTAGGTTAGGTTTCATTTCATTTTATCTCATTAAATTCATTTTCATTTCATGTCAATAAAAAAAATCTACTAAAGACTTGGCTGTATGGGCATAGTTCCCTTTGCCTACCCAGAATGGGTAAACAAAAAAAAATCTCTGTTTATAATCTTTCACGGCTGGCGCCATTTTGTATATTTTATAAAATGCTTAATTTTTTCGCAACTGTATTAAAAATGGTCGTTCAGTACACGTGCGGAACCGTCATTGCAACTCGTTCCGACTGTCAACCCTCGCCTTCGGCTGCGCCTCGGCTCGTGTAGACATTTGTCGGAACTCTTTGCAATGACAGGCTTTCCGCACTCGTAATGAAATATACTATTCCGTATTCTATAATCCTACCAATCTTTGCAGAAAATGGAGTCGAACTACAACGAGTGGATGGACAAGACGCTGGAATCGGAGCGCGCGGAGTGGCGCGGCGAGCGCGCGCCCGACGTGGAGCCGCACACCGCCGCCTACCACACGCACGCGCCCGTCATCATCTTCCAGATGATCGACCAGAACCTGCAGGTCACATACTGTCCGCTATCAATATGTACAGGGTTCATTTGTAGTCACCGGCCAAATTTTTTTTGCACGTTAAGAGCCCATACTACTCCAGCTAGAATCTGAATTTCGCCCCCACCTCACCGCCCGGCCGTGAAGCACCCCGCAACGCGCGTCGGAGCTATCTTACTCACTCGCGTTTTGTTTTCTCCAACTCTGCCTTTTCCGTATCTTATTTCTTTCATTTCCCATTTTGAAATAAAACACACCACAAATTTATTTATGGAAAACACGATATTTACGTGATGTTGTAGCGGCGGCGGCAAGCGTGAAAGCGACACAGGTTCCTCGTACGAATGCCGGAGCGCAACTGAATCCTGGAGCGGGTGCAGGTCACCCATCGTGCCAAACACATTATTTTAGATTTAAGATTTATAATAAAAAAAATAATAAATATATTTTAAAATCAGATCATATAGTACACGTATTGTCATACCTTGAAACTAAATACCAAGTTACATTAGTGTAGGTTAAGTACTAATTAAGTAATAAGGTTTCTTTGTTAATTTTAGAGGTAAGTTTGTGATTTTTTTCTATCGAGATTTTTTTCATTCATCGTGTTTTCAAAACATATGGTTCTTAGTTCATACTCTTAACTTTGCTATATGTTTTTTCTAAAATTATTAGTTCAGTACTCTGATAGATATTTGAGATCAAAATTTGGATTCGAAGCGTGTTTGAGGTAGTGTAGGCCCTTAAGTATCATTTATAGAAACGATTTTGGGCATTATTAAGTATTTATTTTTTTACAAGGAAATTAATATATCCGCTAACATATTAACCAAGGCATGGTCACTCTAAATTTCTGTTAAAATAAAGATGACTACGCGCTACTACAAAATATCTTGTAGTACTACGTCGTAGTATAATCAATGAAATGCTGCGTCTTAGTAGCTATGTTCATCAACAGCGACTATTTTTTAGTTGGTGGTTCTATATTTCTGCTTTTTTTGTACTGAGCGACGCTAAAATAAATATGCAGGTACGTTTATATCATATCAAAGACACTAGAATTTAAATTTGGCTGGTGACTAAAAATCAACCCTGTATAAAACTGTTCCGTTACTGACTGAGTTACTGAGTGACTGACAGACAACGTACAGCCGTAACTACTGGGCGTAGAGAGCTGAAATTTGGAGCATACATTCTTTAGGAGATGTAGGGGTGCACTAAGGAAGGAATTCCCGAAATTCCCATGGGAACGGGAATTATTGGACTTTTTAGTTTGTAAGAAAAATCTTATTCCTTGAGTGCACGGAAATGATACTTGGCATGAAACTTCTTCAAAAAGAGACTGGTTGTGTTATGAAAGGAATTCCCGAAATTCCAACGGGAACGGGAAATATATGATGTTTTAGTTTGTATGATAAAATCTTATTCTTTGAGTGCACAGATGTGATACTTGGTATAAAGGTTCCTCAATAAGTGTCTGTTTGTATAATGGAAGGAATTCCCACGGGAACGGAAAATAGGACTTTTGAGTTTATGCGTGTACGAAGTCGCGGGCAAACGCTCGTCTTAATATATAAAACTATTCCGTTACTGACAGACAACGTACAGCCATAACTACTGCGTGTATAGAGCTAAAATTTTGAACATACATTTCTTAGGGGATGTAGGAAAGCACTAAGGAAGGAATTCCCGAAATAAAGAACATTTTAATTTGTATTATTTATTTATTTATTTACGGAAAACTTACAGCTAATTATAATAGGATATTTTAAACATTAGAGAAAATAAGTTAATAAAGTTATATAAAAAAAAATTAAGAAAAATGGAAGTAAAATTTTGAATCGATACTCGTTTTATGAAAAGTCTTATACTTTGAGTGCACGGATGTGAAACTTGGTATAAAGGTTCCTTCGGTAGGTGTTTGGCTGTATATTAGAAGGAGTTTTTGAAATCCCCACAGGAAGGATAGTTTAGCGCGTACGAAGTTGCGGGAATCAGCTCGTTTAATTAATATAATCAGGTAACCTTACTAAATAATTCCAAATTCCAAGAGAAGAACGAAGAAAAAAGAACACTTCTCGAGCTTTGAAATAGTTGCTGAACCCTTCTTACTTAGCTCGCTTACTAGATACTTCGCTCAAATTAAAAAAAAAAAAAATTTATAAGACCATCAAATGACCACTTAATGACGTCACAGAACGTCGTGACGTCACGGTTGGATTGCTTCTTGCAAAGTGCCACTATGGCTCCACTTCTGAAGTTGACCGTGCCTTGCTGATACAGCGGATACGTATCAACTTAGGATCAAAAAGTTTAGGCATGTCATAACTAAGCTTATGCTTAGTAGAGTTTAGTGCAGACGGGCATATGTCTTATAGTTTAATAAATATGATTGCTTTTAATAAGTTTCAAAAAAATCCCAAATGTCGCCTTCTAATCTTAATAACTTTCTTTTCCGTTTGAGTATCTTCTCAAAATAAACTTTATTCGTGTTTTCGATACAGCCTTAAAAGTTATAACTTAATAGTTATTTGATGCAAGAATTCCAGAAAAAAATGTTTAAAATGCAATAAAGTTTTGACTGCGCGAGGCAAAAGTAAATCAGATATTTTTTTACACTGCAATAAAAAAATAAAAAGAATCGTTGAGAAATTTAAAATACTTTTAAAAACTTCTTCGGTGATTGCATATTATTAAAAAGGGGATTAACACAACTTCAAAAATTACGACTTATTTGAAAGTATCTACTCCGATAACTCCGAATTCTTATTAATGCATTATCTAGTTTTTTATTCTAGATTGATACTGTATGGTTATGTTCCTTGCCTACTCTTATATGGACTATTTAAAAGAAAAAAAAAACCGTTGAAACATCTCGAAAATCTCGTTTTTTTAATACTACGATATCACAATAATGCATCATCGAGATAAAATGGAAACATGGTAGACACTTTTTAGATGCCATGGAGCTATGGATCTCCACTCCGGCCCCGATGGGTGGGTGACACTCGACAAAAAAACACAATGGAAAAAAAATACAATACGTACCGTTCAAATTGACCCCCGCTATTTCTTATGCACGCATAACACCTACAAAGAATTCCTTCCGCTATAATACCAAGACAACTAAAAATTCACTTACAACTAAAGAAATAAAGAATCATAATTTTCAAATCCCAAATTTTCACCTTATAATCTAAATAACATTTTTTTTGTAAAAGTATCTTCTCAAAATAAATTGGTAATTCGTTTTCGATATTGCCGATATTGAACAGAACCTAAAATTTAGGAATTATATCTCTCTAAAACTAAGAGTCTAACTAGGCCAGGCGCCTACCACACGCACGCGCCTGTCATTATATGTATATAGTAAGCGTTCGGTAGCGGGACAGTGCCCCTCTTCGCTCCGCTTCAGTGTAAACAACTTTTATTTTTCAAAGCTCCTCTCCGCTCCTCTCCGCTCCACTCAGCCCAATTCCGCGTCCGTGGATACGCTAAGCCAAACTAGTCGTTGTATTCTTCTTTTTGCCATAACACTCTATGGTTATTGTACTACGCAAAAAGTCGTGCTACTTTGCCCAGCTTCTCGCGCACGTTCACATTGCTGAGACGTTTTACGGAAATTCAGATTATTATTATTCATAAGCGTGACCACGGGATCTGTAAAGAAAAAGGATGTTCGTCTTTCATGCCACCTGATGGAAAGTGCGCATGAAGACTATGGTGGCCCATCCACGAGAAACCTATTCACTCGACACTTAAAATTACCACGACTTTAGTTGTCAGGAAAAACAGACGCACTTAGATCGTTCCACACCTTGGCAATCCATACCAAAAAGGAAACCATCGAAGCGTTTTGTTCGGCTTCTTGGTAAATTCGCTAGATGGAAGTTCTATCTGCGTCTGGTAGAGTTCAATTTGGTCAAAAAGAGCACTCGCACACTGACCAAAATGTACCCGATAAAATACTGTCATACAAGCAACCTCGTAAGGTTGTTCTTAAGCGTCGGTGCTATAAACGGGATAAAAGTGTTTTAGTTTTATTATTGATGCTTAATTATTGTTATTACTTGTTAATTTTACACGTACAGTATCTATAGCTTCGTTTCTCGTGGCAGGTAACAAAGACGATCAGCAAGGAGATAACTGCAAAGGCGCTGCAGCTGAGTATGCAGCAAGTGCAGCGCTATGGGAAGCTGTACCGCGAGGGAGTCATACAGTTCAAGGTCAGTAGATTTCATTAAGTCTGCTTCTTCTTAGTTGTTCTATTAGGAAACTATGCAGTAGTATTTCAATTTTAACTTGTGTGGTGTCCATAACACGTTAGTTTGTAAGTTTAATTCAATATTATTATGAAACTGCACCAACTAGCACTACGCCAGCTTCGTGGATTGTGGTCTACACCTCTTCTGCATCCAGTGGAGTGACTCAAAGCCCTGCAGTGGGTTCATTACAAAGAGATGTATGATTATAATGATAGTATTAATAAAAGTTTTAATTTATGCATCATATTTTCATAGATATGCAAATAAAGGTAAGTGCTGAAAAAAAACCTAGCTCCGGGGAAAAAGAGATGTACCTATCTCAAAAAATCAATAATAATAAGTAATAAAATAATAATCGGTTATGATCGTGATCCTTACTTGCAAACATGTAAAAATTGCAAGTTTTATTCTTCAGGCGTGAACTATAAATAAATAGCTTAATTAATTATTTTTAACCCCCGACGCAAAAAGGGGAGTGTTTTGAAAAAGTTTGACGTGTCTGTGTGTGTGTGTTGTTCTTTCTGTGGCATCATAGCTCCCAAATAGGTGAACCGATTTGGATAATTATTTTTTTGTTATAGCCGGCGCGGCGAACCTTGATCCCTATGACACTTACAGTAATTTCCACAACATAACCTTGTAGTGCCGTCACCGTTACATTAGAATCGTATTGGAGGCTTCTAAAAATGGCATTTATTTATTTTACGTAGCTATATTCCAAAGGTAAGTCTAAGGTAATAGATACCCGACGAAGCAACTTTTGCAGAACGTAAACGTAAAGTGTGATTGAGATAATTTCTTGCAAATGTTATGAATTGTTATAATTCCAACGGAATATCATTCATTGACTCAATCGAGAGTGTTCTTAGCTATGGTTTTATGTAAACCTGTGCAGCCACTTGAAGTTCATGTGCTCTTTTCCGACATGATTTAGAGGTAATCATTCATTTAATGGACTCTTAATACTCTTCTACTGCACTGATCGAGTTATTCACTTCTTTATTTTCATTTGAAGTGGTCACGAGTTGTTTTCGAATTCATAGGTTCAATTTAATAATTGTTCGACTGCTTTTCAAAGTGTAAAAAATGTCAAAAAATCTAAAGTGTTGCCAGTCGTATGGATGGTTCGCCCGTTCTTATTTTTGATAAATAGGTAAATGCCCTGGTTCACGTGCTGAATTTGATCTGCGAGACAAAGTCGCTAGTTGTTCACATCAACTATTAAACTGTTCGTGATTAAAGCCAGTCTAGAAATGTAACACTCTAAGCTAAGCCCTAGTAAACTCTAAGCCATAGAAAGTAGGTATCAATACTAACTTTCACATGGCACTGCAATTTTACTGCCTATTTTTGAAATAAAAATCTCGTAACAGTTTCTGTTACAAAAAAAATACTATACATAGTATTTTATGATTGTAAAAAAGTGTTGTAAAAAACTCGATTTTCTGAGTCTCCATTTTAGGACTCGACTTTCATTTGGCTTGTTGTCATGTTGGCTTGGCTGCGACATGATATTGGCAAGCACGAATAGCTGTCTTCTGTTTGTTTGTTCATGTCATAGCAGAGCTGTATTTCTGCCAAATTGTACCTATAATAAGCACATTTTACAAAAGAGTGCCGAGAGTTTTTTTTCCGCCGGCTTTTTTCCTCTCGGTCTACCTAGGGTTCTACTTTCATTTCGTTTTTTAAAGCCGAAGAAGAAGTAGTAGTAGACATCACCAAGACATTGGTGGATAATGGGCGATCATTATCTTTATAAGCTGAGAGACGCACACTTCTCGACGGAGGCCTTCCCCAGGATTCGTCATGTCGTCCGGACCCGCGCCGCCCTCATCCAGCATTTGACGTTCGTAAAGTGTATAAAATTACCTACTACGAATAAAAAGTTTTCATTTTCATTTTTCATTTTCATTTTTTCATTCATTTTCATTTTCATTACAAGACCTGCAGTGCGATCACAGAACTTATCGAATCGTATATTAACGAATGTTTACGAATGCTCGTATAGTATGGAGTCGGTTGCAAGTTTTGAGTAACATTATATTTTTTTATTTTACAGATATTTATGAGTACAACATGTTTACAAACTTTCAAAATAACAAGGCACACATTTATTTAAGCTGGCCGTGCGGCAATGGATAGATTTCAAGTTTTTCTTAAAAACCGTCTCCATACTATACGAACATTCGTTAACAAACGATTCGATAAAGTTCTGTGATCGCACTGCTGATTCGTAAAGTCAGAGACTTCAATAATCAACGTATTACGATTTTATCTACTTTCCGAACAAACTC
The DNA here is from genome assembly GCA_944452665.1 of Stenoptilia bipunctidactyla. Taxonomy (NCBI): domain Eukaryota; kingdom Metazoa; phylum Arthropoda; class Insecta; order Lepidoptera; family Pterophoridae; genus Stenoptilia; species Stenoptilia bipunctidactyla. The sequence continues at coordinate 18,979,061 of OX101731.1, read as the reverse complement.
GAGTTCCGATTATAAGTTCTACTTAAAAAAAACATTCTTAGGGCAAACGCTGCGTCATGTGGACGCGGGCGCGGTTTCATACAAAAATGGTAAATCGCATGTGCCGGCGCAGGTGTTTTTGTATGATATCGCGCCGGTCCCGCGTAACGCAGCATTGGCCCTTAAATTCTTTAAAACAATTATTCTAAATATTCTTAGGTTAAAAAAACTCGCTTAATTCCAGTAACACAATTATTACTCGAAGTCTGTTTTTTGGAGTTCCCCGGTGATTAATCAAATTAAACCCTTTTAGATTCGTCTGTTGGTCGTATGTCACAGCTACTTTATTACGACTACAAAATCGATACTAATAGTAATAATGGGTAGGTTGTAAGTCCAGAACAGTGGAACGGTGCTTGCCATATTTGAGACTTCCTTGAGACTCGAGTTCTTTTCGGACTCGAATTCATTGCTCCGATGACTCGCGCTTTCTCGATTACTCGTTACCATTTTAAGTTGCCGAGCACTGTAAAGTTGAATCGAGTTCATAAATGTAGACTCGCTGAGTCGTGTTTCATGTAATACTAACCGCGGCCGCAAGCTCCAAGCCATGCTGGCGGGCGGCTGCGCCCGCGCCGCGCTGCACCCGCTTTGTTTTTTTAATAATTATTATTCTTTCGTTTATTTATTTCATGTCTCGGCTAACTTTTCGTGCTTACCATGAACAGAACAGCCACTTCGCGGACCGGTCCCGCGTGGCGTACTTCACGCACCACATGATCACCGTCGTCAACAACGCCGAGCAGCTGTCCCGCCTCGCGCGCAGCACGCAGGCCGCGCACGTGGCGGCCCCGCCCGCGCTGCCCGCGCCGCCCCCCGCCGCGCCCAGCGAGGATGTCTTCCTTGTGAGTATGTATGTCCCACATGGCACAGTCAACACGTGGCGCCCCCGCCCGCGCTGCCCGCGCCGCCCCCCGCCGCGCCCAGCGAGGATGTCTTCCTTGTGAGTATGTATGTCCCACATGGCACAGTCAACACGTGGCGCCCCCGCCCGCGCTGCCCGCGCCGCCCCCCGCCGCGCCCAGCGAGGATGTCTTCCTTGTGAGTATGTATGTCCCACATGGCACAGTCAACACGTGGCGCCCCCGCCCGCGCTGCCCGCGCCGCCCCCCGCCGCGCCCAGCGAGGATGTCTTCCTTGTGAGTATGTATGTCCCACATGGCACAGTCAACACGTGGCGCCCCCGCCCGCGCTGCCCGCGCCGCCCCCCGCCGCGCCCAGCGAGGATGTCTTCCTTGTGAGTATGTATGTCCCACATGGCACAGTCAACACGTGGCGCCCCCGCCCGCGCTGCCCGCGCCGCCCCCCGCCGCGCCCAGCGAGGATGTCTTCCTTGTGAGTATGTATGTCCCACATGGCACAGTCAACACGTGGCGCCCCCGCCCGCGCTGCCCGCGCCGCCCCCCGCCGCGCCCAGCGAGGATGTCTTCCTTGTGAGTATGTATGTCCCACATGGCACAGTCAACACGTGGCGCCCCCGCCCGCGCTGCCCGCGCCGCCCCCCGCCGCGCCCAGCGAGGATGTCTTCCTTGTGAGTATGTATGTCCCACATGGCACAGTCAACACGTGGCGCCCCCGCCCGCGCTGCCCGCGCCGCCCCCCGCCGCGCCCAGCGAGGATGTCTTCCTTGTGAGTATGTATGTCCCACATGGCACAGTCAACACGTGGCGCCCCCGCCCGCGCTGCCCGCGCCGCCCCCCGCCGCGCCCAGCGAGGATGTCTTCCTTGTGAGTATGTATGTCCCACATGGCACAGTCAACACGTGGCGCCCCCGCCCGCGCTGCCCGCGCCGCCCCCCGCCGCGCCCAGCGAGGATGTCTTCCTTGTGAGTATGTATGTCCCACATGGCACAGTCAACACGTGGCGCCCCCGCCCGCGCTGCCCGCGCCGCCCCCCGCCGCGCCCAGCGAGGATGTCTTCCTTGTGAGTATGTATGTCCCACATGGCACAGTCAACACGTGGCGCCCCCGCCCGCGCTGCCCGCGCCGCCCCCCGCCGCGCCCAGCGAGGATGTCTTCCTTGTGAGTATGTATGTCCCACATGGCACAGTCAACACGTGGCGCCCCCGCCCGCGCTGCCCGCGCCGCCCCCCGCCGCGCCCAGCGAGGATGTCTTCCTTGTGAGTATGTATGTCCCACATGGCACAGTCAACACGTGGCGCCCCCGCCCGCGCTGCCCGCGCCGCCCCCCGCCGCGCCCAGCGAGGATGTCTTCCTTGTGAGTATGTATGTCCCACATGGCACAGTCAACACGTGGCGCCCCCGCCCGCGCTGCCCGCGCCGCCCCCCGCCGCGCCCAGCGAGGATGTCTTCCTTGTGAGTATGTATGTCCCACATGGCACAGTCAACACGTGGCGCCCCCGCCCGCGCTGCCCGCGCCGCCCCCCGCCGCGCCCAGCGAGGATGTCTTCCTTGTGAGTATGTATGTCCCACATGGCACAGTCAACACGTGGCGCCCCCGCCCGCGCTGCCCGCGCCGCCCCCCGCCGCGCCCAGCGAGGATGTCTTCCTTGTGAGTATGTATGTCCCACATGGCACAGTCAACACGTGGCGCCCCCGCCCGCGCTGCCCGCGCCGCCCCCCGCCGCGCCCAGCGAGGATGTCTTCCTTGTGAGTATGTATGTCCCACATGGCACAGTCAACACGTGGCGCCCCCGCCCGCGCTGCCCGCGCCGCCCCCCGCCGCGCCCAGCGAGGATGTCTTCCTTGTGAGTATGTATGTCCCACATGGCACAGTCAACACGTGGCGCCCCCGCCCGCGCTGCCCGCGCCGCCCCCCGCCGCGCCCAGCGAGGATGTCTTCCTTGTGAGTATGTATGTCCCACATGGCACAGTCAACACGTGGCGCCCCCGCCCGCGCTGCCCGCGCCGCCCCCCGCCGCGCCCAGCGAGGATGTCTTCCTTGTGAGTATGTATGTCCCACATGGCACAGTCAACACGTGGCGCCCCCGCCCGCGCTGCCCGCGCCGCCCCCCGCCGCGCCCAGCGAGGATGTCTTCCTTGTGAGTATGTATGTCCCACATGGCACAGTCAACACGTGGCGCCCCCGCCCGCGCTGCCCGCGCCGCCCCCCGCCGCGCCCAGCGAGGATGTCTTCCTTGTGAGTATGTATGTCCCACATGGCACAGTCAACACGTGGCGCCCCCGCCCGCGCTGCCCGCGCCGCCCCCCGCCGCGCCCAGCGAGGATGTCTTCCTTGTGAGTATGTATGTCCCACATGGCACAGTCAACACGTGGCGCCCCCGCCCGCGCTGCCCGCGCCGCCCCCCGCCGCGCCCAGCGAGGATGTCTTCCTTGTGAGTATGTATGTCCCACATGGCACAGTCAACACGTGGCGCCCCCGCCCGCGCTGCCCGCGCCGCCCCCCGCCGCGCCCAGCGAGGATGTCTTCCTTGTGAGTATGTATGTCCCACATGGCACAGTCAACACGTGGCGCCCCCGCCCGCGCTGCCCGCGCCGCCCCCCGCCGCGCCCAGCGAGGATGTCTTCCTTGTGAGTATGTATGTCCCACATGGCACAGTCAACACGTGGCGCCCCCGCCCGCGCTGCCCGCGCCGCCCCCCGCCGCGCCCAGCGAGGATGTCTTCCTTGTGAGTATGTATGTCCCACATGGCACAGTCAACACGTGGCGCCCCCGCCCGCGCTGCCCGCGCCGCCCCCCGCCGCGCCCAGCGAGGATGTCTTCCTTGTGAGTATGTATGTCCCACATGGCACAGTCAACACGTGGCGCCCCCGCCCGCGCTGCCCGCGCCGCCCCCCGCCGCGCCCAGCGAGGATGTCTTCCTTGTGAGTATGTATGTCCCACATGGCACAGTCAACACGTGGCGCCCCCGCCCGCGCTGCCCGCGCCGCCCCCCGCCGCGCCCAGCGAGGATGTCTTCCTTGTGAGTATGTATGTCCCACATGGCACAGTCAACACGTGGCGCCCCCGCCCGCGCTGCCCGCGCCGCCCCCCGCCGCGCCCAGCGAGGATGTCTTCCTTGTGAGTATGTATGTCCCACATGGCACAGTCAACACGTGGCGCCCCCGCCCGCGCTGCCCGCGCCGCCCCCCGCCGCGCCCAGCGAGGATGTCTTCCTTGTGAGTATGTATGTCCCACATGGCACAGTCAACACGTGGCGCCCCCGCCCGCGCTGCCCGCGCCGCCCCCCGCCGCGCCCAGCGAGGATGTCTTCCTTGTGAGTATGTATGTCCCACATGGCACAGTCAACACGTGGCGCCCCCGCCCGCGCTGCCCGCGCCGCCCCCCGCCGCGCCCAGCGAGGATGTCTTCCTTGTGAGTATGTATGTCCCACATGGCACAGTCAACACGTGGCGCCCCCGCCCGCGCTGCCCGCGCCGCCCCCCGCCGCGCCCAGCGAGGATGTCTTCCTTGTGAGTATGTATGTCCCACATGGCACAGTCAACACGTGGCGCCCCCGCCCGCGCTGCCCGCGCCGCCCCCCGCCGCGCCCAGCGAGGATGTCTTCCTTGTGAGTATGTATGTCCCACATGGCACAGTCAACACGTGGCGCCCCCGCCCGCGCTGCCCGCGCCGCCCCCCGCCGCGCCCAGCGAGGATGTCTTCCTTGTGAGTATGTATGTCCCACATGGCACAGTCAACACGTGGCGCCCCCGCCCGCGCTGCCCGCGCCGCCCCCCGCCGCGCCCAGCGAGGATGTCTTCCTTGTGAGTATGTATGTCCCACATGGCACAGTCAACACGTGGCGCCCCCGCCCGCGCTGCCCGCGCCGCCCCCCGCCGCGCCCAGCGAGGATGTCTTCCTTGTGAGTATGTATGTCCCACATGGCACAGTCAACACGTGGCGCCCCCGCCCGCGCTGCCCGCGCCGCCCCCCGCCGCGCCCAGCGAGGATGTCTTCCTTGTGAGTATGTATGTCCCACATGGCACAGTCAACACGCAGCCGCCCACGTGCCTCGCGCGGCACACATAAAGGTTTTACGCCAGGTACATGATAACGGTTTAGAAATAGAATTGCTATCCGATCCTTGGTCCTAAATCGACTACCAGTTTCCTGCGCCGAACATAAAAGCTTGTTGGGGAAACTCAACGAAACACTTTCCTGTGTACGAAGAAAGAATACTCTGAGAACATACTAGACATGGAAAACAAATCGACTTACCCGTAGAACATAGTCCGATGTGATTATAAGACAAAACACTTTTTATTTGTGTTAATTAATCTCGAGTATAAGCTCTATGCAACCCTGTTTGTATTTTTTTTCTATCTACTCTTGTTTCGAAGATATTCAATAGAACAACGTCTGATCTGATCTTCACTCCGCGCGCTAACGGACGAAGTACACATGGGACGATTTGCGGGGAGCAAGCGGCGCGCGCCCGCGCCGTCCGAAGTTCAGTTAGGCTTTTTTTTAGCCTTTACGCTTCTAAAGTATCTGATTTACGTTCGTCAAGTGTGCTTTTGGAATCTCTCACAATGTCAAGATCACAAAGAATATTGAATATGCTATCAGAAGGTGTAAATTCGACAGAATCTAATTCGTCGATTTCTAATATCCCATCAAAAACACCGAATGAATGTATAATCGCAGGTAAGTTTGTTTACAACTATTATCAAAATATGTTTTTAAGGCTATCTAATACACCACTATCATTGAAACAATCCTTGTCTTTGTATAATTGTAAAAAAAACAACATTTGGCGTCCTATATTAATGTGAGACTTTGTTCGATGGAGTTGTATTTTATTGAGTTTTTCATTTGAAAACGTTGAAACTGATGTATATTGGTACTCTAATCTTTTTATTTTAATAATATAATATTTATTTGAAATTCTTATTTCCCAGTAATATGTGAACGTAAGACGATTTACTATGGAAACTGATAAAATATTTAAGGTCCTATGTTCATATAGGACGATTTACTATGGAATCTTATAAACTTTTTGAGGTCCTATGTTTACATAAGACGTTATTCCACGAAATCATGTTTGTAAATTATAGGTTCTATGTACAGTTAGGACGTTTTACCGGGAGAACTTTTAAAGATAGGACGTTATTCTATTTAAAAATGTCCTTTAATAAAGAAAAATTATAGATTTTTTTTCAGATTTGAGTTAAGCTTACGTTTCTTATTAAATGCTGCTAGTATTCATTTAAAATATTACCTTAATACCTATATAAAAAATTAATATGTTATTGCACACCATTTTGATAGAAATGTTCCCTACACTCAGTGCCTGTGTTGGTTGACAAGCCCATGGACGTTGTCTTAGGGGCTATCCCTCTACGCTTTGCTGGCTTTCTTTAAGTGGAGGCTTTTCTGTGTGCGGGTTAACCCTAACTGTTTTCTTCACAGTATTCTTAAAAGTAGTGTGTTTCATTGGTACTTGCTTGGGGTTTTTTGAATATAGAGCCGTCAAAAAGCTCATTTGCTTTATTTTTGCTACTAAATACTTGCTACTTGTTTTAATGGATTATCTTATTATTTTTTTCAGTTGCCATCATACAACAACATGAATTGCTGTCTCCGTTACCTCCTGGTGCCGAAAAAATAAGTGAAGAACTAAACGATATTTGGCAAGAAATGGATCAGTCTTGCTTGGTGGTAGGATCCCTTCTGGGTCCGCCTGGCTAGCGACCACCCTTTATATAAAGTCTGCCGCCAAATGTTACCGCTCCGGCGGTAATGTGTTCCGGCAATATTGTATAAAGAGCCAGTTCCTTCCTTAACCCGTGTGCTTTCATCTTCGACCTCATCGTCACTTACCATCAGGTGAGATTGAGGCCAAACGCGGGTTTAGTCACTTATAAAAAAAAAAAAAAAGTCTGACGATAGCAAGGAAAACACTTTCTCACCACTTCAAGTGAGTTCTATAATGAATAGAACTATACAGGATTCGGATAGAGAAAAACTTTCACCCTTTTTACTAGATGGGACTTCTAGCTACGAATCTTCTCCATTGATGACAATAGAAGATTTAGAATCTCTTACTCAGGGCAGATTTACACCGGAAAAATCCACATTTCCGATTTCTTCACCTATGCCATCATCACCTTTGAACCATCATTTGCCTTGTCGTAATGTGTTTTGTCCAGATCACGATGTTGGTTCTAGCGTAGATTCCCCCTCGCTTTGCTCTACCTATTCTCTATCTGAATCGATATCAAGTGCCCAAACCATAACACCTAAAACAACAAAAAAAAGGAAAAGTCGCCAGAATGAATGGAGTGAAGTTAACGCAAATGTCTTAAAAACTTAGGCAAGACGTATGTCACTAAGAAAAAAAAGTTCTCACATGTCCACATTTACAATATAAAGAAGCTGTCATGTTTTAATTTTACTGTTTTCGATATGGGTAACAAAAAGGCTGTTTGTTATATATGGGACGAATCTGTTGCTAAACAGGGTCCAAATGAAGTGAGCAGTTGTCTATTTAAAACAAATGTGGAACGAGGTGTTCAAAAGTTCCATTTTTGGTCCGATAATTGTGCTGGACAAGATCGCAATCGTTTTGTGTTTTCTTCTTACGTGTATACTGCCAAAAAGTTCAATATCTCTTTAACTCATAGATTTATGCAAAAAGGACATACACAAAACGAAGGCGATAGTGTTCACTCAGATAACGAGCGGGAATCTCAAAAAAAAAAATCATTAATATAATTACTCTAGATGAATGGCGCATATTGGTGAGATGGGCAAAAGTTGAAGGAGAGGCTTATGAGGTTCGCAGTGTTTCACAGGATGACATATTTGACTTTAAAAGTCAAGTAAATAATTAAGTTTGGCTAAAAAATAAAAAGGGAGCCAAAATTGCCTGGAGCAATGTGAGAGAAGTTCATACAAACAGTTGTGATCCAAATAAATTGTTTTATAAATATGATCAGAATATGAGATTTTAGTATTCCGGGGAAACACTCGACACTCTGTTCAAACCGAACTCAAAAAAACTTACCTGGAACCTATAAAGCTGCCTGTTGTAAAGTATAAAGATTTCATCAGTATGTGCCAGTCAAAAGTCATTCCTTCTGAATATAGTCCCTACTTTACGTCATTACCACATCATATAACTGTTGATAACTCTGACAATTCAGATGATCATTGCTCTGATTAGACTTTTTAAAATTATTTAAAAAATTTCATCTGAGATGAAAGTCCTGAAACTTAATATTTTAAAATATATAATTATTTGTTCAATCTTACCAACTGTGTTTTAAAATACTGCTTATATTAATTACCCCGTTCCTTTTGCTGAATAATAATTATCAACAGGGAGTCTGTACACTACGAGTAGGTAACTGCTTTAAAAATGATTAGTTGTTAAGTACTTATTTTGTTATGTTTCAGTATTTTATTATAGCTTACAAGACTTTCTATACAATGTGTTAGGGTTCCGACTTTTGATACTTTACCTACGTGATATACATCAAATTTCATCGACAAAAGTCACCTTAGGGGGGGGCGCACCCCTCACCCCTCGTGATGGGGGTGATTTAAAAATTTCGTTTCTCTGGTTTGCTTTAAGTTCGTAAAACCATTTTTTTTTTCATATTTATTGTGTGTATCTTGTTGAATTACATCTCATTTTAAAGCTTATTAAATTTACCAACTTTTGATACCACATTCACTAAAAAGTCATGAGAAGAAAAGAATTAATTTTAATGACTTAGAAAAAAAATCTTACTTTTTTGTAGTATTTTTTTAGTTTTTTGTCATTAAAAAAAAAACGAAGCCCTTAACAATGCATTTTTTTCTTCTTAACTAGTACTATTTGAGTTTATCTTTCTAACGATACAGAATACGACAGTTTAACTTCAAAGAAAAAGTCCTAACTGCTAAGCTAAAATGACATCAAAATAAAAGACACGAAATTTACAATCTCTTTTTTATTTAGTTTTGCCGATTTTAAGTCAATTTAACAATTGTTCAAAGTGACCACCATTGTTTAATAAACAAGAAGTAGCCCTTAATGCTACTTGTTGTGTAGCTCTTTTAATCATAGCTCTGTCGGCTTTTAATTCATCAGCTGCGGTCATAATTTTTTGCAGCAGCTCTTCTCTTGTTGTAGGCACCTCTAGGTAAACCCGCTGTTTCATGGTCCCCCACAGGAAGAAATCTAGAGGTGTCAAATCAGGGCTACGAGCCGGCCAGGCAATTGTTCCTCCTCTTCCAATCCAGGGGGTGTAGTGTTCATCCACATATGCTCGTACATTCCGGGCAAAATGGGCAGGAGCTCCATCCATTTGCAAATAAAAAGACCGGCGTTCACGTCTGTACTCCAATGGTAGCTCATGTAGGAAATCCCCTCTTAGAAATTCCAAGAATCTCTCACCATTAAGATTGTCTGGTAAGACGATGGGACCTAGCAGCTCATCATCAATAATGCCTGCCCACACATTGATTGAGAATTCGTGTTGGAACGAGGCGGGCCTCACAGCATGGGGATTTTCATTAAGCCACAAATGATGGTTTCGGTGGTTGGTTATCCCAGCTCTTGTGAATTTGGCTTCATCACGCACAGAACACAAAGCGAGCAGCATAATCTGGTTCAATTAAATTCTGAACTCGACGAAAATGAAACGGCCGTAATCCTTCCCGACGTAGAACTTGCCACACCGACCAATGCGAAATCCCAAGTCTTCTGGCAATATTTCTAGTGCTAAGTCGCGGGTCACTGGCAATCATTTCAATGATTTCTTCTTCCATGTCTGGTCTCCCCACAACAGCACGTTCATTAGGCGGCTGTCGGATTCCATGAGTGCGCAATCTTGCAAAAACGCTTGCAAAAGTTGGAGCAGAAGGTATGCGCCTTGTAGGGAATCTAATTCGATATTCCCGAACAGCAGCCGCAGCGTTTCCATTGGCGTATCCATAAATAAATACAATGTCGGCCACTTCACTTGGTGAATAATTAACTGCCATAGTATCGAGTAAGTAGTACTTAGCTAAATTCGAAAGTAAAACTTTGTAGCAATCGCAACGAGAAACGAAGGACAACTGATTAGCAAGTAGAAATCCTAACCAGTACCTTAGTATTGTTATCTCATTCACTATTAGACTGAAAGAGATTCATGTTTCGACTCGTACGATGCGCGGGGTGACGTGATTGGTGCGCTCTAGCCTTTCGGCACGGGCCTCGCCCTGATCATCCCTCGCCAACGCAGCGAGCGCAGAGGCAGTCAGGCGAAAACCTGAAGCAACCTGCTACCGCATTGCGCGCGCGCTCTAACTCGCGAGTCTTGATAGTACTTAAATTTTGTAACTAGGACGTATTACCTTAGTAAAATAAACTTTTGATATTTTAATTTCGTGTTTCCTTTTAACTAATTCTGAACCGGGCCTAAATTTTGGCATCGTTAGAAAGATAAACTCAAATAGTACTAGTTAAGAAGAAAAAAATGCATTGTTAAGGGCTTCGTTTTTTTTTTAATGACAAAAAACTAAAAAAATACTACAAAAAAGTAAGATTTTTTTTCTAAGTCATTAAAATTAATTCTTTTCTTCTTATGACTTTTTAGTGAATGTGGTATCAAAAGTTGGTAAATTTAATAAGCTTTAAAATGAGATGTAATTCAACAAGATACACACAATAAATATGAAAAAAAAATGGTTTTACGAACTTAAAGCAAACCAGAGAAACGAAATTTTTAAATCACCCCCATCACGAGGGGTGAGGGGTGCGCCCCCCCCTAAGGTGACTTTTGTCGATGAAATTTGATGTATATCACGTAGGTAAAGTATCAAAAGTCGGAACCCTAACACATTGTATATCTATAAGCGTGTTGTGATTTAAAAAACACGAAGACTGAATGATTCCTATGAGGTCCCTTCTTTGATAGTAGCATTTTCAAAAGTAAATATGTGTATAACCAAGTGCCATATTTTTCAATTATAAATCAAGACTGATTAATGACTTAGTTAATCCATTATTTTGTGATTCCGCGTTTAAAAAGGTAATTTATTTATTTATCTTTATTTATCTTTATTTAGGAAACAAACAGTCATTTACAAATTTTAAAATACATAAAGGCTTACAAACTTAAAGACCTAAAGTTCCATATATTAAATTTACATATTATTTTATAAACAAACGATAAAACATTTTTTAAGTTTAAAGTATAATAGATTAGGTAACTTAAAACATAGAATTAGTTTAATTTTAAAAGTTTTGAATACAGTTTCTTTTTATAAACTGCCATGCTATTACAGAACATATCCATATCATTGAATTCATCGTTATAAGTTTGAACACTACGTTTGAAAAAGTTATTACTTGTGTATACAGTTTTATAAAATGGAACAAAGAATAGTTTTTGTAAGCGTGAACTGGGTCTAGGTATTCTAAAAGTAATTTTTTCTAAAATGTAAGGGGAGTCAATATAATTATTAATGATCTTAAATAAAAACATTTGGTCAAACATAACTCGTCTTCTTACAAGAGAAGTCATCGAGTAATGGCTAAGTAAGTCTTCATAGGTAATATATTCATAAGATTCGCAGTAAGCTAAGTATTTTAAAAATTTCTTTTGAACTTTTTCTATACGAGAGATGTGACAAGAATAATGTGGGCTCCAAATGATGCAAGCAAAATCCAGTAGTGATCGAACATAGCAGTAATACAAAAGTTTTAGAGTAAAAGAGTTTTTAAAAGGCTTTGTGATTCTTAAGATAAATCCAAGTCGGCGAAAAGCTCTATTGACTATATTATCGATATGAAGGGTAAATGATAGGCTGGAATCCATTATAACCCCTAAATCGCGAACCGTTGTAACTCTCTTAAGCAATCGGTTGTTAACTTTATAGGTAAATGTAATAGGGCTACGTTTGCGTGTATACGATATAATGGAACACTTGTCTATGTTGAGATATAGTTGATTTGATGAGCAATATTCAGAGATTTGATCAAGATCAGATTGCAGTTGCAAACAATCATTAACGTCACTTATAATTTTAAAAATTTTTGCATCATCAGCGAAAAGTAATACACTTGAATTGTGAGTGAATTTTTCAATGTCGTTGATATATATTATGAATAGTAACGGTCCTATATGTGATCCCTGAGGTATTCCCGAGGGAATATCCAGGAATCTAGACAAATATCCCCTGATAGAAACTGCCTGGGAACGATTCTTGACGTAAGAGTTTATCCAACGAAGAAGATCGCCATTTATTCCGATAGTCCAAAGCTTTTCTATAAGTAAGTCATGATTAATTTTATCAAATGCTTTGGCAAAATCGGAATAAACGACATCTACCTGCTTTCCCTTGTCCATGGCATCAACTAAAAAATTTGAAAAAGAAAGCATGTTAGTTTCTACAGACCGCCCTTTACAAAATCCATGCTGGCTGATGGATATATGATTTTTTAGTGCATTTGCTAACTTACAAGTAACGCTTTTTTCTAATATTTTACCAAATATATTAGTTTTTGATATAGGCCGATATTGAGACACATCATTTATTCTGTCATTTTTAGGAATAGGAGTAATTAGAGCTTGCTTCCATACCGAGGGAAATATTCCTGAGTCTAAAGATTTACGATAAATAATAAATAAAGGTAATGTTAATTGTGCAGCACAGTTACGAATAAATATGGGAGGTATACCATCATGTCCAGCCCCTTTGTAAATATCAATGCATTTAAGCTGTTTGTATATTTCTTCCATAGATATAGATATATTACTAATATTAACTGGGGCGTTTAAAGGTGGAGTGTCAGGACAATAAGTAACAGGCCGGGTCGCGCTATGCACGAAAACTGAATTAAAATATTCATTAAACAGGTTCGAAGTGTCATCGCCACTACGAGAAACACGCTGGTTGAGAGTCACTATTTCAGGTATATGGGTTGAAGGTAATTTTGTTTTAACGTAAGACCAAAAAAGTTTGGGATTCTTTCTTATATTATCTTCACTGAATTTAATATATTTTTCATACTCAGTTTTCTTCAGTTTAGATTCCCTTTTTCGAAGTAAAGAAAATGTCTGGTAATCTAAAGGATTACCGTATTGTTTCCATTTAGTATGATATTTACGTTTCTCCTTACATAATTTAATTAGTGGCATCGTATACCAAGGAGGATAGCGGGCTGTGTTTACTATCTTACGAACAGGAATATACTTTTTTATGATTTCATTTATGACTTCATAAAATGCATGTACCATAGCGTTGATGTCACTAGTGACAGATAGTATAGATTGCCATTCAATTAATGACATCCTACATCTAATTAAATCATAATCAGCGCGGTGAAAAAGTTTCTTATAAATTATTTTTTGCGATAGTGAATTAAATGTTTCTAATTTCAAATTAATAATTAATGACTTATGATGCGCATCTTCTGTCGTTATAGGATTATTACAGGACATTACATTGCAGTCTATGCTGCAGAATATGAGGTCTAATAATCTATTGTTAACATTGAAGGAAGAGTTAAATTGTCTTAGGTCAGTGAAGCTCATAAAATCTGATGTCAGTTGTACAAGAGAATTAGAATTAGAATTAATCATCATTGAATTTGAACTGGAATCATAATACCAGTCACCGTATGTAACATTGAAGTCACCGGTAATAATAAATGTATCGTTAGGGTACTGAGTAATTAAATCGCCTATTGATTCAAATATTAAATTTAACTCAGTTGCATGAAGAGCACCATGTGGTATATACACACAGCATATATGCATATAGTGAGGTGTGGATGTATTTACGTTAGGAGTAAAATTATGAATAGGAATACTTACCCATACGTGGTTTAGAGACAAGGACGCGGTCCATTCGTCGCGCGGAACGGGGTTCATATCTCGACGTACAGCAATAACAACACCCCCTCCCCTTTCCCCGCTCCTCACAGACACATCATCCCTATCACTCCGAAATACCGAATACCTATTGTCAAAATACTCTTCACTATTAAAATCCTTGTTAAGCCATGTTTCGGTAATACAGTAAATATCATATTCATTAATCAGGATATTATTTAAAAATGAGTGAGATTTAGTTCGCAGCCCCCTTACATTTTGATAATAAACCGTAATTAACTGCGGGAATTTACCAAATAAAAATATAATATATATGTACTAAATATTATGTTATATTTCTTAAGTCTTAGAATTGTATTACCTTCAGACCTCAGTCTCGCTTTGGATTTGTATAATACTAATAATATAAACTTACAATAACGGATAATAGGTTCATTTAAAGTTAATTTGTTCAAAAAGGGAGAAATAAATAAAGAGCTACGTTTACAATGATTCACCACTATAAATAATGCACAGCCATAGGAATTAAGAACTGATTGATATGAGAAATATAGTCACTTCACTTTACACAAGTCGGTTTCCTGAGCTATGTATATAATCTTCGAAGTATCAGCTTTACGTAAAAAGATTTTGCAGTCCCTTACCCATAGATATGCGTATTGGTATGTTATCTTTAATTCTCTGGCTTTCTTGAGCAGTAGTTTGTTTGATGGGGTAAGGTGATCACAAACAAATATGTTGTTTGCCGCCCCGGACAAATCGATGTCAGCTGTTGTAAGGCCGCGGCGCGCGCGCACCGCCGCCAGCAGGTGATCTTTATATGATTTGCGGATGAATTTAACTATAATAGCAGGTGCCCTTGACACCGGGGGGCGTTGCTGCATATTTTCATTATTTTTATTTTCGAAGCGACGAACTCGATGTATACAATCAACCTCCTTAGGATCCAACGCAACTCCAACTTTATTACATATAGACCCTAATAGGGTGTTAAGATTCTCACCTTTCACAAAAGGCACCCCCGATATCTCAATATTATTTAAACGACCCAATTGTTCGCGTTTATTGTACTCATGTTTGAGGGTAGCAATCGTATCATTCGCGTTGGTTAAGTCGCTTTGTAATTTGCTGATAGCGGACACTTTATTTTCTACTAAGGTTAATCGATCTTCAACGTTAGTGAATCTTGACTCCATTTCCTTCCATTTCAAAGTAATATTTTCAATGCTCGTCGATACCTTCTTTATGTCCGATTGAACAGCCGTAAACTCAGATCGCAGTCCTTTTATTTCATTTAAAACTTGTTCTAGGCTAGGTTCCGATGGAACAGGGTTATTTCTGCAGGGCACACAACGCCATGCCACCTTTTTTTCGGCACTCATCTTACGATAAGTAGTCTCTGCTACTCCAGCGCACCCGAAATGGTATCGTCCACGGCAACTACCGCATTCAACATAGTCAGTGACGGTTTTTTCGCACTTTGTACAATTCATATTTGTAGTTTAATGTAATTGTATTCACAATAAGAGTTAGAAAATTATAACTTTAACACGAAGTTCGCGTTTGTTTATTAATTATTTCGGCGGGCGAGGTATAACTTAGCGTAGGTAGAAAAATATAAGAATGACGACGTCTACTCGCTACCGCGCAACGATGGTGACTTGTAATGTTAATATGCTTGCAATGGAGACTGCAGCGATATAACGGAAATAGTTTTGTGTTATCTTTTTGTGAGATGTGGCGATATGTGAGGTTTTATCTGAATTAAACACATCTTTCTGTAATAGAAGAGTCCTTTTTTAATTTTTAAGATAATTACCCAGAAAATTGAAAGGAGTTTGTAATACTTTACTTTTCAATAAACATTTAAGATCCTTTTTTTAACCTTTTTTGGTTTTAATTGCTGATTCACAGACATTCTAAAGATTTCATTAAGTTCCAGAAATGTGTCTGCGTGCATGTCTTTAACATTCTATATGATACATTATTAAAAACATATAAAAATCTAATAAAACTCAGCTTGTATTGAATGAAATTAATTACTCCATTTTTAAGTTCGTTGTTAAAAGTAAGCCCCAAATTGCAACTGAGTGAGGTATATGTTGTGTAATATTATCTATCATAAATACCGTTTTATTTAAGTAAGTAAGGTGGACAAAGGACTTAATTTAAGTATATAGTTCCGTATAAAAACGTCCTAAGTTTACTTCGAACGAAATTTTTTTGTATAGATTCCAGAAAAAAATGTCCTAAGTTGAGATAGGACGATAATCTTTCCTAAAGATTCCATAGAAAAACATCCTATGTTAACAACAGACACAGACGATGCCATCGAAAAATGTCCCACGTGATGATAGGACCCCTTATTTTCTGAAATAAAAAATATTTTCAAATTCTATTAAGCATATTTTAACAAGTCACGATTGAGTAGAAACATACTAAAAGCCCAAATTCTTAAGTCCGTGTGCTTAGGATATATTCGCACAAAGACGCGTTGGAATCTTTCTGCAAGCTCTACTGAAAGCCAGGATGTTTGCAGATCGGACGTTGTTCTACGGGTAGGTCGAAATAACCTTCGAAACACTTTTTGAAGGAAAGTAATAATAACTTACTTAATACAAATAATTATTTTCTTAATAGCTTTTATTTCAGTCACGAATTTCGACACACTACTGAAATAATTTTAGAAATGGCGTATCTAAGAACTTTTTCTTAAGATAAGAGATAATAAATCATAAGTAAATTTTGCAGATTCGCCATTTCTTGATCGAAATATTATTTAGAATCCGTTTTTTAATTGAAAATCTCTCTTCGTACACAGAAACTCCGAGACGAAGCCGTCACATTCCTTCTAGAAGAAGCCTTCCTCGACCTAGAAGTCCATTTCGAAGACCTATTCACTTCAAAATGGCTGCCCTCCAGCATACCAGTCGACACGATCTGCGTTACTCTAGAAGATTACTTCCAAGACTACAACCATTTAAGAGAAAAGAACTTCGAATACGTTATCAATGAAGCACAGAACTTAGTGTATAGAAAGTATATAACGGCTATGTTGTCTAAGAAGATGGCTTTTAAAGGTAGGTTTCTGTCTTCATGCCCTGAACGCCGACCGACTGGACAGATTGTCGGGTCTTTTCCGCTGAAAGGCGTGTAGTTTTAAGGATACATAATAATTATCTTTTTCTTCCAACTATGCTTTAATTTCATCACAATCACACTTAAAACTCAGTACAAAGCGAGTCTTTAATGCTCTAGAGCAATAAAAACGTATGAAATTTCAGTATTGCCAATCTCAATGGATTAGCTCTATTCAGCCAGCCGATATCAATAATTTTTTTTTACGTACGTATTATTCGTTTCTATCCTTCTTGTTCCAAATTAAAAAAATGATTGCTGCTAACTCTGATTTAAAAATGAAAGAAATTTAAAAAAGTAATTTGGCGGGAACTTTATTAATTTTATCTACTATTCCTATAGGTAATAGTTGAAAGAAAAGCAGATTATGCACCTCTCCTTAAGTAATTTAATTAAAATTAACAAACGAAATTAAAATTTAATAATTTGTTTATCTTAAATTAAATGAAAAAAATATAATTAAATTAAAGAAAATTACAACGATAACTTTTTTTACATTGAGTTCAACATTTAATTAATACTGGAATATTAACCTAACATTTTTGTCAATATAATTTATGACTTCATTCAATTATTTACTTTACAGGTGTGGAGGAAGCTCAGCTGGCGGCTGTTAAAGTGGTGAAAGAAGCTAATCAGATCCGCTCGTTCTTTAGGCGGATAGCGCCCGAAGGGGTCAACGTAGATTGGCCGTTTGAGGTTATCAGTATGATGGCTGAGGTAAGAATTGTGGCAAACGTAGGTACATTCTGGGCCGTATTCGTTATAACAATATTTTTATTTTAAGTATCTCTAATGTCAAACCTAGAAGCTTCAAAATCAATTTTAAGTCTAAGTCTTTAGTATTAGTTGAGGTTTTTAAATTTGAATACTTACGCTCAGACTACAG
Organism: Stenoptilia bipunctidactyla; assembly: GCA_944452665.1. Lineage (NCBI taxonomy): Eukaryota > Metazoa > Arthropoda > Insecta > Lepidoptera > Pterophoridae > Stenoptilia > Stenoptilia bipunctidactyla. The sequence goes on along the minus strand of OX101731.1, from coordinate 18,961,277 downwards.
AGTGTCTGAAAAATCTAAGTATATGTTTCATCATTAATTACTTTAGCTTCAACTTATAAAAACCTTTTCTTTATAAAAAAAAAGCTTATTTATTTTTTTCAATATCACACTCCTACTTACAGGTTCTCCGCTGCCAAGACATCGAGATGATATCCCTCGACCTACACAGCCTCCTGGACAAATGTCCCGACATAACAGAAGAACAGCTCAACCGGCTCCTATGGCTCAGAGGCGATGTCCCGCGCTCGCACATCAAAGACACTGTGGCACATGTGTTCGGTGTCAAACGTCCCGCTAGAACACACACGCAGACTACACTGTTCAAGGATATCACGTTCAATGAACGGCTTTTGGGACATTTTGCGCTCTAAAGAATTTGAAATATACTTGAAAAGAAATTGTGTACAGCGCCATCTATCCAAATTACCAGTCAAACTTTTCATTTCGAATAGAGAACAATGGCTTACCCTTTTCAAATTTATTATTTTCGAGATACTTTGAGTGGTTTTGGATTCGAGCCAGCTTGGAAAACGAACTTTTTAAAACGCGATTTTTTCTCATTTCAGCAAAGATTGATAGATACCACTCAACGGTACTAAAGTCACAAGGGTGTCTGTAAACCAAGGACTGCATACCGGCATGAATTTCTGTACATTTTTTTCTGTATGACGACATACCGTTAAATTAATTGTTTTCAAAAACAACAGTACAGGAATTCATACTCAAATAATCCGTGCACCTTTTTTATTATTGTACCATAACTGATTCTTTTTTCAGTTAACTTTAATATTGATATTCAAATTTTATTTTTAAATAACTGTAGAATGTTTGATAGTTTAGTTGAAGCCTATGAAGCATAGGGACATGCTAACCTATACATTTCGGTACAGCAATTAAATAGTATAAAATATTTCTGTACTAAAAACATCTACAGAAATTAATCCGGTATATAATATTTGGGTACTGATATAATTAAGTTAGATTTTAATAACTTGTACAGTCACGTGCATTAATATGTACACACTTCGCAACTTATTCGGTTGTGATAAGGTTCACATTCCAATGAAAATGTATACATATTATTAGACGTGACTGTACAGGTATTGTGTTTGATGAGGCAGTACACTAATAAAAGTAGGTACTGCAATTTTAATAGTACTATTTAAAAAAAATATACCGATATGCAGTCCCTGCTGTAAACCGCCAAGAGAAAATTCAATGTTGAAAAGCTAGCTCGCACTTTTTTTGTTGTTGTTCAAAAACAGTTTTTAAGAGAATAGTTCATGCCCTTTAAAATCTATACAATTTTAACCTCTGAAATATCGGTTTTCGATTTTCGTTTGTATGAAATATTTATTTATTATTTAATTATTTTTAAGATTTAATTTTTAGATACGACGTAGGCAATATATTGTAAATGTTGAATGTTTTTTTATATTTTATCAAAGTATTCTAAATATACAAAAATATGATTACTCCACCTGTGTTTAATTCCTTGACCCTGTATAGTTACTGGCCAAAAGATCAAAACCACAGATTTTTGTGACCTAACTAAACCCTCGTTTTGTGATTAACCTCAATTTCACTTGATGGTAATTGAAGATGATGTTAAAGATGACAGCCCACGGGATTAAAGAGGAACCATCTCTTCATAAAGTATTGCCAGAATACCTTACCGCCAGAGTGGTGATATTGGCGGCAAACTTTAGGTATATGATAGGTCCTAAGCCAGGTCCTTTCCTAAACCCGTTTGCTGTCTTCACTTACCATCAGATGAGATAGAAGATTGAGAGATGAGAAATTATATGAAGGGAAGCCGGTAGCCACGGAATAGTCGCTTTTTACGACACGTTTATATTTTTTACGGGTCAGTCTATTCTAGGGTAAAACTACTTTTTAACCGGATTAATCGCGTATAATTCATATTTTTAGTTTTATTTTAATTATGAATCGTGGAAACTTGCGACTATATTATTCTAAGGGTACATCGGCGTCGACCGGTTTTTTTGGCCTAGTAAAAACTATCGATCGACGTAGACTACCCATTGACTACATCCATTGGTGTAGTAAAATAATGTTCTCCAAAGCAAGTACTTAATTTTAATAACTATCTCGAGTTAAAATGATTTATTAAATAGTATTATTATGTTTACAAAACTCGAATTGTGCCGTTGCCTAACGTGCAATAAATCAACAAGGTTGTTCCCAAGTTACAAGTTTTGGTTCTTAACGGAAACAACTGAAACTAAAAAAAACTGGCCCTAGAATCGTATTTCTCTACATTTGTTTATAGGTAAGCGCGATTAAATTTAATTTAACTTTATAGCTACAAAATAGTTTCTCTTAGCTTTCTGTCGTTTGATCACCTATAAAAACAGATGCACAAATACTTAAACAACAAACAGAAGATAAAAAATAGACGTAAAATAATTATTGAGCTAATTAGCGGTCTACGTGTAATTTTTGCATGCAATGTTTTAACTTTCCATAGGTTCGATTGCCAATCGATCAAAAGTCCACTAAAAGGTTATGTTGGGCACTCTTTAATAGTGGGGAGGCTTTTTGGCATCAAACGTGTCTCCATTTATATGAAAAATTATAAATAAATAAATATAACAGTAAGGCACGATCGGCAGCGGACGTGCCTACTGCGTACGAATATATTTATTTTATTCGCGATTTGCGCGGCAAATGCCGCTGCACGCGGAAATGGCTATGAGATCCAAACAGCTCATAGAAAATGAAGTACTGGCGTTCTTACAGCACGCCATTGACACCATGAGATCAGCATCATCCAGATCTCCAGAACGAATTTTAATCTTGAAGAAATACTGGCCGCCAAAACGCTGCTGTTCAAGTCAATCGGGCAGATTGACCGAATGACGTCTCGCAGAAGAGACGAAAAGGGAGAGAAAAGTCTTCAGGATATTATTAATCTCCTGAAGGTTACTGATCCAGACGACGTGCCGACGTTCGTCAAAAGAATCTTTATTTCGTAAGTATTTAAATACATTTGAAATAAGTCACAATTTACAAATTGAACTGAATCTACCACCACTTCGGAAAGTCGATCTGTTGAGAAGAAGTGGCAAGAAACTCAACAGCAATCATCTTTTAAAAATACACAATAACAATTTACAATCTTCTTGCATCCGGATATCTTATAATAAAACTTTATACTTATCCTTAAATCTATCGAAGGGTTAATCTGAAATATTTTGGAATTTTATCATAAAAGCGTACACATTGACCACAGAAATAGTAATAATACCGCAAATTGACCCATGAACGAGGTGGTGATCTTCTGGTGTCTACTATTATATTTATACATTAGGCAATTAAGTACTAGACAGAAACGTAGACATAGATATAGAGGTAAATATAGAAGTAGATAGATGTAGCGATAGAGGTGAGAGATATTACAGATAATGTGGATGGAGCTGAGGATGAGGATAGTCGTGGACAGAGACTGGACACTAACACGGACGCCTTCAGAAATTGTACAAAAGCCTTTACTACACAATTTTTGTTTAATAGTTTCTTTAAATTTATCAAGTTGTAAGTCTTGAATATTTGTGAATACCTTATTATAAAAACGTATGCATTGACCCATAAATGAGTTAGTGACTTTATGAAGTCTACTATAATAGCCGGCTAGCTTGTACTTATTTTTAGTATTAACATTATGCAAGTTACAAGTTCTTTTTTACGAACATAAGATTTTCAAAGATATATTGTGAGGCAAACGTAAGAATATTAATTTCTTTAAACTTATTTCTAAGTTTCGCTCTGGAATTAAGTTTGTAGATTGCGCAAATAGCCCGTTTCTGCAGCACAAAAATGGTTTTAATATCGGCAGCATTTCCCCACAGGAGGATGCCGTATGTCATTCATTAAGCTATGAAAGTAACCAAATAAGTAATAAGTCACCACGACGAGCACCCTCGTTCTGACGTCTGCAGTGAACAGCCGAAACTAGATGGCGTCATTAAGGTGGAGCGGAAGAAAAGACGACTTTGTCGCAACAATTGCGGCACCGCACCGACATGACAGGACCTAACTTTCTCCTGCGTCCCGCTGTACCCGTCACGTACGTGTACGTTTCACGTCTCCATTACTCCACGAAGGATGCTGATGTCGTAGAGTACTTGGAGAAAAGACGAAGTTCCGGCTCAGGGTTGAAAAACTGGAAACGCGCAACAACGTCAACTTTAATTCGTTTGTTGTGCGCGTACCCCGAGACCACGCATCGGTGTTCCTGAAGGAAGAGCTCTGGCCGAAGGGAGTTATCTTCCGCAAGTTCCGCGGCCGCCCGCCGCCCTCAGGGGCTGCCAAACCCGCGCTTCACGATGCCGCAAAATCGTGATTTGTGTTTATTTATATGTATGTTAGTTTCTAAGGTATTTATTTTATTATGGGCCTCTGTAATCAATTATCTATGTTTTTGTTTATATTGCCTGAAATAAATGATTATCATCATCATCATATACTTACATACCGAAACTGCTACACCAACTAGGTACGTCTTATCTTTTCTATTTGTTATTTCTGTGTCAGTAGAACCTTAGGGCATTCTAGTATACACCCAGACTCAAGCCAGTTTCGAAGTTTGTTTCCTGAACTGACCCAAATACTATTTTTTATTTTACAATGCGCCACGGAGGGAGTTATATTCAGTACCGGCTTTGATTGAAGTGTACGAGGAGTGATCAAAAAGTAGTAAGAACGACATTAATACTCCTTGGTAAAAAAAATATAGAAATACTGGCAGGCATAGCTCATATACTTATTTTTAATATTAATAAAGAAAAAAAATATCGATTCTCTTTTGTTTTTTCTGGATCTAGTATTTTTTTTGCTTCGTGTTCTGGAAAATGGAAAAAAAGAAGTGCGAGCCGTTATTAAATACCTCTGTTTAAAAAAGTTAACGATGCAAGAGATTCACTGCGATTTGGAGGCAACATTAGGAGAGTCTGCTCCGTCGGGTCCAACTGTCACAAGAAGGGCTTCTCAATTTCGAGTAGCTTGAACGAGTACGGAAGACGAACATCGTTGCGGACGTCCATCGACGTCAGTCACCCAAGAAAATAATGTGAAATTCGAGAAAATTGTATTGAGAGATCGAAGAGTACGTTACTTAGTTCAAGAAACAGGCATTTCATACGGTATCTTTCTTTTTGGTCCTCGTAGTAGTAAGTAGATTAGTCGGCGGATTTTTCCGTTATCTACAACACAACAATTATTAAATATTGTAAAGCTTTCCTAAAACTTTGTCTATTGTTGAAAAAGGTATAAAAAGAACTGAAACATATGCTAAATACATATAATCAGGACTTGGTGTCAGGTGTCTGGTAGAAATCGCTACTCAGCGATAAGACCGCCAAGTTTTTATGTTTAATGTAAGTGTTCTTTTTTCTTTTACTGTACCTGTATAAACTGAAATGTAAATAAATAAATAAATATAAAGGTATGAAAATCCATTCAGTCGCTTACCTAAATATATTGTGTTCAGCCAGACAGACACGGTGAGTGACCTTTTTTTATTTATCTATAAAAAATACATATATACAACAATGAATTCATAAAACGAGCCTAACAAAAATAAATTTAGGTTTGTATGTACAATTTATAGCAGCTCATATGAAATTACAAAAATTGATTTGACATACTTACATACCTACCTGTACCTATTACGTACAACTATAAAATAAGAATGTTGAAATTATAACTACTAATGTGCGTATCTCGTCTTATATTCACTTTTAGTTTATAATATGTGATGTTCATGTGATCATTGATTGAAGGTAAAAAAAAATCAATAGGTCCAAAAAATAGAGGCATGTAGGTACAGTACAGAATTATAAATGCAACGGAACTAGAAAATTATACACAAGATAGTCTATAAAATCTAGATCTATTGTAGTCCGGCTATATTATTATATATTATTAAGTATGTACCTACTCCGACTTAAATATATTTGTTTTTTTCTAAGAAGCTTCTAGGATAGGTAACTTAGCAACTCGTATTGGATTAGAAGCTACACAGGATTGACCAAAATTCTAGTAGGTATACGAATAAATTTAGAGCAATCATGTCCTTATTTTTTAGTCACGGCTATGCAAAAAAATAAAAGATTTGTTCATATTCTTTTTGATAGGATAATAACACACCGTAAAGTATTGTCTCAACCACGGAGGAAATATATAGAGGAGCTGCCCTATCCAGTTTTTTCTAGGGACTCAAGTGAAGCCTACGCGCGGGGTGCGGGAGGGGTAAGCGGTGGGTTATGGCCAATCATAGCCAAACAGGCGATGGCATTAGTCACCTTGTAGCGAGTAGTAAAAACCGTTTGAAACATTAGGTTAAAATATTCACATGATCATCAAAAAAGTTCAGCTATACTTTACTAGGTGGCTCTAGTTTTTTAACGAAATTTCATACATTCCAAATCTGTCAGAAAAAACCGCAAAGTAAAAGTATTTCTACTTGACGCTAGATAGCGCAACCTTTTTTCGCGGCATAAAAATCACCTAGGCAACAAATAACAACCTGGAATTTTGGATACAAAAAACAAACAATTTGTAAAAAATAATTATGAATGAAATTATCTTCGTGGTAAGTTAATTTTATTTGGATTGTCAATGTAATTCCTTTAAAAAAGTATAGAAAACTAAATTTTAAATCGAGAAACAACGGAGGATTTAATTTTTTTTTAATATCTACGCGTGTACATACTTCACAACAGTCAGCGACGAACTGACGCCAGTGCCCCTAGCGAGGAATAGCTTGAACTAAAGGCTGTGACGTCAGGACAACCCAAATTGAAGCTGTGCAACTTTGCTTACAGCAGCTCTACTATGTATCTGCTTTGTGGTCTCAACGCCATAGTCTGAGCTTGATATTTCATCTAACAAAACCTAAAATAATGTGTCATACTCGTAGTAAGTAAAAGCAGAATAGTGTCAGTTTTGACACAGATTCGGTCGGCCTATAATGGTTCCTGGGTAACAGGTCTTATGATAAACACTTTATATTAGGTACCTACCTGTGACCGAGCATTACATGAAATAAACGGTCACATAATGAATTGATCAATAATAGGTAAAATTTATTGATCAATTCATTATGTGAGACAGTGAAATTAAAATACTTAGTATATTATCAAGGGAAGACAATCTGGTGTATGGTGGTTACTTGACATACTACACTATTGGTGTGCCATACGGATTTCAAAAGACATAACTATCGTTCTATGTAAGTATCTACCTACTCGTAGTTGCGTAGATTTCAAATCTAGGAAAAAAAACTGTTAATTCGCATTTCGTAGCTTTCATAGTGTCCTTAAACTCTCATTTGACCAAAACGATCTTCACAATAATCTCAAATACTGTAGGTACGCAGGAGCGGACGGAACGCTCAGTGAAAATAGCGCGGATCGCAAATTCAGTTCGTTTGGCAAACAGTGGACTTTTTACCGCGCAAGATATAACAGCGCGGGAGAATGTGGCGAAATGTGATTTTATTATTTTGTGTTATAGAAGGTGAGGAAAGAACTTTTTCTCGTATAAGATTGTTTGAAAAAACTGTGTAGGTAATTGGTCGGTTGATTGAGTGACAGTGTCGTGTGGCATAAAAGGATTTTCCTCTCAGTCGTAAGTAGTGTGACTGAAATTTTTCAGTAGGCGTCAGGTTTATTAACTATTTAATTAGGTTTCTTAACGCAAAGTATTGATTGATATTCGTCAGAGATATTTTGAAATACTTGGTCTTTTTGCAAACCAGTTCTTATTGCTATAACATTTTGGACCAATATCGGAGATGCCTAGCATTATTTTTGGCGTATCTCAAGGAGCATGATACATAGTCCCGGAATAACCGAGAAAAGCTTACCAACAAATAAGTAGGTGCTTACTTAAATACCAATGAGTCAATTATGAAACACACATATATCTAGAACCAAAATAAATGTAACACAATCCAAGTATTTACATAGCTTATTGTTATGTATGGTAAAACTTGTAATTAGTTTAAGAACCTCATCGTGGGTAGGGACGAGGATATTTTGTGTATTTCTATGAATATCTAGTGGCAAGGAAGGACACTGTAGGTACCTACCTAGGTATATGTTTCGTAGCGCCGCCGTATGAATGTTACTAAAATGTTAGGTACTTACTACACACTAGAATTGGTAATTTAACCATTTGTTGATAAATAGACCAGTATAATACCACCGTAGGCAATACCTTCTATTAGCAATACGATATAATTTGTTACCCTCTATTTTTATTTCTTTTAAGTTTTGATTTTGATTTGGTTTAAGTCCAGAAACAAATATATTTAATAATAAACGGTTTAGGAGTTTTAATTTTAAGAAATAAACTTTTTACCATCCTAACGAACTCTAATTTGACTAAAATTTACTGATTACGGTCCATTAAACAATCCTTACGCAACATTAAGAATTGTTTATCAAATAATCGAGATAGCAAATCTGGCGTTAAACTCAATGGTATTTTTAACATTCCCGGTCTGCCTCAAGGTTGGCACAGCGACCGTCATACATCGGGATATGACCCAATTTCTGAAGCAATATCTCTAAAATAGAATACCAACACTATATGTACAGTTTATTTGATGTTTGCAGCACAAACTTTATGGGCACATTACGGTTTGTTGAAAATTTTACAGCTCTCTACTGTTGCCGGGAATAGGCCACTAGTTTCGTGTGTTTACATGCTTTCAATCAAATATTACAAGTTCAGTGCCGGTTATTTTAGTGCGGAAACACATAATCTTGATTTCTTGGTTGCGAGGACATCGACTGAGTACTAGCGTTAGTGTTCTTAGCTGTTCAGCCTTAGCCATGAATACAATTTGAATAAACTCCTTAAATACTTATTTCGACTAAAATAATAACGGAACATTGCATTTTGTAAAATCTGAAATTTCTTTATGTAACTAATCCGTTTTTGCCACACGCCAAAGAAAAAATAATCTTCGCAGGACTCTTTTGCTTAAAAAGAAAAACAGTTTGCATAATAAACGGACTAACGGTAGGTAGGTAGGTACCTAACGATTATAGATGGATGCGGCGGACTGATGCGCACTACAGAATGTCAAACTGGATGTGTATATGATAATAGTTTGAAATTTATCTCATAATGGGTCCTATTTTATAAATGGGTCCACCACACAGGAGCTAGGAGCTCTTGTGTGGGTCGTAAGTGCGCGTAGCTTTTATTATTTCCGGCACCCGTTGGCTTTTCAATTGAAATGGGCAACAATTTATCGTGGGGGCATAAGATAACACCAATCTCGAAGTTAATCGCTTGTAAACACCCTTTTATAGGTATTTCGGATCCATTAAACTTACGTGAGGAGCCAATGCTTATAAATACCGAGATTTTTACCTTCTTTTGTTCAGAGGTGCCTGGGTGGATGTAGGTATACTACCACTGCTGCTCTTCCGATATTAACCGCTATAATAACCATGTGTAAACGAAGCTGTCCGGATGAAAGGTTCGAGCAGCAAGTGAATCAATAAAAACAATGAAAAAAACACACAAAAATTCTACCATCTATAATTAATGATATCCATGTGTCAGGATGCTATCAATGAAGCGGTAGATCCTGCCGTTGCGGATTTCATGTAACATCATTATATTTATTATTTTAGGTACTCGGCAGTTATCCATCACCGATTTCGATGTGCCAGATGCCTTAGAACTGGGAGAGAATGCTGAACTTCAGTGCCGTTACGCGTTGTCGGCCGGTGAAGATGAAAACGCAGTGTTGGTGAAATGGTGGTTCACTCCGTTGGAAGGTGACAAGAAGGCCCTCCTGTATCAGAGGATTGGGGCACGGAAGCCAGCTGTCGGGAGAAAAGATATAGGTACGGTAAGGAACTTTATTTGGTGCGGTTTTCCAATGTCTTTTTTATAACTTAAAATGAATTCCTTCCTTGTTCATGTTTAAAAACGAAGAATAATATAATCCTGTTAAAAGTCGTTCCAGACAATGATCATTTTTCATCTCAGTGAAAATTGGTTTTTACTTACCTACCATCATCTGTAGATTACCTTTTTATTGTGTTAGAAAATCGCTATGGCAAAATATTCTGAATTAAGAAAAATAAATACCTTAAACATTATTACAAGTTCACCATAATTTAGTTAATCTTAGAAAAATAATATATGGCTCGAATACATAGATAAAAAAAAACGACCAACTGAGTGTCGGTACCCTAATTCCCCACATCTGCTTGTACTAAATCAGAATGACCCCCGTGGTTTAAAGCTAAATAAATCTAATTTCAGAAATCAAACCCAACGACGGCATCGAACTAGTCGAACTGGAAGCCGAAGATTCTGGAACTTATGAGTGTGAAGTAGAGATCGACGGGGGAGCTGAGTTCAGGAAAAGTGATCTGCTTATAGCCTACAGTAAGTACGTAGCCTAGGTACCTGTTTCTTTTAATAACCCTTTAAAATTTAAGTATTTAAAGTGTTTAATCGTAATGCTTCCAACTTAAGCTCTTCATCGAATCTCCAATGAGTATATAATATCTAGTAAGTACCTACCTAATACATCATCACACATATACATCCTCAGATCAAACAAACAAATATATGATCTGAGGATACATCCATATATTTAGGTAAATTATTTTAAACAGATCAGTATTCAACAAGTTTTATTTTTAAATGGATGCTCACATCATGATTCTCATTTCGCGTTCACCACGTAATATTAAGTTACTTTGCTACTTAATTCCGAGATTCCAAAGCAATGGGTTGCCTGGCAGAAATCACGCTTCGGCGATAAGGCCTCCCTTTGTATGTTAATTGTGATTGTTATTTTTAATTTAAACTGTGTAAAAATGTTGGTGTACAAAAAAGAGTTTTATTATTAAGTATTATTATTCACTGGTGATGCAGGATTTTCGTACGTTGGTGCACCGCCCTTCCTCCCTCGAGAGACAAGCAGTGCAACGAATACAAGAAACACACACTTAGCACATTAATTTTTTTGAAGATGAAAACATTTTAAGAGAATATTAAGAATAGTATGTGGATTCAATTTATGACAAAAAAAAATATTTAAGTAGGTAGGATTTTTTTAAATTGAAATTTTACTATTCTTTTAAGTGACCAAATTTTTCTGACTATTGAAAAATTGGGGATTAACGTAATTATTTAATAGAAATAGTTGGAAAAATGCTTTTATTTCTTGCTTTTTAGTCGTAAATAACAGATTAAACTAAAATGTTGTTAACTTATGAGAAATATAAAATATAAATTTACCTAACAAAAAAAAAAAAATTTTTTATAAATTGAATCCACACGTCCTTCTTAGCCTTCTCCTAAAATATTTTGATCTTCATAAAAGAAACCCTATATACAGGGTGTACACTCCAAATAGGTCAGTATGGAAAAGTCAGAAACTATGAGAGATAGCGAAATGTGATCTTAGGAACCATGGTGTCGATTTTAGATTTAATAATAATCATATTCAAACGTTTCTCTTAACTCTCATACATAACCGAGAATCGAACCTTCCAGTAGATTTAACTGTTCTTCATTCGTTAAACGCATTATACAAACAGTAGGTACACAACACATAACACAATAATTATGTATCTAAAATCAAAACGAAAAGGTTATGAAAAGGCTCGTTTTATTCAAAATATGACATTCATTCCAAAAGAAGTACCTATTCCATTTTCAAATTTAAAATGATTTGGCACGCCCGCTGCACAAATTCGTTCTTATTTTAAATAAAAGTAGTCTCTTTCGATAATTGATGACCGATTATTTACTCACGACATTTTGCAAATTAATTAAATTGTCGTCATTTCAGTCTTATTTATTTCACACCCTTTGGTCCTTATACTTGCGGACCAATACTTGACGCGATTGCAAGAGTATTGACCAGGTTCGATTCCCGGTTATGTATGAGAGTTGAGAAAAACGTTTGAATATGATTATTATTAAATCTAAAATCGACACCATGATTCCAAAGAAAAGCTTTCGCTATCTCTCATAGTTGACTTCTCCATACTGACCCATTTAGATTTTACACCCGGTATAACAGAAGCATCCTCAGGCTGCAACGACCTTCACAGAGAATGCTTCTGGTTGAAGCGAAACACGTGTCGGTGGTGGCTACTTGCTTGTGGTGCGGGTCATGGTGTTCCGAGTGTGTATTTGTTGTGTTCGGTGCACTTCTTACTTTTTGAGGTACTACTAGAAAATGGAGTCACGGAATTTGCATGGTAACTTAGTTTAGTAAGTACCTAATGTTGATGGACTTCCGTAAAGTAACGCCTGATTCAATTAAGCACATATGTTTACCCACTTATGCGTGACTAATTTTATTTGATCTTGTTATCTGTCAGAAATTGCTCTTTAGCGGTAATACCCCTTTAAGTACCTATCTTTGTATTGGAAATAACTACGCGTAGGTATTACTCCGTGTAGATTTTTTTTAACTTACTAACAAATGGTTATATTACGCATAATGATAATATAAGAAGTACACAATTACCAACCAAGACATGACAAAAAAGGCAAATAATGTACAAAAGAGACGGCTTATCGCTAGTGATCTATTTATTCCAAGCAACCAAACAACTTTATTAATGAACGCAAGGTAACTTTTACGTTTATTAATGAACGTGATGTTTATGAATTATATACTGAATAAAACACTTTTTTACCGTGTGACATCCAGTATCATACCTACAAGTTTAACTTTGTTTTGAAATATACCGGGTGACTGGTGGGTCACTTTCAAAATTCCAGGACGTGATAGTTTAAGATCATACATGAAGAGAAAAATAAATATTAATATTAAAAGAGTAAACTTCTCCGAAAGTTGAAGAATTCATAACGCAACGCATGGTTACATTAGCGTTATACAATAAATACTTAGCGGGTGGTGGTGTGCGAGTGGCGGGAACACTGCTGTGTGCATGTTGACTGAGGCAGCGCGTCGGGAAAAGTGTAGCAAGGTCTTTGTATTTATTCATAGGGATTTCTAGTGAAAAAATAATTATCTACTTTTATAACATAATTTTGATCATAATCGAGTACAGAGTGCTCTCCTTCAGTATTGCAAATTTGTCATCAGTCACCCTATAGATGTAAGTTTGCACGTTTTCCTCCAGTAAAAAAAAGGTACTTAAGAAATAACGGTTTGTCTCAAAAATATCTTTCTAAAATATTCAGGTAAAGGCTCCGGACCCAACCTAACAATATCTACAGTGGAAGACGGCCCTGATGAGGATGAAGACGAGGATGTGGTCATCTCGTGCGAAGCCAGCGACGTCGCGCCTTTGCCAGAACTCTCCATTACTGTTAACAAGTGAGTAGTCTAGGATTTTAACAGCCTGAATATGAATTGTACAAAGCTTACGTGTCATTACGTTTCCGATGAGCAAACGACGAGGCTGAAAAGGCATTGTTCATCCTACCAATATACTGGCTCAGGTTTGGGTACAATACATATTTCATTAAGTCAGGTAGATAGGTACCCCAGTTTTGTTTAAGTGTTCTCCTTGAATTAATGATAGTTTCATGTTACTTTGGATCCGCAGAATTGATGCGTTCCTCTGAATAATTCGTTTCGTAATTATACCTGGGTTTAATATGAAAGTTGCGTAAATATACTGATATTAATTAAACATTATTTTACACCATTTACAGGGAAGAAATAAATACGACAGAGGTCTTGGACGAAATTTCGGACAAGCCTGGCCTCTACTCTATATCCGTGAACACAACCGTCAGTAAATCCACAGTAGATGGCGCTGAGGTCGCCTGCGAACTTTTCTACAAGAACGCCAACATTTCACACCCAGCCTACGTTGATATCGAAACTTATGACCCCTCCGGTAAGTATTACATACAAAGAATCATGGTGGCTTTGAGGCAGCGCTCTTTAGTTGTTCAATATGACAGTTATGGACGGTTCTGGGTTCATTTCTACTATTTTAAGCAGTATAGAAGAACTCAACTACTGAACTGTCATGGTGTGAACTTAAATAAATGTATGGTTAAGAATCTTCTTATTCTAATGTAAGTAGGTACTTAATTACAAAAAATGCAGAGCTGAGAAAAATTTCCTTGAAACTTTTGCTTGGTAACAAAAAATCCTTCCGTTAATAAATGGTAAATGTAGACAGTAGTGTTTTTAGTGTTCAAATTGCAAGGATAGGCGGTCTATTCCATATTTATTTTATTGTAATCACAGCTATGATGTGTAGGTAAATGCCATAGATTTTTTTTCTCTAAGCTAGGTACTATCTGTGTTTAATCTGTGTAACTATGTTGGTGTACAATAAAGAGTTTTATTTTTATTATTATTACCACCATAGAAATCTTTAAAAAATACGCTCTAAATGCTCTCATAAAATCTGCAAATCTTTTATAAGTCATAGTTTAATAATAAAATACGAAGATTGAATGCAATGCTTGGTGTTGTTGTATTGTAAAACAGTGAATGAAATAAATGCAAGATGATTTTGTTTATGGTTTACGCATGCTGCATTTTGGATACTTTGAGTAGATAAGTGAGTAAGGTGAAATTTATATCTTTCGGCAATATTTTTCTAATAAATTAACTACATCTATGTCCTGTAATTTTAAATACCAGTATAGTATATTGTTACTTGTTTCTATGACATGATAAATCTTAAATTTTGTCGAATAGATATTATTTTTCGCCTTATATTGTAATAGTCCATAGTATGCTCTCACAACACAATCAACGCATGCATTAGTCGCAACCACACTTTTGATTAAAGCAATGAAAAATGCAGGCTACTTCAGCGTTTTCATTAATAGTTTCATTTTACAGCTTTACATTACAATTTGATTAAAAAAGCCCCCCGACTCATGGCACCGATTCCTTTATATCAAATGCCTGATGCCGTGAAAAACAAATTCGTTATTTCGACACAGATTTTCCTTTTTTTTTTTTGAGTGAAATTCAAACATTTCCTGCATCACACCTTTATTTCAACATTATCCATGTTTATATCAGCATCTATTTTACAAACAGCTTTGACTTAAAATTATTTAAATATTTAAAAAATAATGTTTATGAGACTTAAACAAAATTAAGTAAGTATAAGTAGATTAATAAATAAATAGTTCATAGTTATAGGTGTCTAGTTTTGCAATAGTTTTTCTTATAAAAATAAATAAAGAATAATGTAGTAGGTATCTCAAGTTTCTATTTAACTTTTTAAACAAGACAAGCAATAAGAATTCCAAACAACCTGATACAACGCTGTTTTCATAGCGAAGCATGACAACCCTGTCCTCTTGTCCCTCTCAAATTGCGTGTCAGTATAAATCCTCAGATCTGTATTAGTTGTTTGATTTTCGTTGTACTTGATAACTTGATATAATGACTTAACTGATTTAAGAAGCTCTGACGTAGACCTGCACATTTGCTTTCAAATTAATCTCTAGATATCTTGATTGAGTACGACTGACACTTTGCTTTGTGGTGCTCGGCGCAGGCAGGCTTACCACGACCGAGACGGCGGAAGATGATAGTGAAACCACCACCACAGTTCCTGACGCAGGTAAGATGACACAGACACACAAACTACTTTTCACTCATGCCACTCAAAAGCAATGTATCTTAGGTATATTTATTCTCCTGAAATAGATAATTCTGACTGAAAAAGAGTGCCAAGAGTTTTTTTCCGCCGGCTTTTTTTGTCTCTTGGTCTACTGTAATATCTTATTTAACAACTATCAACAACTAGTTAAAGCCGAAGTATGTGATGACTGACTTCATCAAGTGTTTTGTGAAATTCCTAAGATGAATAAAACTTTTTAAATTTTTTTTTCTCCCCCTAAACGAAACCCAAATGTCCGGGAAATTAAACGATAGTAAACTTCAGTATTATTTTGTACTTTTTTTATTTTTAAACCACGGCACGGTTGGAAAATCTTTAAACTTAAAAAATAACGCCAACGGACTTTTAAAAAGTTCTAAATGCCTACTCAGAAAAGAAGAGCATATGCCAGAATAGCTAAAACGTCAGCAATATACGTCTAGTATTCACAAGACTCGGCTTGCTATCGAAAGGATACTTATAATTCAGCTGAGAATAATTTGTTGCAATGAACAGAAAAGTTCCGAGACAGATAAAGATTTCCTCTCAAAGGAAATTCACGTCAGTTTGGGTGTCATTTTCTTTATTAAAATACTCTTTTTTTTATATAACGTTTATACTGAATAATTATGAGCAAGCTCATAAAAATAATAAAGCTTTATAATTTTTGTATTTAATCAAACTTTATTGGCGTTTTATTCACCCTCCTATAATTATAAATATAATATATACATAATTTGCTGTTTTTTGATGTGCTTCTTTATAATAAAAAATAAAATGAATGGTTAATCATTAAACAAGCAGTATGTGTTTTGATATTTTTTAACAAATCTGTGTCTATTCTTATTAACTACTAGCTGCTGCCCGCGACGTCGTCTGCGTGAACGCTATGCAGCACCAAACGCACCTACGATTATAACACTGCTAGCGTGATAATATGTAGCCTATATGTTGACCCGACTTCTTAACTATCTTCATGCCAAATTTGAAGTAAATCCATGCAGTACTTTTTGAGTTTATCCCGGAAAGACAAACAGACAAAAATTCTAAAAACTATATTTTTTGTTTCTGTTTCGATTGTAGATCATACCCCAAGTATTCTTTTAAAAAAATATTCAATGTACAGTTTTGACTTTCCTACCATTTTATTATATGTATAGATACCTACAATAACAGATGTAGGTAATTTTTCTACGCAAACTAGCTTTTATAAAATTTAACCTCTTATTTAATTTCACAAACTAACGCTAAAAGTCAAAACTATTCCTTAAAATACTTGTTATTTATAAACACTCAAGAAAATACTTGATTATACCTAACTAGGTACTTACAACTTTTGATAAATTTGTGAAATACTTATCTTTCACACACTGCAAGTCTACAAGGCCTATGAGTTCATGGAAATTATATTATATTATAATTATGAGAACGGTGTGCTCTCATGCCCGCAATGTGCAAGAGCTTTTACAAACAAAATTGGCTACATAAGCCACATGCGGGCACACCAACGGCAAAACTGGAGTTGAAAACAGTCGCCGTGGTCGAAATCGGCCGGATCACATCATCATAGATAGAGTTTTTATTGTTTTAAATATAGTACCCGCATACTATATTAAGACCACTATAAAAACTAAATTGGCAGTAGTTATAGTAACCATCGCTCTTAAATTCCCAAATGAATAAAGGAGAAAATATTGATATCAACAATTAAATGAAAGAACCAACAAATTAACAGATACATAATAGTACCTAATAATCAAATTACCTACACTATCAATATCAAAATTATGAGACTTTATATTAATCTGTATTTTTATATTTTAAACTAAATTATGGTATACAATAAAGTATGAATAAATTTAAAAAATTACATAATATGATATTATCAATCTATAATATTTTATTTAACTTCCAGGGGACGGAGCTAGCAGCTTGCAGATAACGTGGTTGCTTGTCACGGCTACGTTTCTATCACAATTATTTCTCTTTCAATAATTCATGTCTATAATATGAATTATAAGCTGATTCTCCAAGTCAACATTAGTCCAAACCTATAGAGATAAAGGAAAATGCAGTTACAATGTGGATGAATATTATTTATTTTTACTTATTTATGAACGAATGTTTTTATTTTTATATTTCTTATTACTTACGTTCTTCAATATTAGATAGGCTTAAAATGTTTGTATAACCCCCACAAACAGGTATTGCGCGTGGGTTGGCGCTTCGAATTGTCAATACCTTTAACCAATCATAAGAATGCAAACTGTACTGACTGACGTCACGCGGACGTAAATGCGATAAGGTTCCAATGCAATACCAACTGGCGGCGATTATATTCTCTCTGTTTAAAAAATAAATATAAGTCTTAAAGATACTGAAATAAAATTAATCATAACTTTTGTATTTTTTGTTTTATTACAACTACTTATTAACTAAAAACATGTTTATGAAGGTGTAAATTAAAATAAACAGCATGCTTCTTTGTTCTATCGGTGCACTGTTTGTAGGTTTGTGTTCTGAAAAAAAATAAAGGTAAGTATATAAGTTAAAAATTGTGATTTCATATTCATTTTTGGGCTCACGGGTAATGCCAATGGCGGTACCGTGAGCTCCACTTATGGCGGATGAGGTACACCTGGAGGTTTTTAGTAGGTGGGTCCGGCCATCTGCCGGATCATCCCCACATACCCCGCCGCTCCCCCTTGGGTGGTCGGGGACGTGATTGCACGTTTTCCTCCAGTAAAAAAAAAGGTATTTTCAGCTTAGAGAAAATCATATTCTTAACATTGCCTACTGCGATTAGAACCCAGGAACTCTCACTCAATCAATACTTATCGTAGAGCATTCTGTAGATATTGAGTATACAGGGTAGAAGGCAAAGTACTGCGTTCCTTTAAACCACACATTCTATAAGTGTAATAGAGTACGATAAGCGAGTTCTTTTAAAATTAAATAATAAAAAAAAAGATTCTATGAAAAAAAAATTTTAAAGTAGGCAGCCCTATTTTAATTTCATATTAATCAAAACAGTTTAACAAGGTCAAAGATTGTATTCGAATGCTTATTTGATTTACGATAGTACGGCACGCGTATGTAACGTGCATAGTGGTATGAAATGTAAATAGGGTTGCTTATTAGCGTAATTTTTTCAAAGTTTTCCTTTAATTTTAATTTTTATTTAATTTTTAAAACATGTTTATCATGCTCTATTATACTTATAGAACATGTGGTTTAAAGGAACGCAGTACTTTGCCTTCAGCCCTGTATAAAGATTTTACAGACGGACAGAGGCAGTGAAGGATCTTTGTTTTTTAATATGTAATGACAGCGATACAAACTGTAAATAGTTTTATACGCAATAAAAAACACAAAAAATAGTTTTACCTTATAAAAGTATCTTAATACCGAGTCTTTGTCTAGAGTGCTCATTGGCGAGAAGACTTCTGTTGCTAAACAATAAGCTTTCTCAAACAGAAGTAGTGTTGACATATATTTTTAAGCAAATAAAATAGTGTTTGACATCCGTCTCTCTTGATGCTTAGTGACGATGCTTTTTTTTTTGTTTTTTCACCAAGGAAAGGTTTTTTGTCACCCACCAAAGCAAGCCAAGCAAGGTGAATCCTGTTAGGGACGAAAGGGTATTCTAAAGTGCTGCTGGCCCCGCTGGCTAACAGGTTTAAAATACCCTGACAGTGTGGGGACCTCAAGAGCGGCCACGTGACTCCTCAGTTTCCTGAGTATGCCCACTAAACATCCCCCTTTACTGATCCGCCTTGGTGAAGGCCCTTGATCATAATCGGAGCGACAGTCAATCGGTAGAGGCTGGGCAGCGGGCGGCACCCGGACGGGTTGACCCCATGGATGAGCTGAAAGCTAAAATGACAAAGCTGAATCTAAGAAATTATCTAGAGGGACGAGACTCACTCTAAGATAGGAAGGCTGGGAGTGACGATTAACCCATATGCTCAATGAATACGGGTCAAAGGATGGCTCTAAATCTTCATAAAATATTGGAACACATTATTTCCCCAGTCGTCGTAAGAAACCAAAAAAATATAAGCATCACCAATTGGGTGATTTTCCCAAGCACAAAAAAAGTGTCCGCGATGAAAATGTGGGTGTAGAGGGTTTAATTTTAATTGAAATATTTTTTTAATTAGAGTTAACAATGGCCAACTTGGGACAAACAATTATTTCTGATTTCTAGCTTCTATTCATTACATAAAAATAATATTTTGGGTCCGCTTTTTCATTTTTTGGATTGTCCCACGACAAGTTTCGTAGTCATTATGTCTAGTATCTGAAAAACTAAGTGAAGGATGATAACCGAATTATTGTATTTACAAATTCATTAGTTGTACTATTGGTAAAACGCGTTTTCATATTTTTAAATGGGCTTTGAAGTTTTCGACGAGTTGAAACAAAACTGTCCCGAGAAAATTTGTCATCATGGTGGATCATTTTTAGGTGCGAATAGTTTTGCGCAGACAAGTTCTTATTCGATTCCGAGAAGCGCACGCGTTTAGATTCAGTTGCGTCGAGTACTTTTAAGGGAAAAAAGCGTTACCCCTTGCCCCGTGCTCCCGCAAAAAAGTAAATATAGGTATCATTTTGGTGACCAGGGGTCCATTTTTTACAAATTAATGATTGGATTAACTTGGCCCAAATTCAATTGTAATTTTTTCTGTCTTATGCATGTGGAAGAGTAGTGTCTTGAAGAGTAGATTACTTGACGCCAATATTTGAAGTCCCACACCTTTCGATATTTTTTTTATAGAGTCTATTTGTCTGGAACCTCATCTTAGTGAATGTGGTGGCAAAAATTTCGTCATTCTGGTGAATTTTTCACCATAATGATGAGAAATGTCATCATGGTGGTTGGAATCTCATTTTGATGTACATTTTTATCATAATAGTGAATGATTTTTTATCAGAAATTAAATCAAGTTTGCACCAATAGTTTAGACATAAAAAGGCAAGATTCCAATGACAATATTCAAATTCAAATTCAATGACAATATCATCTTTATACATTCACATACCTAAAAAAAGTAGTTTGACAGGTCAGAGACTATGGACCGTGAACATTACTCTTTAAAAACATCTCTATCTCACCCGGATACAGCAGTTCCTCCTTCATGACGACATACCCCGCTTGAGGCAGCTGCAGGCGGCACGTGAGCCGCTGCAGGCTGCGCGCGCGCGCCCAAGACAGACGTAACGATGTTTCCGCATCGAATAGCGAGTCGGAGTTGCGCCACACGCGCTGTATTTGTTTGGGGATGGGCCGGCTGGGTGGACAAACACAACATTATAATAAATTACAAACTCAGACACCAAAATGTGGGCCTGAAAGTAAGCAAGCTTTTATATAAGTAGGTAAGATTGTGATATGGAGACAAGCCAAACCCGAGCTAATGTCTTCTTTTTTTCCGTACGGGACTAGATGAACCTCTCACACCGTAGCAGATCTCTCAATCAGTTTTCATCATCGTCATCACAAGTCTTTGTGATAGCCCCACTGCAGGGCTATGAGTCTCTTCTCAGGGTTACGAGGATGTTTAGGCCGTAAATGACCAAGCTGACCCAGTAATTTTCAAGGCGCCAAAATGTTTTCTAAGGAAACCCCTTACGACTACTATATGTATACAAGTTTATAATTTTTTATCGATAACTAAAGCTGAGTTCGAACTCAATCTTAACGGTTGGTAAGTGAAGATGCCATCAGACGGTTTAGGAAGGAAATGGAGCTAGCCTCAGCGTCGCAACTTCGTCGTCTGAGTTGCGCCATACCTGCTGCATTTCTTTAAGGACGAACCGGCTGGTTAGGCAGGGTCATTCCGGTACGATCCCTTCCGGGTTCGCCTAACTAGCGACCACCCTTCATATAAAATGTGCCGCCAAATATATCCGCAGCCAGGTGTAATGTGTTCCAAAAATCCTTATTGCTATTTCCATCGAGTAAGATTAGGGGTTTGACAAGGTTAGTTATCATTGAAAAAAAAAGAGGAATGTTTAAATAAAGTTGCAGAAATAGCATGCTTATCCAGCTTAAAATTGTGGGAATAGTAGGGACAACCTTTCATGCTCGAGGGTCAGGTCGGGCTGCGGGTGCAGGCCCCGCGCCACGCACTTCACCTCCACGTCCTGCGCTGATTCGTTGCGGCACAGCATCAGCGCAAACTCCCGCTCCGGACCTGCCAAAATTATTTAAAAGTGTTTTTTCCATGAATAATACATAATAAATAATACTTCCATGCTGGACTGAGAGCGAAAGAAAAACATAGAATGTACAAGCTGCTTCTCTTCCCGGGCATGCTGTTAAAGGCAGTTAAGGGACAGAGGTTTTATCGGAGGTTTTTGTGGGCGATAGGCTGGCCCTCTGTCACTGCAATAGTCTCTCTCCATCATTATACATACATATACATACATAACTTCACGCCTGTATCCCGTATGGGGTAGGCAGAACACCAGAGGTAATGAAACCATCTGATGTCACGTTTGACAAATTTGGAGGCATTATAATAGTGGAGAGACTATTGCAGTGACAGGGGGTCAGCCTATCGCCCACAAAAAAGCCTCCCATAACACCTCGGTCCCTTAACTGACTTTTACAGTATGCCCGGGAAGAGAAGCAGCTGGCACATTCTATGTTTTTCTTTCGCTCCCAGTCCAGCATAGAAGCTGGACTCCATCATTATAATGCCTCCAAATTTGTCAAACGTGACATCAGATGGTTTTATAACCTCTGGTGTTCTGCCTACCCCATAACGGATACAGGCGATTAATAAAACGCCTTCAGGGTCATCCTGTCTAGCAACCACTCCGGCAAAGATGCGTTCCGTCAATATTTATTTTATGAAGACCCGTGTGTACTATCATCTTCTTCGACTTATCATCAGATGATATTAAGGTAAAACACAGGTTTAGTTACCTTAAATATTACCTAGTTAAAAACAAAACTACTACCCGCACATTTTAAAGTACTTATCAATACCGGAGCGCAAACCTGGCTTAGCTCACTGCGCCGACCTCCGTTAGCCGGCGGCGGCGGAGTTCGACACAAAACAATAACAAGGTGTAAAACCAACGGCATGCATCTGTTTTTGCTGACCACTATAAATAAATAATAAATAAATAAAATCCCCAGACAATCACACCTACTACTTACATGGCCCCAAAGTAAGCATAGCTTGTGTTATGGGATACCATGTAGCGAACTAGGGGGGAACCTAGAATATAAAGACATAAATAGATAAACACCCAGACACGGAACATTTTATTTTTCTTGTTCCGTGCGGGAATCGAACCCGCAACGCCAAAGTGGTCGTGCGGCCTTTTATGCGTGTTTTAATAGGTTTATCGTGAAACGTCTCATCATTAGTCTCTTGTCGTGTCGTGTCCGAGATCGTGCTGCAGGGCTATTCTCCTAAAAGACGGCGTCGAGTTCATAGATGCATCAGCGACGAGTGACATAATTGGTATTCACATAACACGCCCAGCGCTCGCTGCTGATGGCGGCGTGAGTAAGAACTGACATTCGTCGTACTGTTTGACATTTCATCGACGAGCTCGTCGTAGAGCACAGCGCTGTTGTTTTAGTTACGCTAATAGCCCTGCAGGTGTACTCCCCAATCAGGTCGAGGTCCAGGCGGGTCTCTGGTATAGAGGCAATGCTTTAACCGCCAAACCAGCCGAGCGGAAAACAAATGGTCTTTGGGATAGTTATCCAGCTTGGCCTCGCAATCGTTATCAATAGAAAAGTTCTTATTAAAGACCAGCATAGAAGAAGAGCGCGCAGTCTCGTCGCCAACATCCGCCGTGATCTTGCAGGTATACTCCCCGCTCAAGTCAGGGCCCCTGGCGTACAAGGATATGTTGTTACCGCCACACAAACCGACCGGAGAATAAATCGGCTTGGAGATACTTATCAAGTTTGGCATCGTAATCAGTAATCAATAAAAATATCTTACTAAAGACCAGCATAGAGGAAGAGCGCGCAGTCTCCGCGCCATCATCCGCAGTGATCTTGCAGGTGTACTCCCCGCTCAGGTCCGGATCCAGGTGGATAATGCGCAACGCGCGTCGGCTCTCCATTATGCGTGCTGGAAACAAATAAACACATACATTAATATAACTAACAATAAATAAATAAATAAAAAGAAAAAAATATTTCTAACAATTAGACCACATTCGGTTTGTGACTCAAATCAAGTTTAATTAGGAATCTGTAATGGCGTTATCTACAGATTTGCGAATTTCTAAAAATATTTAAGAAATTTTTAACTAAATTCTTAGATAAAAATGAAAAACCAGTACTTGACAGTACTTGCTGAGATATAGGGTATGCCACTTTACGCAAGCATCTGAGCTGAGGGCCCAACTAATTAAATAATTACAGATTTAATTCACGTTTAAGAAATTTATAATATTAGCTTTAAGTTTTAACTATTTTTGTCTAAATTCCCTGTAAGTCTTACAAAGATTTGAAGACTGGGCCCTCAATCCAGATGCACATAAGAACTTGTGCTATGAAAACTGAAATGCGGATCAACAAACTTAAAAAATATACAGCTAAACAAACAAACATCCATGACCTGGGTATAAAATTTCTAAGCTCATCGTAAAAATATTCCGCTATTACCGAGATTTGAAACCAGGACCCATAGTATATGTCTTTATACGTCGTATACCCAGGATTTATGTCGTGGCAAGATCGTAGGTTTGTCCATATCTTGAAATGTTCGATCACAGTCTGGCCATAGCATTGACATTAGACTATTTACTACCCAAGTTAAGTAGTTACAAATTAAGGCTAATAAATGCATATTTACGTGTATAACTAACCTAAACTCCAGACACATTGTGACATTGGACAAATATACCCGAAATAGTAAGAAAAACAGTTATCTAAAATAGCAACGTTATTATCCAACTCAAAAGCCTTGGATAAAGCTCTTTAGATTACTTTAATCTCCAACGACAATCCTTGGCAGAAAGTTTGGAAGAGGAGTGGTAGATAAACTGTTGAAACCCATCATGTGCCTTGACAATAACTACGTATTAGGTACTCTAGCTAATATTAAAGGTAGTTACTACAATTACTACTACGTACTAAGGAAAGGAAGGAAACATTGGGTTTTTGTCGTGGCGACAATTGGCAAACTTACTTGAAGCCCTATAGTTAAGATCCAGTCGGCCTGTAAGCACACCCTGCACCTCAGGCTCATGCCACGGACGCCACCGGTACACCGGCGAGGCGCTGCCGTTGACGAACCACTGCAGAACGAATCTGTCATCGGCTGCGGAGTACTGGCAGTCGAGCACCACGTCAGTGCTGGTCATAGCCACTGTTTCAGGAACTATTAGCTGATCTATTTTCAGGGTTTGTAGAATGTCTGAAATAAGATGTTTGTTTAGTTGATGACGCTTCAGCTGACAGTAGAGAGGGTGAGATTTTACTAGGTGCTATTTGTGTGGTGGTAACGAGGTATCAACTTACACATCGGTAGTAGATACCGTCCTACAGAATAACCTATTGTGTTCCGATAGTATGAAGAGTTATCAGAGAATTAATTGAAACACATCGAAACTTTAACTAAGCCTAAGTTCTACAATTCACTTGAATATACCTAATACATACATACATAACTTCACGCCTGTATCCCTTATGGGGTAGGCACAACACCAGAGTCTATCAAACCATCTGATGTCACGTTTGACGAATTTGGAGGTATTATAATGATGGATAAAGAATATTACAGTGACAGGGGGTTAGCCTTTCGCCCATAAAAACGCTAATAAAACCTCTGTCCCTTAACTGACTTTTACAGTATGCCCGGGAAGAGAAGCAGCTGGCACATTCTATGTTTTTCTTTCGCTCCTACTTCGCCCCAATACTTAAGACTTTTTTATGTTCATGGGTATTACTTATGTAGAGGTTAACCGACATTAAGTATAGGTAATCGGGCATTAATTATGAAACTACAACCAGCTGTATACTCCAAAGACACACAAACCACACCCGGAAAAAGATCAACAGTAAAAATACACGAAATATAAAATGATGAAATACTCACTTGCAAATAAAAGAAAATTCTGAGCGGCATGTCCCATTGCTTCAGCCGAAGCCATTGCTTTAATTAATCATGCTTTTATCCAAAGAAACAAACAAAGGCAGACCACACGGCAGCCATAGGTGTACTCAATAATAACTGCATCGGACATTCCTTTACTGGACTTTCGCGTGCAGAAATCGAGAGTGCTCGGAATAATTGAGCGTAAGCATGGAGAAATTGTTCAATGATTTGATAGAGCACAGTGGCTGCACTCGTATCTAGTTGTTAACGATGCCCACCCAGTGCTTATTACGAGATTCGAAACTTGAACTGTGTGTACCATGTAATTTATTAATGTTTATTTTCATATTAACACCTAAGTAGTTACATTTGTCGAGAGGCAGCAGGTGTTTCTAAACAAATTACTAAATAAGTATAGGTCATACTAGCCAAGTACGATCGAATTTATGGTCACGTATTACAATACTTATGACGAGCTAAGTGGTCAAATTTTTCTGTTCGACAAAATTTCTGGCCGATATGGACACAACATTGTAATAGGTATGAAAGGTTAAATATTTTGTTATAGATTTAATAATTCGTTTTATTTTTATATAGGTAGGTGTTATTAATTTTTATTCTAATCTGTATAATGATTCAAAACTGTTAAGATTTTTATTCTCAAAAGGGCACAAGTACCTATTTCTAACGTATTTTTCTTATACGTCACAAATTATGCGTACCTACTTAAAATAAACAAAATACCTATAACTTGAAATTTGCAAATCTAACTTAACATAAATCATAAAAAAGTTATTTATACTCTAAGTAACTTTTATTTATAAACCTGATCTACTCTTCCTCTGAATTCTACGGAGCATTTCGACCCAATTGGCTGTCGCTGTTTTCTTCACGAACAACTGTCCCTAGAAAGACAACGATCAGCAAAGGATAGTTGAGTGGATGCGCCCGTTCCAGAGTGAGTCCTACACTGTCTCAGTGCCTAACGCATCCACCTCCTCCAACTTGCGGTCCTTACTTAATACTTATTCCTTAGGCGAAAAAAAAAACCTGCGCTCTTTTAAGAAGGTGCTTACATGGTATAAAAGCATTGCAAAGACAATAATTATTGTAACATCTATTTTTATTTATTTGGTTTTTGTACATTATAGTTTGTACGCTGCCATCAATTATTATTCTATTTTATTATGCCTCTAATTAAAGTGTAGCTAATAGTCTAAGATCCGGCTGCAGGATTAGTGCGTTCATCTGTTTTTTGCAGAAAACCGAATTTTTATGTATTTTTATAATTAGGAGAATATATATTTATCAGGTTGCCAATCAAAATTTGGCCGCCAGTATTTTTAATTTAATTATTTTTAATTGATTTTTGGGAAAAAATTTCGTTCACTTGTTTTTTAAATAAAATAACGTCTACATCACAGCAATTTATATGAAGACTCAAAAAAATCACGGTTGCCGTTGCGCACTTGGCCGCACCTCTTCGCAGCCATGTGTAAATAGGTATGATTTCGATACATTTATACGTTCATAACGTTTATTAATTAATTATATATCAAAGCTATTTTTTTTTCTATTTATTACAATATATGGTTGCCTAATTAATATTAATTCAATATTAAATATATTAAATGAATATTATAATTTTTTGTGATTTTTAAATTTGTCATTTTGAAAAGGAAGACATATTTTTTGGAGTATTTATTAAGTCGTCTCTATTACTCCTCGGTGGTTGAGAACACTAACATTCGACGCATGCGCAATGGCTTAAAAGCGTCGCACAGCTCGCAAGATTGCCATTAGCCTATGATGACACCACAGGCATACATCTACATAAACAACGCAAGTGTCACAATTTGTATTGAAACCAAGCGTGCCGACTTTTCAACACCTTTTGTGACATTACAGCTGATATTTACTGCTGTGACGACCAGCTGGTGTAGCGGTAATATACATTTCCTTCTATGCCAGAGGTCCTGGGTTCGAATCCCGGCGGCGGCGGATATTTGTGTGATGAACACAAATATTAGTCGTCAAGTCATGGATGTTTATATGTTTATTTAAGTTTATTCTAATAAAAAATATGTATTTATTCAATATGTATGTTTATATATTTCTTAAGTATATCAGTTACCTAGTATCCATAACACAAGTTCTTTAAGAAACTTAATTTGGGCTCGATAATGTTGTGTGAGTGTCGGAAATATTTATTTATTTATTATTATTATTATTTATTACAGCTGGCAATCGCTATCCTCGTCTGACAAATGATGTTACGCGCTAACTCTCTTTTACTCTACCTTAAATATTTGTTATTTTTAAAAGCCAGCAACCCTTATTTGCGATTGGTTTTAATTAGGCAACCATATATTATAATAAATAGAAAACAAATTGCTTTAATTTGATATATAATTAATGAATAAACGTTATGAACGTATAAATGTATCGAAATCATACCTGTTTACACATGGCTGCGAAGAGGTGCGGCCAAGTGCGCAACGGCAACCGTGTTTTTTTTTAATCTTCATATAAATTGCCGTGATGTAGACGTTATTTTATTTGAAAAACAAGTGAACGAAATTTTTTCCCAAAAATCTATTAAAAATAATTTAATTAAAAATACTGGCGGCCAAATTTTGATAGGCAACCTGATAAATATATATTCTCCTAATTATAAAAATACATAAAAAATCGGTTTTCTGCAAAAAACAGATGAACGCACTAATCCTGCAGCCGGATCTCGTACTATAATGTTCACTACAGACAACATGTTTAAGAGAACAATTATTCTAATCCAACATAATGTACTTAAAGTAAACGGCAATGTAAAACTTAATAAAAAAACAAACTGTCACATGTAAAAAATAATAAAGCTATTTAAAGGTTTGGTTTAAGATAAAATCGAGCCTCAACCTATTTTAAAGGGTATTTGTAGGTAAACTAAGCCAAAGTTAAAATTAAACTTTTAAAGAAAACCTAACATCCGCCTCATATTTACAAACTAGCTATTGCGCGCGGTTTTACCCGCGCAATTTTGATTCCCGCGGGAATTTAGGGATGAAAAGTAGCCTATGTGCTATTCCAGATTGTACTCTATCACTATGCCAAATTTCATTAAAATCCGTTGGCCGTTTTGCCGTGATTGAGGAACCGTAAATACAAATATTCACATTTACAATATAAGTAAGAAGTAAGAAGGAACCCTTTTTTAACTGCACAAAGTTGATTATCGAGTGCCAACTACTTCGTGAAACCCTAGTAAGTATGAGTTCTTTTTATTTTATGGGCGCTAACTGCGCTAAGGGTTCAGATAGTAGATAAGTTGGAAAAAGGTCTTATACTGAGAGTACGAATTTGTCATTCTTATCTCATACGATGTACCTATTTATTCGTAACATTTTATTGCTATTTCCGAATAATTATGTTTTAGATAGATAAGCACTTTCCAGAATAGCAATAAAAGGGCATTAAATAGCTACCACGTCAAAAAGCTCACAACACCTCCCGAGGAACTCACATGTTGGACAAAAAATGGCACTCCGTTTCAGTGCATTGGTCGGGGCTAAATCACAACTATTGAAAAGAGACTCTGATAAGTCTAAATTAAAAACAGGATTTTTAGAATGTCACGTGATGGTGATTGGTTTTTCGTTCTTAATTATTTTGAATAATTCTTGTATAGAAGTGTAAATTAGTTACTATGACATATTTTTCACACGGGGAGACTCGATTCTTAACTTGCAAAGCTTTTATCAAATGATTACAGTTTTCGAACCACTAGAAATATGAAAAACGTGAATTTGTACTGGCGACAGTGGTTTTAAGGGTGTAACCAATCGATAGACGTCGATCAATGTCATCTAGAAAAAACTAACGAATTGGTCTAGTAAAAACTAATGATCGACGAAGACTTATCCAGCCTACCATCGATCGAGGGCCTTGATTTGTGTGGTAACACCATAAGACGGGTTTGACGAAAGTGTTCACTCCACTTTGAACCACATGTTTCCAAATCAAATAATTTAAATAACTATGAATTATTTGTGACAGTAACATAACTGTACTTACAGACTGATAAAATCTTATAAAATAAATCAGTCAGATTACAAAATAATATTCAATTTATAACTACATACTTCTTAGACATTATGATAACTTAAAACATTTTTTTTATATTGTTCTGAATCTAAAAAAGCCGCTACACACATATTTGTATGAAAATTTATACTACTTTGCTATTTTAATTTACATCAAGAATAATTAAAATTGATATTTTATTTTATAGTGGATATTTGTTTCACATTTTTTTTGGCAAAATCAATGCAAATTTTGGTACAGAGTATTGTTATTCGCTAAAATGACATGAAAGTTACTCTCAATGTGCATCACATTGGTTAAATTGAGTGCAAATTTTTAAACCCACTTTTATATGTGCTGCAACTTTTTAAATATAGCTAACTAATACAGTGTCATATGAAAAAAAAACATAAAAATGAAATAATTTATACAAAGCAAAAATTTTATAAAATAACAAAAAATCTCCTCCATTGTTTTTGACAGTAAAAAAAATTATAAAGAAAAATGTTTTATAACTCCTGCCATGCACATTTTTTTATAATTAGCAAACCTTTCTTAGAAAACAAACACACTTATTACAAATTATTATGCAACAAGCATAAATATTTATAAATCAACAATCTCTCCCTATTGGATGGATCTAGAAAACATTTCAGTTACGGTCAAAAATATACAATTCGTTGTGTAAAAATTATGGTATAAAACATTCGGCATTATGCAAAATATAAACAAATTTTGCAATCAATTGACATGCTTACTTAACTTATAGTCTTTGGCACTGTATCTTAAACTAAAATAGATATTTACAATTTTCAAGCATTTAAATGCATTTAAATAAAATATATGTCGGCAAGAATTTTGGAGTATTATACAGTAA
This sequence comes from Stenoptilia bipunctidactyla, assembly GCA_944452665.1. Lineage (NCBI taxonomy): Eukaryota > Metazoa > Arthropoda > Insecta > Lepidoptera > Pterophoridae > Stenoptilia > Stenoptilia bipunctidactyla. Next base: position 18,930,606 of record OX101731.1, on the reverse strand, counting down.
CATATTTACATTGATAAATTACTAATGTCTTTTTGTGATACTTGCCATTTTAGTTAATTTTAGCTTTCCTACTAGAAAAATAATAAATACTGTTTATTTTTAGACATTGTACTCATGATAGACCCAACCACTAAAATATATTTCATCTCATGGTATGGATGTTGCTATTAAATATACAGCATTTAAAATCTTTTACAGTCAGAAGAAAATATTTGTATTTTATGTATGAGTTCACTCAGTGAAACTTCTATACTATTAAAAAGTTCATTCTACATAATATTAAATCAATATACACAAACCTAACCTATGTTTTTGTAAAAATAAATAATATTTTTGGTACTTCTACTATTTGGTTACATTTAGGCATCACATAAATTGTACTTAATTTTTATAATTTCACTTAGTAACAGGGCTTCCACATGCTATGGTGGCAGAATTGTGACGAGTTTTACGTTGATTGTTTAGCTCCTGGTCAGCACTGGAAGCCACAGATGTCAGTGCTACTGTTTTCTCAAAATCAATTGTGGTATAACCTGGCGGAGGAGCACCCAATGATTTATCTAAACTTGTTTGGGACAACAGCTGACCCCTCGAGTGAGTAGAGCATGAAGCTGTACTCTCATTCCTAGAACTGTTGTATGAGTTATTTTCAGGAGACATCAAATCTCTAGGTTTAAAACTATCCTTTTTACAATCAATATCCAAAATAGCATAGTTGACTTCCATTTCTTCAACTGGAGACATTGATGTGAAAGTGTCAGACTCTGAAAACTTCTGGTTGTGTTCCATGTGTGTTGAAAAGTTGATGTGTTTGGTTTTTATATTGTCAACCATTTCCCCAATAGATAAATTAGCATATGAGTTTATTTCATGTTTGCTCCCAACAGCTAGGTTGCAGTAGTCTACTTGTTTAGGGGTCAAAGGTGTGCTGGGAGCAGTTTCATTTCTGTTAGCATCAGGTAGTACAGTTTGGGTTCCAGGGGGATCTTTGGGGTTGATATTCATATACATTCGAGCAGCAGTCTCCTGTTGTTCTATACTCAACTGTGCATAATGCTCACTGGAGTTACTTATTGTTGGTGATAGGCTAGAAATAAGTTTTACTGGTTTGGTTTCATTGATATATCGGCTCTCAAGAAAACGAGTTTCATCTTCAATATCTCTAATTGTATTGAGAGCAGATTCCTGGCGCAGAGTATTTCTTAGTATAGCTAAGTCTCTGTTCAAATCATTGCAATAAACATGATTAGTGTCTGTGCTTCCCTCAGCTTGGTTGTTGTTGTGTTCTCGCTTGAAGTCTCTTACTTGATACACATTAGTAACTTGACTAGTGCTGGTCTGAGATCTGGGATATAGAGGCATTACTTCAAGTATATCGGCACTAGAAGGTGATCTTGGGGACTGGTTCACAATTCTCGGAACAACAGGTTGGGCAATACTGTTAGTCAGGTTATTATTATGAGATGCATCATTGTGATCTGGTTGACCGTTATCTATGGATGAGCGGTGAACAACACTTGCATGAAGCGTTTGTCGGCCCTGAGCTGGAGGAGAGAGTCTGGAGACTGGATATGTCACTGTATCGTGCATCACATTCAGTAGTTGAATTTGATGTTGTAATGTGCTAAATAGCACAGCTGCTCTGCGACATCGAAAGCCGTATATACCTTCCCCGGTTATGCACCTGCGACCTGAAAGAAACAGGATTGAATAAAATACTTATATTGAATTAATTTTACAAAACTATTTAAACACTTTTTGACTATTGACAAACCTGATTCAAAACTGAATATTTCTCCTTCAAATCCGTATCTTCGTAAAGAATGTAAAGGCCAAACAGTAGAATCTCTGCCCTCTCTGTATAAAATTATGTCAGAATCTGTAATCTCCAGTTGGCCTGAACACAGGTCAACGCCATTTTCATCTATATTCACAACGCGATAAATATTCGGGTGTAAATCGGCCGCCTGGTTCTTACTACTAAAGCACCCCATTATGCGTTCAAATTCACTACAGCTGATAACATCGGGGTGATTAAATTTATAGATAATTCCAAATCAATTCACAACGTAATAAAAGGTGGGACACAGTAAAAACGATTAAATCACATGGCAATAAAGACAGGAAGATAGGAGAGAAGAAGAAATTCAAAATGTAATTCAATCTCACATTACTAAAAAATAAAAATAATCCACAGCGGATGTAAAAAGTAAACAATGAATTGATTCTATGTTTTTTTTGTTATCATGAGAGGAGGGTAGTAGAATAATCCATACAGCCTTATTTAAAAAATCTATGGTGCTTAATAATGGGAATAATTTATTGCGTTACAATAATTTTGAAGATTTCGAAGTATATAAGGTTTTTTTTACTAGATAAATATAATCAAAACATAATTGCGTTTGTGTGAACACATACAGCGAAATTGATAGGCTGAACGATCTTAATATCAGCTTACTTTAAATAAAGATGATATAAAAGAAAAAAAAGACATTGAATGATTCAACAGCTGGCACTGACATTGACAATATTATCAAAATAAAATCCATACATACACACACACTTCAATAACAATTCATTGATGATTTTTCTTTGTTAAAATAAAAATATTCTTTGTAATTTTCAATTATGTGCAGTTGATTTTATAGAAACGTTTATTCGGTTTCAACAAAATTATTACAATGTCGTGCCAAGTAGAACAGGTAGCTGATTGTGGTGATATCTCTAGTATTGCAAGAGCATTGTTTATTACAGAAAGAGAAGGTAAAAACTTTGTTTACATGCATGTGCTCATACGGTTTCACTCATAATGGATATAAATTGATTAAAATTTTATTTCTAGACTCCAACTGGCTATCTCAGTGCTGCATTTCACTATCACCTTGCGGAAATCTGCTTGCAATAGGTTCTAGAAATCGACTTTGTTTTCTAACTACTCAATGGATTAATTCTACAAACAGCAATACATACCTTATCTCTTGGAGTGGGTCATTGCCGTCTGATATAACTTGTATATTGGTACTCTCAATTTGCCCATCAAAGCATTCTTCTCAGGTACATTAAATTAAATTTTTGTATTCTAACATATCAGGAAGTGATAGATGTTACTATATATATGTTTTTTCAGAATGGCCCAGACTGGTTCTGTATAATAGTTGGGTTTTGCAATGGTAGCATTGGTTTCTATACAAATACTGGGCACTTATTACTAACTGAGAAGCTAGATGAGAAGTCAGTAATGAAGATTTCCTGTCACACAGGCACCTATGGCACTTTGCCTGATGATATCAATGTGATATACCCAAATTGTGTGTGTATAATTGCTGGATCCAGTCTATTTCAAACTCTGAGGTTAGCAAAAGCAAATTTGGCAAAAGGTTAGTACTTAACTCAATTTTATATTCATTAATAAATTATTCATTATTAGGTGTGATTTTGTTTTTTATAACTGAATATCTCAATAACTTCTTCTATGAAAAATAGCAATTCTTTTATTTCAATAATTAGAATTATATTTTTAGTAGGAAACATAAAAAAAACTTGATTCATAATACCTTTTATTTTTTCTTTAATTCTAGCCCCTCTCTACCATGATCATGCCTCCAAATTTGTCAAACTTGACATCAGATGGTTTTATAACCTCTGGTGTTCTGCCTACCCCGTAAGTGATACAGGCATGAAGTTATGTATGTATGTATGTAATTCTCAGTCTGAAAAAATATCTTACTCCCTACTTACTTTAAGGGGATAATATAAGAAATTTGCATTTAAAGTAAAATTTAATGTAAAATTAGTGGAAAAAATTAAATCTTTGTACTACAATTTCTGAGAAATTAGCAGTTTGAAAAAAACTATTAAAACATAAAAAAGTATATTCTGAACAAAAAAAAAGACATGAAAAATTATGTAACCTTGGAAAAAAATTATAAATTTAAGTAACAAAAATTAGTATATTTAAAATAAAACATAAACAATTTAATATTCTTACATAATAAAAAAACATGAACAATGGTGTAATATTAATGTAGGTAACTTAAAAAAAAAAACAAATAATATCATGGAAAACTTTATGTTAAAACCTAGTCTCGTCTCGTAAAACACGCGTCTTAGGTTTCCATTGAAACTTATCATAGGGGTACTTCGGTTTACCTTTGCTCACAATTCTATGCACCCAGCATGCATAGGGTAAGTCTCTCCGTTTGTCCATTTTAAGAATGTTATTGTCATTCAAGTACGGAGTAATGTGTTCGCGTTTCGACACAGCGAAACAGAAACGAGCGCATGCATTCTGCACTCGTTGTATTGCTTGAGAGGTTTTCTTGTAAAGCCTAGGCCGGTACACTGAATCCGCGTAGTTAAAATAGGAGCAAACTTTCTACAAGAAATTCGAATTCCATATAAAACACGAAGTCTATAAAATGCAGTCCTAATTTTAATATTTACGTGTTCCTCGAATCGGAGCTCGGCGTCCACTAGCAAACCCAAGTTTTTGGTTAATCGTTTTATTTCTATACGTTCGCGGTTCAAGTACAGCTGCGGTTATGGACAGCCTTATATTACCACTCCCGCAGTGATGTGCTCTGGCTATATTTTATGAAGTGCAAGACATTGACTTAAGTAGGTATATGTATTGTCAACAATAAATAAATAACGAATTGTCGTTCTTGTACACAGCACATGCGGGCATTCAAAGTGATTATGGCATAGACAACCGTAACATTAATATAAGAAAGTGGTCATTCACTGACCAAGAGACCATAAATGATGCGGCAGTGGTTGGTCTTGAACTGAAGAATAGTTACGATCACCTACTCGCCGCCTCAACCTACGGTGGATATGATGCCTGGTATGAATAAACGAATTAACGATGTATTTTTATTAATAAATTAAGAATAATACTATTTAACAATAATTTTTAGTATTGCATGTAAAATTATTTTATAACTAATTTTCAATGACTATAAGTAACTAATAGTATTTTTAACAAAATAATTTGCTCGTTTCGGCATCAATGACTGCTGTTGTTCGCTTCTTAATTTGAATCGAGAGAAACAAGTTTACTTTTCTATTATATTCATAATAACATGCAGCGTGATTTAGTCCCAATCGCAAACCTGTGACCGCTCACGTATGTTATTCGGCCACCTCACAGCTACCTACTTATTGTATAATATATCAAAGACATGATTATTTTCTTCAAAAAATATCTGTAGGTACTAATGTAAAGTATTTGTTTTGTAGGTACCGCTCCATACCGCCCATGAACACCCTGATCCTCGTGGCTGGAGCGACGCCCTACATCGGCTTCCACTACGCCCTCGAGGGCGGTACCAATCCGCCCTTGCAGGACGTAGCCAGGGCAGTGGCCAACAGGATCAAATCTGCGTTACCGTAAGTATTATATACTATAATCATAGGATTAAAAGGATTGAATGTTCAGGCAAATTAACCATAGAATGCTTTTGCACTGAAATGCTGATAAAGATTGTGCTGAAAGAATTACAGCTTGTACGTAAACATTAAAGATGTTTGGACTTTTATAATCTTATGACACAAAAATTTACTTTAACTATAAATAATAATATTAGTTGGAATGTTGGAGTGGTACCAATTCTGCAATGAAGGGATTCATTTAGATAATTAAATAATAAGACAATGCGGCGATTCCTCCCTACGCGCGTACTTGCATCGTCCACGTCGTCGTTTCGTTTCAACTAATTTTAGCCGACTTCCAAAAGGAGGAGGTTCTCAATTCGTTTGTATATTTTTTAGTGTCTTTGTTACACGATTTTTTGAACAACAATGAATCGATGTTAAATATTCTTGTTTCATATGATACAGGATACTTCAGAGGTGGTGCCATATAAATTTCATCGAAATCGATTAAGTACATCATGAAAAAAAAAAAAATATGTATGATTACGGAGAATATTTGCCTTATATTTTGGGCAACGTTTTGGACGTGAATTTTTTTAGTGGTCTGCATTCGTTGATTATATTCAATTCAATACCGCAAGTATGCGCGTAGACGTACTGACGCATCCCCTAAGCACTTTCTAGTTGCGTAAAAGTTTTTCAACCTTCACATTTTTGGTAAACTTACTCGTATAATTCCATACATTTAGTTTCTTCTAAACTCTTTGTTCTTTTTTTGATCGTATGTGCGTATGTATTGTCAGCGGCGACAGTTGGCATCATTTGAACGTTTTCTGATTATTATTATGCATACTTATGACTACACGCCTTTCGGCGGAAAAGACCCGACATTATTATTATTATATCGTAGATTATTACTTGATAAATTAATATCCGATCCACTTTGGCGCTTTTATCACATACATTTTTTTGCAGGGGTTGGTTAGGTGGAGGTAGTTCTATAGACCAGTCGTCGCCATCAGAAACAGTGTTGCGTTCTGAACCACTGTCCATGAGAAGAGGCTTGTTCGACCCGCCGCGAGAGGGCGCATTTGTCGCTATATCCCCTGACAGAAGACTGGCAGCATTTTCGGATAATTTGGGGAGAGTAGCCGTGTATGACACAGTCAAAGGATATATCATCAGACTGTTTAAGGGCTGCAGGGATGCGCAGTGTGCTTTTGTTCAGGTATATGAATGAAATTAAAAATAATTTTAAGATTCTCAACGCATGTGTTAACTTTTCAGGTAAATGAGTAAAAAGTCAAACAAATTTAATGTTTCAGATGTTCGATGCAGACAAAAAGAAACCTCAGTTATCAGTAATAAAGGAAATAAAACGGGCACTCTTTCTCATAATTTATAACCCAAAGAAAGGCCTAATTGATATCAGACTGATGCAAAGAGGGAATCGCATTGCCGTCTTTACTGCCACAAAAAATGGAATTCTTCTTTATAACACTTGCGGTTTAGTAGGAGCAGAGAAGGATTACACACACAAAAAGATAAATTTGCCAGATTTTCAATGCGTCTTGCTAGATCCAGACGGAAAGGTCAAAAAGTTTGACATCCCCTTTTTCCACGCCTTGGACGGTAAACATTTAGAAAGATCAAAGGACTTGCACACACTACGTGACTTGCGAGATTTTGTAAAGAAAACTGATCGTGATTCGGATCAATTTAGCGAAGAAATATTGAATAAAGCCAGGGCTATAAAAACTTTAGATCTTAAGAAACATTGTCTAGAAATGTTAATAAGAAATTATAGCATAGCCCCTGATATTGTTATGGCTTGTTTAAAAATATTTTGGGCAAGTTTAACAGATGATGAATCGAACGAGAAGGAATCTATTCAAAATTACTTTAAAAATTTAAGCTTAGTCACTCTGTTTTATAGATTTATAAGAAATGAAAGCATTGATGATATACAAGATCTTATTAATGAACTCAATATGCCTTTAGAATCAAACGAAACTTTAGAATTAGGAAACGTAGAAGGAGAAAGAAAAGAAGAGAATGATGTTTTAAATAATGAAAATAGTAAAGATTTTCACTTGTTAGAAGATGACACTTGTATTTTAGAGAGGTTGTTGATATTGTCCCAAGAAAATGGCTACAAAAAGAAGCATGCAAAAGTAACATTCGCAGATAACACTGCAAATTCCTACAAAGACTTTGTATCTTGTTTCCAACTGGAGGAAACATGTGAGTATCTGGCATTAAAGTCAGATTTGTCGTCGGATAAAATGAGTGAACTTTGTGCTACGATATTCAATGCAATATTCAAAACATCGAATTTAAAAGAGTTAAGCAAATATTTAAGGCTTAGCAATATGGATCCTAAAGTAGTTTTAAAATTGTTGATTATGCATTTAATGCACATGGATATAGAAGTGTTAAATATTGAAATAATTGAATCATTTATAGCTGTTTTATATTATATAAGTCGTATATCTAAAGATGCAACTAATGTGACATACAATGAGATATCGCCGTGGTGGGAAGACATTCGCTCTCTGCTAGTGGACATGCCATGTCCGCTGCGCAGCATGGGCGTAGCCATGTCCTGTAAAGCGGTCTGCAGGCTGTTCGAAATTGAATATTGTGAGAAAGAAGACGAGCCGTGGGAAACGATGACCAAAGAATACGCGAAATGGGGCCTACTGATCGGTAAACTCGAAGACATATCCATACTAAGTATCATTTTGATGTTTAAAGATAAATTCAAAGGGAATGCGTTGCCTAAATTAGAAACTGGAGATGTCAACATAAATTTAAAATATATATACACTAGAGGAAAGGGCTCCGTGACCGAACTTATAGCGAAGTGGTTATGCTCTATGGGCATTCTTCCAGAAGCAATTATAGTCAATGAGCTGCTGGAGATACAAGCCGATCCGAATTCCGAGTCAACCAACTCCGAGGACGATGACGCGTCCTGTATTTTTGTTGACAATAATCGAATTTATGTCGACGAAAACCCCAAAATATTTAAATGGCTCTCCTTATTAAGACAGCAGTTTCCTCTGAGTAGTACCTCGGATTATATTATAGCGAACATGTGCTGGGAATACGCGATAGCGTGGCAGAAGGACATGAAGAGATCTAACCTGCTCACCGCCATGTTGCACTGTGTCAAAAGCATATCAGATTTGCATTTAAGATTAGGCATTTTCTCTATTATATGGACTACGTATATCAAACAAGTTTTTGAAGCTTCTTGCAAGTTGATCAACAAAGTTGGGAAGTCTCCAAAAGACCCGTTATGTTTGCAGGATGTCGGTTTTACAAACTCGGAAATGTTAACGTTTTTAGAAATTGTCAATCAGTATTTGGACAATTTTCTAGAATGCGCAACTACTTCCACGGAAACAGAGAAACGGTGCATTCAGTACGAAAAAATCTGGGACGAGAGCTCGCCTTCACTAGTTGAAGTAGCGCAAGACGTCAGATATCTGAATAGTGATATTTTAAAGTTAAACTACCAGTTGTCGTGTACAATTTTTTATATGTGCCATTTCAATTTAAAAGTAACAAAGCCTTTGGATACTCTGTACGATATAGATTTCCAGTATATAATTGATGCTTTGACGGGTGATGTAGTTTTTAGAGAAATAAATATGAAAGCGTCAGAGAAGATTAGAAACCCGCGGTTTAAGTACATGACTAAACTGATTCGCGCCGCGGTTGAGACGGTGACTACTAAAGAAAGCGAGGGGCCGTACAAGCTGTACAACCACACGGAGTGCACCAACTGGATGGAAAGGATCTCTGCGCTGGCCAACTTGTGGGGCGTTGATACCGATTTCGTGAGAAGACAACAGGTAATTAACTTATCAAAAAACATGTTCATACACTGCGATACAGTTAAAATTTAAGGAAACTGGATACACAAGTAGACTTTTAGAAAGTAGAACGTAAACAATGATGAACCCAAGGAATTATAATAATAATCTCTCTCTCTCTTGCCCTGATACCCGACTGACTGGTCCGATTGTCGGGTCTTTTCCGCCAAAAGGGGTGTAGCTGTAAGGATACATAATAATAAATATTCTTTATTGCCACAGAACTTAAAAATAAACAACTTAACAATATTATTAATGACAATGTGGGCGGCCTTATCGTTTAAAGCGATTTCTTCCAGGCAACCCGGTGAACCCATGCTTGAACGACGAAGTGTAGAATTTATTACTATAAAAGGTTACTTTACTAAGCATAATGTCACAAATTGAAGATCGCCACATAACCCTTGATCTGCCGAATTTGACGTGACACTAAATTCAACATGGCGCCCCTGGGCTATAAAATGAGATTTTATTTTGTTAGTAATTGTATTTTATTTCTGTTTAATACTGGGCTTAGGTCTTGACTGTTTCGGCCAATAAATACATAATTCGTAATAGTCATCTAAAATAATCAAATCCCATGTGTTCCTAAGTTATCTAATTTTTCGTTTTTATCGTAATGCTTATATTTTTGATTGTTTATTGCTGGTCAACATTTCAAAAATCTTGTTTTATAGATACCCCACAGTGGAACTAAGCGGCCGCCCTGTATGCACCATATATTAGCACCATATAATATAGAAAGATTCGAACTAGTTTAGAAAAGATAATTTCCCACACTGACACACCTGGAATTCTATCGCAAAACCTTACGTACAAAATAATCGAGGAAGGGTTCATACCGGCCGCTATCTTTAACTTTTGATAAATATACAGGGTGACTGGTGGGTTTCTTTTGAAATTCGAGGACGTGATAGTTTGAGACCATACATGAAGAGATAAAATATAATGAAAAATAAATATTAATTATTTACTGAGTAAACTTAACCGAAAGTTAAAAAGTTGATTACGAGTTTAGATTGCTCTCCTTCAGTATCTTAAATTTGTCACCAGTCACCCTGTATAATTAAAGTTCATAACAAACCTTAAATCGCTAAGATTTGTCTGATTTGAAATCACAGTTCAGTTCTTGTACATCCATTAATCATCATAAAATTGCAGGCTATAGCGCTCTACCACCTCGGCTACGATGAGCTCGCTGAGAACGTCATTGGTTCGATCAACGAGCCGGATCTGATCCTACCCTCAATCTTGGCAATAACCACACAGCGACTCAAGCGCAGTCTAGAACAGTCTAGCAACCAGCCTGAGTGGATCGTCTCAGTGGCGCCGCATATGTATAAACGACTGCAAGTTACAGTAAGTATGCGCGATAATCCCATGAATCTACTCATTTGTTTAGTTTAGTCTCAGTTATTTAAATAAAAACCCATAAAAATCTTCAAATGATGATTGAAATTTATGTTGAAATCCATTATCAGGTCTTTTGTACGTAAATTAACTTTGCTAAATGATTTATTTTTTGCAGGCTCTCGACTCATCCATACCAGCTCACCCGTGCCTACAAACCACAATGGCCGTTCTGCAGAAAATAGTTCATCAAATAGATAAGAAATGCAAAGCAACACAGCCGCTCGAACAAGAACTAAGATTTACTGAACTTATGATAGAAACCTGCGACGTCCTCATCAAAAGGAAGTTGTAAACAATACATAAATATTTGGTCTATGCTTCGCTTCGGCTACATACCACCGCCACAATCTTAAGGCCAGTGATGAGTTATGCGGGCACGGTTCTATAAAAAAACGCCCGTGCGATGAAAACTGTGCCCGCGCAACGCACCGTTTGGTCCCTGGGTGCAACCAAGGCGAAAAACTATCCGTGACGCACCTTAAAACTCCGAAAATGGAAACAATGCTATAACATATAGGAGCTGCACCTTAAAATACGGAATTTGGACTAATCATATACGCGGTCTCATGTAAAATTGAAAAATCTATTAAAGCTAGTACCGATTAAAAGCTAAAAAAAATCTCCGTATCCATAATCCTTCAATCGCTATGAAAAGTATGAGAGAATAAGGATCGTTAAAACCTATAATTAAATTAAATTAGGTATGTCGAATATATGCAATAATATCCATCTACTAGGCTAATTTTATTAGTTTCCGAAATTTCAGTAGTGTATTCCAGAATTTCAGCCACCGATGATGTGTGACGTGGCCAATAGTCAATACAAATTACACAGTACGACAATAAGTTTTCGTATTCTTGGAACTATAATTGTTCTTAAGTACAGCAGTTTCTAGACGAAATGCAGCGTAGACCAAACAATAATTTATGTTGTAAATTAATTATCAATAAATAGTTAGGCCTGTCTCACTTCCACTGCTTTTTGTAAAACAATCTTCAAATATTATGTACTGTTGAATTATATTTAAGGTTATAATTGATTTGTGCAATTAATAGGTAATGGTTAAAAATACAAATAAACTTAATTATTATTGAATATATGCTTTTATTTATTATTCTATTCTAAAAGCAGGCAATCGTTATAAAAAAAACTTGAGATTTAAATCTTCGCGTTGCGCTAAATTGATAATTATTATTTAAATGGTCAGCGCTAAGAACATAAGGCAGCAGTTCAAGCGCTAAAAACCTATCAAATTTCCCTAATCAATTTTAAACTTAACGTCCAGGGCATAGAGTTCATATTCAATTATATACTGCCTCCGTACAGAATTTGACCATTAATTTTTGAAACAACCCTACATTTTGAAACCGGAAACTGCATCTACACATACGTAGGTACGCACATATTTTCCAATGACTTATTATTCCTTTGTATGGCAAGAGTTGCAAACTCAATAATATCTTCATAAAATGTAAAAAAACTCGGCCTAAATTAGAAAGTGTCCATTTTGTTTGCAAATTCTCGCAGACAGAAGTAGAATTTGTACAATACGACGAAAATCAACGAAAAACGCACGTTATCAATATTTCCGATAATGAATCATCATAGACTACTGTGAAAAGAGAGCTCAATCGGGTCACACTTTGTCGAACTAGATTCAAATTCAATATGGCGCAAATTGATGCGTTTCTTTTATTTATTTATTTATACAGAACCAACAGCACTTTCAAAATAATCTTAAAAATACAATTCTTACTGCCAATTACAGATTCACAACTTACAGATAAGTTACATAATAGAATAATACTTGAAGTTGACTACAGTACCTACATTGTTAAAATTATTGATTTTCTAAGTGACAACTAATTATTGATTGATTTAATTGACTTATGGTGGGTTTCAATATCATAAAAACTGTTCGTTTTGCCTACGAACAATAGAAATCACTACCAAAATGCCTTTCTATATTCAAAACTAGCTGCTGCCCGCGACGTCGTCTGCGTGAACGCTATGCAGCACCAAACGCACCTACGATTATAACACTGCTAGCGTGATAATATGTAGCCTATATGTTGACCCGACTTCTTAACTATCTTCATGCCAAATTAGAAGTAAATCCATGCAGTACTTTTTGAGTTTATCCCGGAAAGACAAACAGACAAAAATTCTAAAAACTATATTTTTTGTTTCTGTTTCGATTGTAGATCATACCCCAAGTATTCTTTTAAAAAAATATTCAATGTACAGTTTTGACTTTCCTACCATTTTATTATATGTACTAGCTGCTGCCCGCGACGTCGTCTGCGTGAACGCTATGCAGCACCAAACGCACCTACGATTATAACACTGCTAGCGTGATAATATGTAGCCTATATGTTGACCCGACTTCTTAACTATCTTCATGCCAAATTTGAAGTAAATCCATGCAGTACTTTTTGAGTTTATCCCGGAAAGACAAACAGACAAACAGACAAAAATTCTAAAAACTATATTTTTTGTTTCTGTTTCGATTGTAGATCATACCCCAAGTATTCTTTTAAAAAAATATTCAATGTACAGTTTTGACTTTCCTACCATTTTATTATATGTATAGATAGATCTTGACATCTAAAACACTGCGTACGAACTGTTTGACTGTAATGGGTTGCTAGGTTATATTTGACCTTTTACAAAATAAGTCATTTTATCTAGCCAACCACGACGTAACAAGTTAATAATTTAAACCAATGAGGTAAAGGTAGCATAGCAGTCTGCTGCGGCCAATAGCGAGTTAAGTTTTCATTATATGACCAATGCGTGTATGCGATGTTAGATTTATATTTGATGTATTATTATTAATAAAATGCTCATTCAACACGTTACATATGTCTTCAGGGTTCATATACAATTTATTTTTATACTTCACTTCTTTAATGTCATGTTGGTTTTTTGAGTGCCCGCATTATTTTTTATTAATTTCCAGGAGGCACGGAATACATTAGTGGCACTGTTTAAAAACGCTATATTAGCATTTTTATTAGCAGTACTAAGCTAGTCATTTTTTATATAGTTTGTTGTTCCAATATATTTATTATGGTCAGAATGATTTTTTTAGTTTCCGTTTAGTCCCTGAAGATATTCTCGGGCCTTTTGTTAGCGATGTATATTTTTTGGGCTTACATTTCTTTTTTATTGTAGTAAAGTCGTTGAGGATGGACTCCGGTAGGTATGACCAGAGTCGGGCGGGCGATCTAGGGCGACCGCTGTGCGACGAACACGCTTCCCGTGCCGAAGTACGTAGTGCTACGCTCCGGATGGATGCTTCCCACCAGTAGACTACCCACGAACCCAAAGTACCGCATACAGGGAGAGCAAAGTAGATTTCTTGAATGAAACCGCCGTGTACTCCAATAAACCTTTTATGTTCAGATACAGTGGTAAGCATATACAATAGTGGGTATAATCATATGAGAAGTATAGTCTTATGAATTAAGCCTAATTACACTGATCTAGAAAGACACGATTGTGATCAAATGAAAATATGGAGTACAAACTTCTGTCTTGCTGACTTCTTCTTACTTGCTGACCAGCGCAGTCGGCAACCTGCCCCCCGCACTCTTCGTGTGTCAATGCGTGCGTGAGAACTTTGCTGCCACTAAGAAGTTGTTATTTATGTCTTATATAGGTACGAATTTTGTGACTTAAAACTCAGCTAAATCTTGCTTGAGACTTTACAAATGTTACGTTATTGTCGCAAAGCGTATAATTTTTAAAGAATGTAAACATTATCATTCATAAAACAATTAAAAACGTTAAATTTTCGCATCAACGCTATCTATGAGCGCGAAGTGCTTAGCTGATGGAGTCCACCTTAAAAGCCCAGCTAGACTGTTGGAAACAAAACATAAAACAAGGTGACCTTGCTAGTTTACAACGTGTTTCCAACAGTGAGGACGGCTGTTGACAACCAAATTACATTGACCTTGGAAACGGCGGTGTTTAGAATCACAGACATACATCTACATAGACAACGCAAGTGCCACGATTTGTATTGGAACCAAGCGTGCCGACTTTTTAAGACCCATTGTGACGTCACAGATGAGATTTATTACTGGAAAATACAAAAAGATTCAGAGACACCGATACCGCCGATGAAATCGATTATTAAGAACGATATTGATATTGTGGACTCGATTTTCTAACAGACATACGTACACGCATATTACAATACATATTAAATCTAGAGGCGACCAACCTTGACGCTTGGTCGGGGTTCGGACACGCAAAGGACATGCATTTGCGTTATCTATGTAGATGTATGTCTGTGTTTAGGACAGTGAGTGCGCTTGTTATTGTATATTTTACTATGTAACTATAACTGTAAATGACTTGAGTTTTGTAGCTTTTTAGCCTGCGTTTCAACCTTTCCTTCTTTGTATCCTCAATTGTATACAAAACTGATGACGCGAGAGATCAGAGCGCACTGACGATTAAGGGGCGTGGCCTGGCGTGACCTTGGCTTGTGTTCTTGTTTGTCTCCTTGTTGGCAACCACCGTTTGTAACAGTGTGGATGACTCGGAATTGGTTGTCAACAACTTAACCTTCCTTAACCTTGGTTGGAAGCATTGGTTTTCAACGTGTTTTCAACAGTCTGGCTGCCCCTTAAATTTTGCTAAGAAAAATTAAAGCAAAATTCACCTTAAATTTCAAATTTCAGTATGAGCAATATTAAATATAACGCCATCTATAGGCATCCTTTGGGTACTCGATATTCTACGTCTGAGGGTGATCTATGTCTTACAAAATAGTTAAATATTAAGCAGTTAGATGTCACTGGTGTCAAAGTGTAAGCTTATTTCGTTCGTCAAGTGCCGTTATTTTCCTTTGGAATGATGAATGATCACATAAACAAGATAAACAATTTAAAGATGCACAAAATTTATGATTTCACTGTCACACAATTGAAAAAAAAACTCCGTTTGTTTCACGTACAAGTTCTCAACAATGCACTTAGTCAGCTGTGTCCTGATGCTATTGTCGCTTTGATTAATACTTGAAAAATCATATAATTAGTAGGTTGATTGAGTGGATAACACTGTTGTTGACTATTATCTATTTATGTATTTTGGGGACTGAAAACTGCTCGCGTCCGCAAGGTTTAGCCCTCGATGCCTTGTACGTGGTCCCTGGGTGGTGCTAAACGAGCAGTAAAATCTGGTGGTAGGCTTCGGCCGTGGCTTGTCACCACCCACTAGACAAAACCATGCCGCCAAGTAACCTAGTTGCGTTCCGGCATGATGTCTAGTGTAGCCATTGAGGAGGATAGGTCTGAGTAATCGTGCTGCATCGGAGAACAGTTTTCAACTCGTAGGATAATGACTCACCGGGTAACTCGTTTTGGAGGGTAGCGGGATCCGAAGCACGGTGCACCGCTGGCCGACCGCAGGTAGTAGGGGGCCCAAGTAGCATGCCAGCCACATGCGAAAGGCTGCCCCGCCACCTCGCAAAAAATCCCGGGAGGCTCCATCGTGCCGGTTGGCGACCGGTTAGAGAGGACCCGATGGCGACCTCGGGGGGGTTCGGGCGTCCCCGCAGTCTCCAGGCGAGTTCCCCAATGGTGCGTTGTTCCCTACGAGTTGGTTGGTTCCAGTTGCAGCGCTTCACTCAACTTCTATTCTCCTCCCTATTCACTCAACTACCAATTCACAATGAAAGGTCCTAAAAAGAGTACGGTTCAACAGCGGTTGCACTTCCTCTCCCTTAAAGTGCACTTCTGTAACATCCGAGGAGTGCACTCCAATCTGAACGATGTCCACCATCATCTTGAGACGGAGAGACCACACCTACTCTTTCTAACGGAGACGCAGATCTGCGATCCGTCAGACTCGGCATACCTTGGTTACCCAGGCTATATCCTGGAGTCTCTTTTCCGCCCGCACGCCGGGGTGTGCATGTATGCCAGTGACGCGATCTGTTATCAGCGTCTCCGTTACTTGGAAGTGCCGGACCTTTCAGTCATGTGGGTTCACATAGATACTGGCCTAGACCAAGTGGTTTACGCCTGTATCTATCGTTCACATAGCGGAGATCGGGAGACAACGAGGCTTATGGAATACCTTGGCAATACAGCAGATAAGATTCAGAAAGTTTTCCCACGGCGCAGTTGGTGTTTCTGGGGGATTTTAATGCTCACCACGGGCAGTGGTTATACCCGTATCAGGACACTGACCATGCTGGCAGAGAGGCCTTTAAGTTTTCGCTGACTTATGGTCTCTCACAGCTTGTTAACGAGCCTACGCGCATCCCCGACGTTGCTGGCCACACTGCGTATTGCTTGGACCTTCTGCTGACAACCGATCCTGACAGATACTCGGTGTCCGTCACTGCACCTTTAGGGACATCCGATCACTGTATGGTGAAATCTGTATCGCTGTACTCGCCACCTGACACCCGCCCAAAAGGCTCCAGGCGAGTATGGCGTTACAAGTCAGCAGATTGGGATGAAATGCGACATTTCTTCGCATCTTATCCATGGCGGCAAACTTGTTTTACATCAACCGATCCATCGTGCTGCGCTGATGCTGTCTCAAGTGTGATAGTTCAAGCAATGGAGTATTTCATTCCCCACGCTGATCTATCCCTTGAAACCGAAGCTCGCCCATGGTTTAATACTGCTTGCCTTGCCGCTGAAAAGCGAAAGCGGGAAGCATACAAAGCCTGGGCAAATGCTCGCAGAAGCAAAGCCCTGGATTCGCATGAACTAAAGAAAAGATACAATGCTGCCGCCAAGTCCTGCAAAAAGGTAATCAAAAGAGCTCGTTTTGCCCACATAGGCCGTATCGGAGACAGAATAGCAGCATACCCTTCGGGAAGTAAAGCTTTCTGGTCCCTTGCCAAGTCGGTCGAAACGAACTTTTGTCGCCCGTCGCTGCCACCACTGAGGAAACCCGATGGTTCTCTGGCCCACACCGCTAAGGAGAAAGCAGATTTATTTGCTAGTATCTTCGCGGAAAATTCTCGCCTAGATTGCCAAGGACAAATCCCACCCCAATTACCTCAGTTCGGACCTACAATGGGTACCGTTCACATTCGCCAAAAGGAGGTTCTTAAATGCTTGCTGCACCTAGACGAGAACAAAGCTAGTGGTCCAGACGGTATTCCTGCAGTGATCTTAAAACGCTGCGCAGCTGAGTTGTCTCCCGTTTTGACGCGTCTTTATCGACTTTCGTTGGAATCCGGTAAGGTTCCCAAGTCCTGGAAGCTTGCTAACGTACAGCCAGTACCAAAGAAGGGAAGCCGTGCCGATCCTGTCAACTATCGACCAATTTCAATCACCTCCATACTTTGCAAAGTCATGGAACGTGTATTGAACAATCGACTCCTGGCATACCTCGAGACCAACGAGCTCCTAAGCGATAGCCAATATGGTTTCCGCAACGGGCGCTCGACCGGCGATCTTCTCGTGTATGCCACTCACTTATGGAGCGAGGCCTTGGAGGGTCACGGTGAAGCAATAGCTGTATCCTTAGACATTTCCAAGGCCTTTGACAGGGTCTGGCATGATGGTCTCTTAAGTAAGCTTCCAGCTTATGGCATACCGATTGGGCTCTGCGACTGGATATCTGATTTTCTGAGGGAACGGTCAATTCGAGTAGTCTTAGATGGCTTCTCCTCAAAAGTTAATTTTATATTGATTTTTAATTAAAAAAAAATTTAAATGCCTCAATGCGTAGTCATAACTTTTATAGATGGGGCTAGAATAATGAGTAGCTAATAATAGATGGCGCTAGCTATCATGTAAACATTGACTCTGTGAATTTAATTCCTTAAATATAATTAAAATACGTAGTTTTCAAAATAAATTGTAAAAAAGTTATTAGTGTTACCGAAATAAATAAAAATAAATAAATAAAATCCCCAGACAATCACACCAACTATATGGCCCCAAAGTAAGCATAGCTTGTGTTATAGGATACCATGTAGCGAACTGGGGGGGAACCTAGATTTTTTTTTTTTTTTTTTATAAAATATGGATGGGACGTTTGTCTCCCATGACACCTGATGTTAAGTGAACATGAAGACTAAGGTGGTACACGTCCATCCACGAGAAACCTATTCACTCGACGCTTAAAAGTACTAGGACCATACTGGTCAGGGAAAATAGACGCAGGCAGTTCATTCCAAACCTTGGCGACCCGTATCAAAAAGGAACTGTCAAAGCGCTTAGTTCGACTTTTCGGAATATCAACCACATAAGTCAAAGTCAAAAGAATCTTTATTTCGTAAGTATTTAAATACATTTGAAATAAGTCACAATTTACAAATTGAACTGAATCTACCACCACTTCGGAAAGTTGATCTGTTGAGAAGAAGTGGCAAGAAACTCAACAGCAATCATCTTTTAAAAATACACATTAACAATAACAACAACAACAATTTACAATCTTCTTGCATCCGGATATCTTATAATAAAACTTTATGCTTATCCTTAAATCTATCGAAGGGTTAATCTTAAATATTTTGGAGTTTTATTATAAAAGCGTACACATTGACCCATGAACGAGTTGGTGATCTTCTGGAGTCTACTATTATATTTATACATTAGGCAATCAAGTACTAGACAGAAACGTAGACATAGATATAGAGGTAAAGATAGAAGTAGATAGATGTAGCGATAGAGGTGAGAGATATTACAGATAATGTGGATGGAGATGAGGATAGTCGTGGACAGAGACTGGACACTAACACGGACGTGAACATGGGGGAATGGGATGGAGATGGGGAAGTCAGAGTCAAATTCAAAAAAGTAACAAAGTCATAAAGTCTTCAGCAAAACGACCTGGCACCGCTAGCAGCACCCGTTCACGAGTATAACGCAAGCACCAGCCATCACTCTCTTCAACCATATTTTAGGGAAGAGGGTGACCCGACACCCGACGCTACCGCTAGCCATGCCGCCTGAGGGAGCATGACGTTCTTGTTGTTGTATGGATAAGAAGGAGATGGAGATGGCGTTGGATGAGAAGGAAATGGAGATGGTGTTGGAGATGGAGTTGGAGATTGAGAATATTTGAAAAACAATTTACAACCAAGGACTTTTATCGTCCATATATTCAGAAATTGTATAAAAGCCTTTACTACACAATTTTTGTTTAATACGGATGGAAGTTCTGTCTGCGTCTAGTAGTCCGATGGTAAAAGGGTGAGGGTTCAATTTGCTCAAATAGAGCACTCGCGCACTCACCAAAATGTATCCTGTAGTACACGGTTAAACAAGCAACCTTACGACGATGCTCTAGGGTCTGTAGTTTTTTGGTCGTAAGGTCGACATTGTTAATTAGATTACGGGCTCTTCGGTCAACGGAGTCCAGCGCTTCTAGTTGATATTTGGCTGAACCATCCCAAAGATGACTGCAGTACTCCATGCATGATCGCACTTGAGCTGTATATAAGTTAAGAAGCTGTGCAGGGCTGAAGTACCGCCGTACCTTCGAGATGATTCCCAACTTTTTCGAAGCTACTTGAGCCATGGACACAATTTGTTGACCGAAGTTTAAACTGGATGTTATAGTTACGCCTAAAAGCCCTAGATGGTCAGTGATGGGGACAGATACATTTTGGAAAGTGGGCGTTAATGTGAAGGTGCTCTTTTTTGCGGAGAATAGACACGCCTGAGTTTTGAACGCGTTGAATTTGACCAAATTCGACTCACCCCAATCGGATACTTTGTATAATGTGCAGCAAGAATAATGTTGCAGAGAGAACAGATCCCTGAGGTACCCCGGCATTAATTGCCATTTGGTCGGAGGAGAAGCCATCTAAGACTACTCGAATTGACCGTTCCCTCAGAAAATCAGATATCCAGTCGCAGAGCCCAATCGGTATGCCATAAGCTGGAAGCTTACTTAAGAGACCATCATGCCAGACCCTGTCAAAGGCCTTGGAAATGTCTAAGGATACAGCTATTGCTTCACCGTGACCCTCCAAGGCCTCGCTCCATAAGTGAGTGGCATACACGAGAAGATCGCCGGTCGAGCGCCCGTTGCGGAAACCATATTGGCTATCGCTTAGGAGCTCGTTGGTCTCGAGGTATGCCAGGAGTCGATTGTTCAATACACGTTCCATGACTTTGCAAAGTATGGAGGTGATTGAAATTGGTCGATAGTTGACAGGATCGGCACGGCTTCCCTTCTTTGGTACTGGCTGTACGTTAGCAAGCTTCCAGGACTTGGGAACCTTACCGGATTCCAACGAAAGTCGATAAAGACGCGTCAAAACGGGAGACAACTCAGCTGCGCAGCGTTTTAAGATCACTGCAGGAATACCGTCTGGACCACTAGCTTTGTTCTCGTCTAGGTGCAGCAAGCATTTAAGAACCTCCTTTTGGCGAATGTGAACGGTACCCATTGTAGGTCCGAACTGAGGTAATTGGGGTGGGATTTGTCCTTGGCAATCTAGGCGAGAATTTTCCGCGAAGATACTAGCAAATAAATCTGCTTTCTCCTTAGCGGTGTGGGCCAGAGAACCATCGGGTTTCCTCAGTGGTGGCAGCGACGGGCGACAAAAGTTCGTTTCGACCGACTTGGCAAGGGACCAGAAAGCTTTACTTCCCGAAGGGTATGCTGCTATTCTGTCTCCGATACGGCCTATGTGGGCAAAACGAGCTCTTTTGATTACCTTTTTGCAGGACTTGGCGGCAGCATTGTATCTTTTCTTTAGTTCATGCTTTGGATAAGATATATGTTTGTGTAGGTATATAAAGTTCTGTTACCTTTTAAAGGGTCTCTCAAGTAAAACAAATGAAAACACTTTTGACACTTAAGTTTATTAACACAAGTCCACAAACAATTAATCACTCCACAGAAGGTCACGACAGTCACAAACAATAATTTACACAGCAGTTAACAATCACAATTATTACGCGGCGGCAAAGAAGAATACATTCAGTATTTAACTACGGATCGCTTACTTGGCGCATTAACAAGACCTCGGTAAGATTCGGACTGGTTCGCGATCTCTCTACGTCACGCCGGCTAAGCGCCCGCGCTGCCCTTCTGGAAGCCTCGCTACGGCGAGTACACCCGAACATAGCCGAGGGATGTTTACGCAAAACTATCACGCGGCACGGCCGGGTTTGTGCGTGTCTCCATTGTTAGCAAGAGAAGGTTAATTTGGATGCAATGAAATTATAGTATAAATGTATTAAATTATTGGTTGTATATTATGGAGAAGGTTTATTTTGAGACAAGAATATTAAATATATTTTGTGAACATGAATTATAATATGGTGTAAATAGAATAACTTATATATGTTAAATTATATCTATACTATATAATACATGGATTAATGAAGTTAGATATATTTATAAAATATAATATAAATAGTAATAAGATGAATAGAATATATAAATGTACGAATATAAAATATATTACGTGTAAATAGAATAGATACGGCCCACATCACTCCCCCCCAGAGACCTGGTTAGGGGCGATAAAAATCGGTAAATTTAACGACTCGACCTGAACGAGTTGTTTTGTTTGGTAACTTCTCAGTAGGTGGTGAGTCGACGGGGGCCTTTATGAATGGCTGTGTCGAGGGATTGTTGTCCCGTGCACACAAATCTTGGTTTTCTAAAACGTAGGCTGGTTTTAGGCGGTCAACTGTGACGGATAGTGGCTTTCCTTTCACAAGAAGTATATAAACCTTATCGTTTCGCTGCAGGACCTTGTGGGGGCCAGTGTACGCTGGCTGAAGGGGTGGCCGCGAGGCG
This sequence comes from Stenoptilia bipunctidactyla, assembly GCA_944452665.1. Classification (NCBI taxonomy): domain Eukaryota; kingdom Metazoa; phylum Arthropoda; class Insecta; order Lepidoptera; family Pterophoridae; genus Stenoptilia; species Stenoptilia bipunctidactyla. The sequence continues at coordinate 18,908,182 of OX101731.1, read as the reverse complement.
TCTTCTCGAAGGAACACGTATTCTGCGGTTGCCAGATCTTTAAATATGAAGACCTTGTTTTTACAGTGCCTTGAAGCAGGTACTGGCTTCAGTTTTTCAGCGAATGAGCGTAGACGAGCTGTAAAATCTGTCATATCAGATGTGCATTCTGTGCTAGGATTAAAAAATTCGCCAGGAAGTCGTAGAGGTTCGCCGAAAACAAGTTCGGCAGATGAAGTCTGAAGGTCTTCTTTGAAGGCGCTTCGGATTCCAAGGAGTACGAAAGGCAACACTTCTACCCAGTTCTCGGTAGCGTGACAAGTAATTGCTGCCTTAAGCTGCCTATGGAAACGCTCTATGATCCCATTACATTGCGGGTGGTAGGCTGTGGTGCGTTTGTGGCGAAATCCGATGGTTTTAGCCAGATATTGGAATAATGTGGACTCAAATTGCCGGCCACGATCCGTCACAATATCTACAGGGCACCCAAATCTGGATATCCAGCTACTAATGAGTGCTTTTGCCACCGTTTCCGCTGTAATATCGGGTATTGGTACGACTTCTGGCCACCGGGTGAATCGGTCTATCGCCGTCAAACAGTACTTATAACCCTGAGAAACAGGGAGTGGACCTATAAGGTCTATATGTACGTGTCTGAAACGTGCGCGGGGTAAGTTGAAAGTGCCTAATGGTGCAGACACGTGACGACTTACTTTTGCACGTTGACAAGGCAGACATGTTCGAGTCCAGTCTCGACAATCCTTCTTCACGCCCGGCCAAACAAATCTATCTGCAACTAATTTAGCAGTTGCTGACGCTCCGGGGTGGCTTAAGGAGTGGAGACTATTAATAACTTTGCTTCGGAACTCTCGAGTAACAAAAGGCCGGGGAGTTGGTGTACTGAAATCACAGTACAGAGGTATACAACTCCCGGGGTAGTTAGTTTTCCTAAGTTTTAGGGATGAACTGTTATCGGTGAGGTAATAAGCTAGTTCCGAGTCGTGTTCTTGGTCTTTCGCGAGTTCTTCGAAGCATACTGGAGCACCTAATTCCTCTATCCGAGACAAAGTATCGGCTACGACATTGTTTTTGCCGGAAATGTGTCTAATATCGGATGTAAATTGGGAAATATAGTCCAGATGTCGATATTGCCTAGGTGTACAATTATGTTTTCTTTCGTGGAAAGCAAAGCATAACGGCTTGTGATCGGTATAGATAATAAAATGCCGTGCCTCTACCATGTGCCGAAAATACCTAATAGCTTCGTATATTGCTAGAAGTTCGCGATCATACGGAGAATATTTAACTTGGGAGGGGCTAAGTTTCCGCGAAAAGAATGCCAAAGGCTCCCATACGTCGTTCTTGAGCTGTTGTAAAACTGCTCCGATGGCAACGTCTGATGCGTCTGTCACCAATGCGAGCTTCGCACTGCAGTCAGGGTGTGCAAGGAGGGCTGCATTGGAGAGGCTTTCTTTGATATCCGAGAAAGCCTTCAGAGCTTCGTTGCTTAGATGGATGGGTGTTGAACCTTTGACTGATCCCATCAAAAGGGCATTAAGGGGGGCTTGTATTTGAGCAGCGTTTTTTAGGAACCGCCTATAAAAATTCGTCATACCTAAAAAACGTCTTAATGTCCTAACATCCTTTGGTGGGGGAAAGTTTTGTATGGCCTGCACTTTTTCGTTCAGCGGTCTGGTTCCGCTCTCCGAAATAGAGTAACCCAAAAAGGTTACCTCGGGAGCCCCAAAAACACACTTGGAAACGTTTAAGACCATACCGTACTTACGAAGTCTGGAGAATATTTGGCGTAGGTGGTCCTCATGCTCTGTCTCGCTCCTGCTAAACACCAAAAAATCGTCAATATAACAATAGACAAAATCGAGTCCTCGCATCATTTCATCGACGAATCGTTGAAAAGTTTGGCCTGCATTACGCAGACCAAACGTCATATATGGGAATTCAAACATTCCGAACGGCGTGGTGATCGCCGTTTTTGAAATATCGTCGGCGCAGACCGGTATTTGATTATATGCCTTTACCAGGTCAAGAGTGCTGTAAACTTTGCACCCTGTGATGTTATGTGTGAAGTCATGTATGTGCCGGATCGGGTACCTATCGGGTATGGTACGTGCGTTCAACTGTCTATAGTCGCCGCACGGGCGCCAACCGTTGTCTTTCTTCGGCGCGAGGTGTAAGGGAGACGACCAGGGACTGTCTGAAGGCCTAGCTGTGCCATTAGCTAACATGGCTTCGAACTCAGCCTTTGCTACCTTTAATTTGTCCGGTGCCAAACGCCTAGGTGCACAGGAAACTGGGGGACCAGGTGTGGTCCGTATGTAGTGTTGTGTGGTGTGTGGTATGCTGTGCTGCGTGCCGGCTGGTCGCGTGATATCTGAAAACTCGCGAGAAAGTATACGGTGGTAACGAGTATCACCAGTCAAAACCTTAACGGATAAAATGCTATTAGTTTTATTGGCCAGAGAAGCTGGAGTTGTAAGAGTAGTCTTATTATCTATAATTTTTTTGTTCTTACAATCTACGATTAATTCATAATAACACAAAAAATCTACTCCTATGATAGGCTTCGTGACGTCTGCTACAATAAATCGCCAGGGGTAGTTACGGCGAAGCCCCAGGTCTAAATTCAAGTGCGCGTAGCCGTAGGTGTCAATGGTCGTTCCGTTGGCTGCGGAGAGCTTATAATTTGTTGGTGCACGGCGCTCCTGAAGTTGACATCTGGGAAAAACGCATAGGTCGCTGCCGGTGTCTATCAGATATTGAGTACGCGTACTGCGATCTGTTATGAATAGGTGACCTGGAGATGTGTGGCAATCCTCGGCCGCCATTACGGACTGCCTGCGGCGTTTCCCGAACTCTTGTAGTCACATGGCTTCTGACATCTGTGCGCCTTTGGTCCAAATTTAGCATGGTACCAGCATAACGGATAAAGTCTATAATTGTTAGCTGACCTTGATCTGCTGCGTGATGGTGAGCGATGTCCACGGTGGTGCGGTCTCGAGCGGTTGTTCGAGTGCGGTTGCCGAGAGCGTTCATCGATCTTCAGGGCGAGGCGCTCCACCATCTTCCGAAGTGCTGCGATCTCTTGCTGTGTACTGGTACCTTCATTCTCTTTTTGGGGTGCTGAGGCGGCTGCTACAACTGCGGGTGCGGATATTTCCTGAATACGGTCCGCCAGGTCCGCTAGCTGCTGCAATGGGAGGTTGGGCTGCGACGCTAATACCGTCTGGATGTTTCGGGGTAAGCGGTTGCTCTATATGGTCTGCAAAAATTCTCCGGGCACGCTGGGCCCCGCCAGGTCTTGGAGATGACGCAAGAATTGGGACGGTTTTCTGTCTCCCAGCTCTTCGTGCGTCAGTAACTGCTTGACCCTATTTTCGTGGGAAGCGGTGAGCCTTCGAATCAACTCACTCTTAATTTTTTCATATCTGTTCCGCAGCGGTGGGTTAACGATTATGTCCTTTACTGCCTTCGCGTGTACCATATCGAGATTGGTGATGACATTGTTAAACTTAATGGCGTCCTCATGTATGCCGTAGTTTTCAAATTGGCCCTCTAATAAGGCAAACCATATTTCCGGGTCATCTGGTGAAAAACTAGGCACCTTTAAATTTAATTTTTGCACGTCACGGAATCGGTCCGTGGAAACGCGCATTTGTTTAGGCGCTCTTTTCGTGACATTCCCGTTATTTTGTGACCGGGCGCTTTTTGCTGTGTCGCTGCTGCTGTCGCTCATCTTGAGTGTCGGTCGTAAGGTCACCAGTTTGGATAAGATATATGTTTGTGTAGGTATATAAAGTTCTGTTACCTTTTAAAGGGTCTCTCAAGTAAAACAAATGAAAACACTTTTGACACTTAAGTTTATTAACACAAGTCCACAAACAATTAATCACTCCACAGAAGGTCACGACAGTCACAAACAATAATTTACACAGCAGTTAACAATCACAATTATTACGCGGCGGCAAAGAAGAATACATTCAGTATTTAACTACGGATCGCTTACTTGGCGCATTAACAAGACCTCGGTAAGATTCGGACTGGTTCGCGATCTCTCTACGTCACGCCGGCTAAGCGCCCGCGCTGCCCTTCTGGAAGCCTCGCTACGGCGAGTACACCCGAACATAGCCGAGGGATGTTTACGCAAAACTATCACGCGGCACGGCCGGGTTTGTGCGTGTCTCCATTGTTAGCAAGAGAAGGTTAATTTGGATGCAATGAAATTATAGTATAAATGTATTAAATTATTGGTTGTATATTATGGAGAAGGTTTATTTTGAGACAAGAATATTAAATATATTTTGTGAACATGAATTATAATATGGTGTAAATAGAATAACTTATATATGTTAAATTATATCTATACTATATAATACATGGATTAATGAAGTTAGATATATTTATAAAATATAATATAAATAGTAATAAGATGAATAGAATATATAAATGTACGAATATAAAATATATTACGTGTAAATAGAATAGATACGGCCCACAATGCGAATCCAGGGCTTTGCTTCTGCGAGCATTTGCCCAGGCTTTGTATGCTTCCCGCTTTCGCTTTTCAGCGGCAAGGCAAGCAGTATTAAACCATGGGCGAGCTTCGGTTTCAAGGGATAGATCAGCGTGGGGAATGAAATACTCCATTGCTTGAACTATCACACTTGAGACAGCATCAGCGCAGCACGATGGATCGGTTGATGTAAAACAAGTTTGCCGCCATGGATAAGATGCGAAGAAATGTCGCATTTCATCCCAATCTGCTGACTTGTAACGCCATACTCGCCTGGAGCCTTTTGGGCGGGTGTCAGGTGGCGAGTACAGCGATACAGATTTCACCATACAGTGATCGGATGTCCCTAAAGGTGCAGTGACGGACACCGAGTATCTGTCAGGATCGGTTGTCAGCAGAAGGTCCAAGCAATACGCAGTGTGGCCAGCAACGTCGGGGATGCGCGTAGGCTCGTTAACAAGCTGTGAGAGACCATAAGTCAGCGAAAACTTAAAGGCCTCTCTGCCAGCATGGTCAGTGTCCTGATACGGGTATAACCACTGCCCGTGGTGAGCATTAAAATCCCCCAGAAACACCAACTGCGCCGTGGGAAAACTTTCTGAATCTTATCTGCTGTATTGCCAAGGTATTCCATAAGCCTCGTTGTCTCCCGATCTCCGCTATGTGAACGATAGATACAGGCGTAAACCACTTGGTCTAGGCCAGTATCTATGTGAACCCACATGACTGAAAGGTCCGGCACTTCCAAGTAACGGAGACGCTGATAACAGATCGCGTCACTGGCATACATGCACACCCCGGCGTGCGGGCGGAAAAGAGACTCCAGGATATAGCCTGGGTAACCAAGGTATGCCGAGTCTGACGGATCGCAGATCTGCGTCTCCGTTAGAAAGAGTAGGTGTGGTCTCTCCGTCTCAAGATGATGGTGGACATCGTTCAGATTGGAGTGCACTCCTCGGATGTTACAGAAGTGCACTTTAAGGGAGAGGAAGTGCAACCGCTGTTGAACCGTACTCTTTTTAGGACCTTTCATTGTGAATTGGTAGTTGAGTGAATAGGGAGGAGAATAGAAGTTGAGTGAAGCGCTGCAACTGGAACCAACCAACTCGTAGGGAACAACGCACCATTGGGGAACTCGCCTGGAGACTGCGAGGACGCCCGAACCCCCCCGAGGTCGCCATCGGGTCCTCTCTAACCGGTCGCCAACCGGCACGATGGAGCCTCCCGGGATTTTTTGCGAGGTGGTGGGGCAGCCTTTCGCATGTGGCTGGCATGCTACTTGGGCCCCCTACTACCTGCGGTCGGCCAGCGGTGCACCGTGCTTCGGATCCCGCTACCCTCCAAAACGAGTTACCCGGTGAGTCATTATCCTACGAGTTGAAAACTGTTCTCCGATGCAGCACGATTACTCAGACCTATCCTCCTCAATGGCTACACTAGACATCATGCCGGAACGCAACTAGGTTACTTGGCGGCATGGTTTTGTCTAGTGGGTGGTGACAAGCCACGGCCGAAGCCTACCACCAGATTTTACTGCTCGTTTAGCACCACCCAGGGACCACGTACAAGGCATCGAGGGCTAAACCTTGCGGACGCGAGTAGTTTTCAGTCCCCAAAATACATAAATAGATAATAGTCAACAACAGTGTTATCCACTCAATCAACCTACTAATTATATGATTTTTCAAGTATTAATCAAAGCGACAATAGCATCAGGACACAGCTGACTAAGTGCATTGTTGAGAACTTGTACGTGAAACAAACGGAGTTTTTTTTTCAATTGTGTGACAGTGAAATCATAAATTTTGTGCATCTTTAAATTGTTTATCTTGTTTATGTGATCATTCATCATTCCAAAGGAAAATAATGGCACTTGACGAACGAAATAAGCTTACACTTTGACACCAGTGACATCTAACTGCTTAATATTTAACTATTTTGTAAGACATAGATCACCCTCAGACGTAGAATATCGAGTACCCAAAGGATGCCTATAGATGGCGTTATATTTAATATTGCTCATACTGAAATTTGAAATTTAAGGTGAATTTTGTTTTAATTTTTCTTAGCGAAATTTAAGGGGCAGCCAGACTGTTGAAAACACGTTGAAAACCAATGCTTCCAACCAAGGTTAAGGAAGGTTAAGTTGTTGACAACCAATTCCGAGTCATCCACACTGTTACAAACGGTGGTTGCCAACAAGGAGACAAACAAGAACACAAGCCAAGGTCACGCCAGGCCACGTCCCTTAATCGTCAGTGCGCTCTGATCTCTCGCGTCATCAGTTTTGTATACAATTGAGGATACAAAGAAGGAAAGGTTGAAACGCAGGCTAAAAAGCTACAAAACTCAAGTCATTTACAGTTATAGTTACATAGTAAAATATACAATAACAAGCGCACTCACTGTCCTAAACACAGACATACATCTACATAGATAACGCAAATGCATGTCCTTTGCGTGTCCGAACCCCGACCAAGCGTCAAGGTTGGTCGCCTCTAGATTTAATATGTATTGTAATATGCGTGTACGTATGTCTGTTAGAAAATCGAGTCCACAATATCAATATCGTTCTTAATAATCGATTTCATCGGCGGTATCGGTGTCTCTGAATCTTTTTGTATTTTCCAGTAATAAATCTCATCTGTGACGTCACAATGGGTCTTAAAAAGTCGGCACGCTTGGTTCCAATACAAATCGTGGCACTTGCGTTGTCTATGTAGATGTATGTCTGTGATTCTAAACACCGCCGTTTCCAAGGTCAATGTAATTTGGTTGTCAACAGCCGTCCTCACTGTTGGAAACACGTTGTAAACTAGCAAGGTCACCTTGTTTTATGTTTTGTTTCCAACAGTCTAGCTGGGCTTTTAAGGTGGACTCCATCAGCTAAGCACTTCGCGCTCATAGATAGCGTTGATGCGAAAATTTAACGTTTTTAATTGTTTTATGAATGATAATGTTTACATTCTTTAAAAATTATACGCTTTGCGACAATAACGTAACATTTGTAAAGTCTCAAGCAAGATTTAGCTGAGTTTTAAGTCACAAAATTCGTACCTATATAAGACATAAATAACAACTTCTTAGTGGCAGCAAAGTTCTCACGCACGCATTGACACACGAAGAGTGCGGGGGGCAGGTTGCCGACTGCGCTGGTCAGCAAGTAAGAAGAAGTCAGCAAGACAGAAGTTTGTACTCCATATTTTCATTTGATCACAATCGTGTCTTTCTAGATCAGTGTAATTAGGCTTAATTCATAAGACTATACTTCTCATATGATTATACCCACTATTGTAGGTATATGCTTACCACTGTATCTGAACATAAAAGGTTTATTGGAGTACACGGCGGTTTCATTCAAGAAATCTACTTTGCTCTCCCTGTATGCGGTACTTTGGGTTCGTGGGTAGTCTACTGGTGGGAAGCATCCATCCGGAGCGTAGCACTACGTACTTCGGCACGGGAAGCGTGTTCGTCGCACAGCGGTCGCCCTAGATCGCCCGCCCGACTCTGGTCATACCTACCGGAGTCCATCCTCAACGACTTTACTACAATAAAAAAGAAATGTAAGCCCAAAAAATATACATCGCTAACAAAAGGCCCGAGAATATCTTCAGGGACTAAACGGAAACTAAAAAAATCATTCTGACCATAATAAATATATTGGAACAACAAACTATACAGGGTGACTGGTACCAAACCCGCCATAGCAAATTAGCATATAGAGGAGGTCATTTGCTAATTATTGGACCTTACTTTCCCTAACTAAAGTTTTATACTTTAGGAGATATGTCAATTTTTATACATTATTGAGATTTTTCCAAAATTTGACCTTAAAGCATTCGTAACTTTATTTTTCGTCATTAGTTTAGAGTTTTTTTATTATTTCTTGGTAGTCATTAACATTTGTGAATAAAATACGTCGGAACTTCCCTCAAACTAGGGTTAAAAAATAAGACGCTTATGCTTTTAAAAAAAATCAATAAAGAAAAATTACTTTGCGATCAAATTCAACCGGAAATAATAAAAAAACTACGGCGTTTTAATAATTTATTCTACTCTAAATTAGTTCTCTAGTTCGTCACCTTACCAACGGTACTAAATTTGCAACGGAAAGTTTGATTCGCTAAACATCGGTAGGATTTTCAGGTCAACCAGTCATTTTGATCAAAAATAGTGAAGGTCCCAACGACAGGATAAAGCTAATTTAGCAAAGTAGTTTTTGCAAATTTATGAGTAGGTATTAGATAATAGAAATTGAGTGCTTAGTGTACTTAATTTTTTTTTTACTTTTACCATGTAAAGCAAGAAATCAGGAAAAGATATCGAGCATCAAAAGAAAAATTTAAATAGAGTTGAAACTAAAAATTCTGCTCGAATTGCTGCCCGCAATTTCTGATACATGCCCGATATCTTTTCCTAATTTCTGTGGTGGTAAGACTGAGCCTAATTTCTTCTTTCATAACAGAAAACGCATTATTAATTTTTTGAATTAACTCATCTTTTGTAGTTACTTCTTCATTGTAGACCAACTCTTTTCATTTGCAATGACAGTTTCAATGACTTTTAGACGTCAAATGAAAAAGATGAGGTCGGACCCATCTCTATGACATTTAAGTTGTTGTCATATATGCTTTTCATTTCCGTTTCGTGTGCTTTCACAAATAGTTGAGTAGACACAGGTATAAATAAATAAGACATTTCGTTTTAAAATGCCGGGATACACAAGGGAAGAATACGCCGACATGCTGCTGGCGTATGGTGCTGCACACAGTAACGCCCGCAAAGCGCGGCGAATTTACCAGGAGCGATATCCAAATAGACGCTTACCTGACCGTGACACATTTCCTACCACATATCGTCGGTTTAGAGAAACGGGTAACTTGAACGTCAGGGTACCCCAAGCAGCTGTGCGACAATTACCTGTTGAAATTGATCAGCAGATTTTGGCAGCTTTTGAAGAAGATCCCACGACTAGCACCAGAGTGGTAGCTGCCGCTTTGGGCGTCAGCCAGTGGAAAGTCTGGTCAGTGATGCATGGGGACCATCAACACCCGTATCATTACACGCCAGTTCAAGGTAATTTTGAGTTTATTTATGTACCTACTTACACTAAAGCGACCTGTTAGCTACCGAATTGATTTACGTTTTAGTCTGTACCTACCATGTACCTAAATACCTAATGCAATAATATTTAATATACCTATCAATATATACCCATTTAACATTATTCAAACTGCAATTCTAAGCTCACTCTGTACAGGGGACGCGCGGGGTACTTGAGACATCGGGGAGGGGAAAACCAAAAATTAAAATACTAGTCGGTCAGTCGTAATACTGTTCCCAAGCACGACGCGCGCCCCCTACTCTCTCAACTTTTGCTTGTACCGCCATTTTGGAACAAATATATCAATACTTTGGATTTTGGCCTTTTTTCTTCTCTCTGCTGCACCAGCGTGATCCTCAACAGTTGGTCTTCGAGCCAGATATATGTTTACCACTCCGCCAGCGAAGATAATGGTGAATACCCGTAGCACTGCAAGTAAAATGATGGAAGAAAAGAAGCCACAGACAAGCAGTCGACCAACCGTCAGTGGAACAAAGGAAACGCAATACCACACGCCTATAACTGAGAAACGTGATGAAACTAAAGTGTTACAGTCTTGTGCTAGCAGTGTTGTGAAATCGGAACATTTGGTTTCTAAGCCGCCTTCACAAACCTCGCGGAATTCTGCCAACAAGCCAAATAAACCTTCATCATCGTCATCGTCTATAAGGTGCCAGAAAAAGAAGCTGGAACTAGAAGCGGCAAAGCGGAAGGCGCGTATTCAAATGGAGCTCATAGATAAACAGTTAGCCGCGGATCTCGCGGAACTTGATGAATACAGTCCACCATCTGAGATATCGGAGCCAAACGATCGCAGTGATATTGAGAAGTGGGTCGAGCGAAGCCAACAGGAGCTGGAGCTGCAGCAAGCCACCATGGTTAGAAACGATAAAGGCAAGCCGCGACCGTCGGATGAGACCGACACTGATGGACCAGTTCAGCAGCTGGCTAGCGCGCTGACTCAATTAATCACCACATCTACAAAACAACAGAATACTCACCTGCTTAGCCGCCTTAGTACGCCGAGAGATTTACCTGTTTTTACCGGCAACCCAATGGACTGGCTTCAGTTTCAACAGGCGTACAGGGAGTCCACTGAAGTTTGTACGTTCACAGAAGGAGAAAACTTGTGGCGGCTAAGGAAATGTCTTCGTGGCCCCGCACAGGAAGCTGTATCAGCTCTTCTCGTAAGCGGTACCTCTCCAGAAGTAGTCATGTCAACATTACAACTCCAGTTCGGCAACGCGGATGTCATCGTGACTTACTACATGAGTGAGATAAAAAAAATGTGTACTATGACAGTTGATTACTATAAGGAAATAGTACCGTTTTCTATAAAAGTAAAGAACTATGTAGCGGCGGTGCAAGCCCTGGGCAAGAAAGAGTACCTAGAAGGTATGGATATAGCTACCATTGTGTTGTCTAAGCTACCTACTACTCTCTTGTCCAAGTGGGGTGATTATAGTTACCCGTTAATTACCGTCGGCTCGTCTAAACCTAGATTGGTAATGTTATCAGATTTCCTCACTGAAGAAGCTCTAAAGATGACTACGTGTAGTGCTACTATATTACAGCTTAAATCGGATAGCTATAAACGTAAACAGTACGATCATGTGCATAATATACAAACAGTTTTAAATGTTAACGAACAAAGTGAACGAAAGTGCCGTTATTGTCGTAAGCATAATCATTCGTTACCGGAGTGTAAACGGTTCAATAAAGCATTACGTAAAGACCGATGGTCATATGTGAAACGATTCGGTATTTGTTTTAAATGTTTAGTTGCGCACCATAGCCGTGAAACGTGTCTAGCACCGAACTGTAACGTAAATAACTGTGAACAATCCCATCATCGCTTGCTTCATTTCGAGCCACATACAGGAGTCCGTGAAAGTGTGCCGGTGCAAGTGCCAGAGACTGAAATTATCAATAACATAAATTATAATAGCTCGGTATTGTTAAAAGTTATTCCAATAAAAATACGTGGACCGCAAGGAATCGAACACGCGACTGCCTTACTCGACGACGGCTCGACTGTGTCATTAATAAGCTCGCAGCTCGCCGCGCGCGCGGGACTTACCGGCCTCCGTGAGTGTATACGTGTGCGTGGAGCATTTGACAATAGTGAAGTAGTGTGCGAAACTCAGCTGGTAAACCTGTCCTTATCAGGTGCAGATAACAGATTGTATACAATCCGGGCGCGTGTGGTAGATAATCTTAATTTGGTTAAACAGAATTTATCGAAAATTAGTTTGAGTCAATTTACACATTTAAATTCAATTAGTAAATATTTATGTTTAAATCAATTAGAACCGCAAGTTTTAATAGGTCAGGATAACTTTCATTTATTATTGCCTCTAGAGACGAAGATCAGTCGACCTGATGAACCCTGCGCCACTCTAACTCCTTTGGGCTGGTGCCTACATGGTAGGGTACCTAAACCATTGCCTGGACCTGAACATTACTCTACTCTTTTCTTGACCAATGAAGCAAATGTACACGAAACTGAAACTGAACGCGTTTTGCATGACATCCACGAAGAGGTGCGAAGATCGATTATGATTGAGTCCACAGGCATCTCTTCCAAACCCCGACAAAACTCTGAAGATCTACGTGCAGAAAAAATATTAGATAAAACTTTAAAAATCGTTGATGGGCGATGGCAGGTTGGTTTACCCTGGAAAGATGAAGAATGTTTGTTACCTGACTCTTACCCGACTGCATTATCCAGGCTCAAGGGTGTCGAACGGAAAATGAAAAGTGATATGAACTATGCACATAAGTACAACGAACGCATAAATCACTTACTTGTTAATGACTTTGCTGAAGAACTTAACCGTACCGTAGAGCACACACCAAGGACTTGGTACTTGCCTCATTTCGCCGTTAATAACCCGAATAAAAACAAGCTAAGGTTGGTGTTCGATGCCGCTGCCAAAACAAACGGATTATGTCTTAATGATTACTTACTAAAAGGGCCCGACCTCCTTGCTTCATTGTTAGGTATTATGTTGCGCTTCAGAGAAAACCCGGTTGCTGTAACAGGAGATATTAAAGATATGTTTTTGAGGGTGAAAATAAGAGAGGAGGATAGAGACTCTTTTAGATTCCTATACAGACTTGACGGGACCTTGAAAACATATAGAATGACGTCTCTTATCTTTGGCGCAAACTGTAGTCCATTTATAGCCCAGCATGTTAAAAACAAAAACGCCCAGCTGTATGAGAAATCTATGCCAGCTGCTGCCAATGCTATATACACGCAGCATTACATGGACGACTACATAGACAGCCTACCTAACGAAGAGTCTGCTATAAAACTAGTCCATGACGTCACATTAATACATAAACAAGGCGGCTTTGAAATAAGGAACTGGACTAGTAATAGTAAAAGGGTGCTTGATAGTTTACCAGAAAAAGCACTTGGAGACGCGGCTGTTAAATTCAAAATTGGAGAACAGTTTGACGGCGAACGTACCCTGGGTCTTCTATGGAATCCCAACGATGACACATTGAGTTTTGACGTGTCATTTAAGAGAATACCTAAGTGTTTAATCGACGCATCACAAAGACCGACCAAAAGACAAATATTGCAAATAATTATGTCTATTTTCGATGTATATGGCTTTTTATCGCCATACACTATCAATGGGAAAATAATCTTACAAGAAACATGGAAGCTCAAAATCAGCTGGGATGACGACGTACCTGACCTAGTTTTTGATAAATGGATTAAATGGATATCTCTTTTGCATTCTATAAGTAATATAAAGCTGCCTAGATACTATCCAAGTGCAACAGCATATGCAGGTGTGAGCGAGATGGAATACGCGGGTGGGAGCGCGACAGCATGCACGGGTGCGGGCGAGACAGAACACGCGGGTGAGAGGGCGATAGCATACGCGGGTGCGAGCGAGACGGACAACAAACCGGTCCCCAGTCGCGCGCCGCTGCAGCAAGAGACACCGGACGGAGCTCCTGCGCCCGAGCCGCTGCCGCCGGCCTGTTATACATGCTTACAGTTGCATATATTTTGCGATGCTAGCACGCAAGCGATGTCCGCCGTAGGATATTGGCGCTGGAAAGATAATCGCGCGCACGTAGCCTTTATTACTAGTCGAAGTCGTGTCGCGCCAATCAAAATAGTTTCTGTACCGCGCTTAGAGCTACAAGCGGCGGTGATGGCGGCAAGATTAGCTGAAACAATAATTCAGACACATAAAATAAAACCGATTAAAAAATATTTCTGGTGTGATTCTAGTACAGTACTGCGTTGGATACGCAATACGGCACGTAACTATAAACAATTCGTTGCTCATCGTCTTGGTGAAATAGACTCACTTACTGAAATAGCGGAATGGAGATATGTGCCTACTAAGTTGAACGTTGCTGATATTGCTACGCGGGAATGTTACGACTTATCTGTATTAGAAAAGGAATGGAAATATGGACCTACATTTCTTCAAGGTGAGGAGGATGGATGGCCGCGGGACTTTTCTATTCAAGAGCTGGAAGTAAAAAATACTGAATTAGACATGGAATGCATAAATTATATAGAAATTGAAAATAAACAATGTAACTTACCGGTACCTGATATAAGGCGATTTTCCTCTTGGATTCGCTTACTTAAGGCTACTTCTATGGTACTTAAGTTTATAAATAGATGTAGGAAACTTACATACGACTGCGATGACACCATGGAGCGAGCTGAAGTATTACTTTTAAGAAAATCGCAATCAGAGTCGTTCGAGAAGGAAATAATTGAAATAAAAAACAATAGATGCGTACAGAGAAGTAGTAAAATACTTACCTTGTCGCCTTACCTTGATGAATACGGAGTTCTGCGCGTCGGAGGCCGCATCAGCGCGGCTGCTGGAATCCTGCCTGAAACAAAAAACCCTATAATATTAGATGGACGGTCGCACATTGCCGTGTTGATAGTAAAACATTACCATGAACACTTTGCACATGGAAATCAAGAGACCGTAGTAAATGAAGTTAAACAAAGGTACTGGATTACACGCCTACGACCTGTAACGAAGACTGTGACTTCCCAATGTATGCGATGCCGAATACAAAGGTGCAAACCGGAAGTACCTCGAATGGGAGATCTACCTTCTGCCAGAATAGCCCATCATCAACGTCCCTTTACACACTGTGGCGTAGATTTATTTGGCCCCATGGAAGTCTCTGTTGGAAGACGAAGGGAAAAGAGGTATGGAGTTCTTTTTACCTGCATGACAGTACGAGCAATTCATATAGAAATAGTTACCACACTTACCTCTGATTCCTTAATAATGGCGATACGACGGATGGCCGCTAGACGATCTTGGCCTAAATTCCTTTACTCAGACAATGGGACTAACTTGAAGGGCGCTGATACCGAACTTAGAAGGTCAATTCAAGGTCTTAACGAAGAATACCTAAAAGACGTGGCTTTGAACTACGGTACGAAATGGAGTTTTATACCGCCGCTGAGCCCACACTGGGGGGGAGCCTGGGAACGTCTCATTAGAAGTGTCAAAACCAGCCTACATGTGGTACTGAATGAGTGCGCCCCTCGCGATGAAACACTTAGCACTCTCCTGGCTGAAGTTGAAAATATAGTGAATAGTCGACCCTTGACTCACGTCTCCGTGGACCCGAATAGCCTTGAGACTTTGACCCCTAACCACTTCTTAGTGGGAACAAAGTCCAGTTTACCAATGTTAGGTATGTTTGAAGACTCAGATTTATACTTACGTAAGCAATGGAGAATTTCACAAAGGTTAGCGGATATGTACTGGCAACGGTGGGTAAAAGAAATACTACCAGACATGTTACCACGCCCGAAGTGGCAGCAAGAGCACAGAAATCTGCAAGTGGGTGACCTGGTACTCGTAGTAGACCCCAATGGACCTCGTAATTTATGGCCTAAAGGTATAGTTGAAGAAGTATTTCCTGGTAAAGATGGCAGAGTAAGAAAAGTGAAGATTAGGACTACGGCAGGGGTTCATACTAGGTCGGCTGCACGCGTCGCTCGTATACCTATTAAAGATGAGTGATGCTAGCGCAACACTGGGGGGGAGAATGTTAGCTACCGAATTGATTTACGTTTTAGTCTGTACCTACCATGTACCTAAATACCTAATGCAATAATATTTAATATACCTATCAATATATACCCATTTAACATTATTCAAACTGCAATTCTAAGCTCACTCTGTACAGGGGACGCGCGGGGTACTTGAGACATCGGGGAGGGGAAAACCAAAAATTAAAATACTAGTCGGTCAGTCGTAATACTGTTCCCAAGCACGACGCGCGCCCCCTACTCTCTCAACTTTTGCTTGTACCGCCATTTTGGAACAAATATATCAATACTTTGGATTTTGGCCTTTTTTCTTCTCTCTGCTGCACCAGCGTGATCCTCAACACGACCAGTGTTATCTTTAGAATTAAAGAAATTATTAATATTACGACGAGCTTCGATGTAACATAATCCAAATCAAATTTTGTCTTTAGAATAACATTTACGTAAATAATTAACAAATGGAGTGTTGGCAGGGCTTGAAAATGGCGTCTACGAAAGGAGGTTGAATTTCTGTCGCCTTGTTCTTCACACCGATGTCGACGACCCAACATTTCTGGAGCGTATCCTTTGGACCGACGAGTCACAGTTCACCCGAGAAGGCATCACCAATTTCCACAATCTGCACCACTGGTCCCATGATAACCCCCATAAAAAGAGGGTTACATCGGTCCAGCGGAAATTTTCTGTTAATGTGTGGGCCTGCGTTATTGGTCGTAATATCTTTGGACCCTATTTCCTACCAGACATTTTAAATGGGGGAAATTATTTAGAATTTTTAAGGGACGTCTTGCCTGATCTGCTGTTGGATGGAATAACCGACGACACGCCCATTGTGTTTCAACACGATGGGTGCCCGGCGCATTTCAGGCTGGACGTCCGAGAACTTTTAAATAGTTCATTCCCCGATTCATGGATCGGTAGAGGTGGGCCAATTGAATGGCCAGCTCGGTCGCCAGACTTGACACCTCTCGATTTCTACGTTTGGGGCCGGGCCAAAGAGTTGGTCTACAATGAAGAAGTAACCACAAAAGATGAGTTAATTCAAAAAATTAATAATGCATTTTCTGTTATGAAACAAGAAATTAGACTCAGTCTTACCACCACGGAAATTAGGAAAAGATATCGGGCATGTATCAGAAATCGCGGGCAGCAATTCGAGCAGAATTTTTAGTTTTAACTCTATTTAAATTTTTCTTTTGATGCTCGATATCTTTTCCTGATTTCTTGCTTTACATGGTAAAAGTAAAAAAAAAAATTAAGTACACTAAGCACTCAATTTCTATTATCTAATACCTACTCATAAATTTGCAAAAACTACTTTGCTAAATTAGCTTTATCCTGTCGTTGGGACCTTCACTATTTTTGATCAAAATGACTGGTTGACCTGAAAATCCTACCGATGTTTAGCGAATCAAACTTTCCGTTGCAAATTTAGTACCGTTGGTAAGGTGACAAACTAGAGAACTAATTTAGAGTAGAATAAATTATTAAAACGCCGTAGTTTTTTTATTATTTCCGGTTGAATTTGATCGCAAAGTAATTTTTCTTTATTGATTTTTTTTAAAAGCATAAGCGTCTTATTTTTTTTACCCTAGTTTGAGGGAAGTTCCGACGTATTTTATTCACAAATGTTAATGACTACCAAGAAATAATAAAAAAACTCTAAACTAATGACGAAAAATAAAGTTACGAATGCTTTAAGGTCAAATTTTGGAAAAATCTCAATAATGTATAAAAATTGACATATCTCCTAAAGTATAAAACTTTAGTTAGGGAAAGTAAGGTCCAATAATTAGCAAATGACCTCCTCTATATGCTAATTTGCTATGGCGGGTTTGGTACCAGTCACCCTGTATAAAAAATGACTAGCTTAGTACTGCTAATAAAAATGCTAATATAGCGTTTTTAAACAGTGCCACTAATGTATTCCGTGCCTCCTGGAAATTAATAAAAAATAATGCGGGCACTCAAAAAACCAACATGACATTAAAGAAGTGAATTGCAAAATTGAAAGAAGTCCATTGCACAGCACGAAGTCAGACGTTCCGTTTTTTACATTCGAAAAAAATCTTCACCGCCAAAATTAATTTTGTGTAACTGTCAGGCTAGTCTGTTAGTGTAGCGTTCGTCCGGCTATCTGAGACATTTTCTCGCAGTGAGTAGCTTGCTGCTTATCAAGGTGAATAAGTCATCGTTTGTGCCGACGATCTATAAAGGTTTCATCGTTTGTGACGCTACAGTTTCCTCAAAATATCGAAAAATCGATCTCAGATATCTGGAATGCTGGAAAATGCGTAATTCTGGCAGGCTGGCCAAAGTTTTTTCGATTTTTTGAGGAAACTGTAGCGTCACAAACGATGAAACCTTTACAGATCGTCGGCACAAACGATGACTTGTTCACCTAGACAAGCAGCAACTCCCTGCGAGACAACTGGATGCACGCTTAGTGTAGGAGAGTTATCAAATAAATCTAAGAAGCATTTGGACTATGATAAATCCATATGATTTAATATGGATTTGAAAATACTTACTCGTAGGATAGGATTGTCTTTATTGTAAACATGAAGACAATGGTGGTACACGTCCATGCACTTAACTACAAAGACACAACTTAAAGCCAATATGCATTTAATTTATTTTATTTATATGTCTTCAAATTACATAAGTTAATAAATACACCATTAAATTTTATTGTTTAATGATGTATTTAAAGTATTAAAGCACACATAAAAAAATCAGATACGTACACTAATATAAGCTGTTGAGTTGATGATTTGTTGCTGTTGGCGCTGCCGACTAACTTGCTTTAACATGCCTTCAAGCTAATTATGTAAGTAATACAATATTTTACAAAAATAAGAGTAATAGTTTCCTATCTAATAAATTGTAATCGATCACACATAAGACTAGAAACAATAATTATTTCAAGTAGATTCATTTACAAAATTATTCGAACAAATATTAAGTATGATTGTATCAGACGACAGGAGCCTCCCCGAGCGACGTTAATTAGCGAATCCCCAACGTCCGGCGCACCCTGGACACCTAGCACTCGGTAACGCAGAGTCTAGGTGACAAATCCTTTCACCACGATGTCAACAACAAACTCCCAAACGGCCTTTTTAAAGGTCAAACCCTCGAATCCCTTGAGATTCAACACACCAGCCTTGACCGTTATCTCAATTAATATTGAAGGTCTTTCAGATTGCAAAGCACAGATACTGAGTGAGCTCTATCAAAACGCTCAATGCGACATTTTGTGTCTACAAGAAACCCACCGCGGACCTGAGCAAACGAGGCCAAATATTCCTGGTCTGGCACTGGTCGCAGAATCCCTCACCCCAAATATGGAAGCGCAATATTCTGTAGACCGTGTATGAATGTAGTGTCCTCGTCTGTTAAATACATCAACTCCATTGAGATTCTCACAATCGACACAGGACACTGTACGATAACATCAGTCTATAAACCACCTAACCAGACATTCAAGTTCGAACCTACAGACAACTTCTACGACCGTACATCTAAAATAGTTGTAGGTGACTTTAACAGTCACAACACCGCGTGGGGTTACCAAAACACCAACGACGATGGACACGCTGTTGAACAATGGGCCGAACTTGAAAACATGGCGCTACTTCATGACGCAAAACTACCGACATCTTTTAGTAGCAGACGTTGGAAACGAGGCTACAACCCTGATCTCATCTTTGTCAGCGACAGGATCAGACATCTGTGTTCAAAAACACTATGCCCACCGATCCCTCGAACTCAACACCGCCGTATAACCTGTACTGTACAAGCAGCTTTGAGACCAGCTGAAGTCCAATATAGGCCTCGATTTAATTTCGCCAAAGCAAATTGGAAAGCTCAACTCAAACTCAAAACTCAAAAAAAAAACTCAAACTCAAAAATTCTTTATTTCGTAAGTATTTAAATACATTTGAAATAAGTCAAACAATTTACAAATTGAACTGAATCTACCACCACTTCGGAAAGTCGATCTGTTGAGAAGAAGTGGCAAGAAACTCAACAGCAATCATTTTTTAAAAATAAGAGAAAAGAAAATACATAATAACAATTTACAGCCAGCTTTCTAGACTATTAAGTTTAATGTCGAGATGACATTAAACTTAATAGCGTCGTACCAAAAGCGCAAAACTATGAGCAGTTCATTGATGCTGTTTGGTCCGTCTCCCGGCAATTCATTCCGAGAGGGTGCCGGAAATCCTATATACCCGGCCTGGATTCGGAGTCCGTAAAGCTCCTTGAAACCTACGAACGCTTGTATACTAATGACGCATTTAGCGATGAAACAATCAATGCAGGAGAGATCCTTATGAGAATGATCGGCGATAATAACAAATGTAGATGGATAGACATGGTAAACAGTATCGACAGTGTCTAGTACTTGATTGCCTATTGTATAAATATAATAGTAGACTCCAGAAGATCAACTCGTTCATGGGTCAATGTGTACGCTTCATTTTATAATAAAATCCTAAAATATTTAAGATTAACCCTTTGTTAGATTTATGGATAAGTGTTGATGTGAAAAGTGATATCCGGATGCAAGAAGATGATTTCTCTTATTTTTAAAAGATGATTGCTGTTGAGTTTCTTGCCACTTCTTCTCAACAGATCGACTTTCCGAAGTGGTGGTAGATTCAGTTCAATTTGTAAATTATTTGACTTATTTCAAATGTATCTAAATACTTACGAAATAAAGAATTTTTGAGTTTGAGTTTGAGTTTGACATGACTAAAAACAGCAAAAAGGCATGGTCGACGATAAGAAAAATTACAGGCGACGCACCTGAACCAAAAAATCCGGGTAAAGTAACGGCAAACCAAATTGCTCACCATCTTACCAATGGTAAAACTACACACCGACTACCTAAAATACTAAAACACACGAAAGCAATAGTGCCTCCAGCATCAGAGTTAACAAAACCCTTCACTCTAACAGAGTTAGAAACATCATTCAGCACCCTAAAACCCGGTAAAGCAGCAGGTCTAGATGACATCACCGTTGAACAACTTCAACACCTTGGCCCGGGTGCTATGACATGGCTTCATGAAATGTTTAACTCCTGTCTCACGCAGTGTAAAATCCCTAAAATATGGAGGAAAGCCAAAGTTACAGCCTTACTTAAACCAGGCAAGACACCAACAGACCCAAAGAGTTACCGCCCAATCTCCCTTCTCTGTCACAGCTTCAACATTTTTGAAAGGCTACTGCTCAACCGCCTGACTCCTATTATTGAGCCCAAATTGATACCAGAGCAAGCGGGGTTCCGACCGGGCAAATCATGCACTGGACAAATCCTTCAACTGACACAATTCATCGAGGATGGCTACGAACGGCAAAAGGTCACTGGCGTTGTTCTAGTCGATCTAACTGCAGCCTATGACACAGTTAACATCAGGCGATTACTCGCTAAAGTGTCCGACATTGTTGACGACGAGGGGCTTGTTCAGATGCTGAGAGAAATGTTGGGCAATCGACGGTTTCAGGTGCACCTCAACTCAGATAAAAGTAGATGGCGAACTCAGAAGAACGGTCTCCCACAAGGTAGCGTCCTGGGACCAACGCTATTCAATATCTACACCAACGATCAGCCCAGCCCTCCCCAAACTGAAAAATTTCTCTACGCAGATGACCTTGCTGTGGCTACCCAAACAAGATCTTTTGAGGCAGCCGAACTATTTCTGCAGCAGTCATTGGAAGAGCTTAGCTTATATTACCACAAGAATGGTCTCAAACCCAACCCCTCTAAAACGCAATCATGTGTCTACCACCTCCGAAATAATCAAGCCAACCGAACTCTCAACATCTCCTGGAACGGAACCCCCATAGACCACAATGACAGCCCATCCTATCTAGGCGTTACACTAGACAGAGCTCTTACGTTTAAAAAACATTGCAATAACACCAAGCAAAAAGTCGGGTCTCGAAATAACCTTCTCCGGAAATTAACATCAACCACATGGGGCGCTTCAGCCCATGTACTGCGTACTACAGGCCTAGCACTTTGCTTCTCTGCGGGCGAATATGCTTGTCCAGTGTGGCACCGATCCGTCCATGCCAGACAGGTAGACGTCGCATTGAACGAGACCTACCGGACGATCACTGGTTGTCTCAAAGCTACGCCACTAAAGACAATCTATCCCATCTCTGGTATAGCACCACCACCACCCGTCCGCAAGGAGATAGCATGTGCCATGGAAAAAAGCAAGCAAGAGGGCGATGACAGAAATTTACTTTTTGGTGCCAAACCAGCTCACCAACGTCTGAAAAGCCGACGCAGCTTCCTTCAAAGCACTGAGGCACTCTCCAATCGCCCTGAGGAAGCTGGGTGCAAACTTTGGAGAGACAAATATAGCCCTCCTGCTGAAAGCCCAGGCCCAGCCGAACAACTGCCTGCAGGACATGACATCCCCTGGCCTATCTGGAAATCACTTAACCGCCTCAGGACCCAAGTAGGCCGGTGTAAGCTCAATATGAGTAAATGGGGCTTCACAAACGCAGAAAACACCCAGTGTGAGTGTGGTACTGATCCACAAACAATGTCGCATTTGCTTGCTTGCCCGATGTGCCCAACTACATGCACATTAAAAGACCTTTGGGTCGCAACAGATACCGCAGTTAAAGTTGCTGAACACTGGGCCAAAATAATTTAATTTTTATTATGTTGTTGTATCGACACGAAGAAGAAGAAGAAGCCAGCACCAGCACAATCTCAGGTAAGTAGGTACCTACGTACATACTTATATATTTATAAATATTATCTCAGTGATCAGGCTAGGCGAGAGAAGAAAAGAAAAGAGAGAAAGTATTTTTAGAGCACCTTTAATTTGATGAAGAACTATGAACAATTCAAATAATAGAAACAGCTTTTGCTCTTTGAGCTTTCTTTAGATTAGTCAGTGAAGATCGATTCGATTCGGTGGCGAAAGATCTTTAACAACTTCTATACATATACTTTTGTTTGATAAATTCAAACAAATTATATTGTAGGCAAAATTTTGTTTAAGTATTGTTTTTCTAATGTGCGGCCGTTGCGTGAATGCGTTTCTGACAGCTCCTTTTGTCCATTGAATAAAGTTTATTTCCGATTCGATGGGGAAAAAGATATGATTTTGACAGCTGTCAGGAACGCAAACTCCCACCGGTCGCACTATAATAAATAACATAGGTTGATATCGATGGTGTATTATAAGTTTTATAGTTTTTTTTTATAAAATAACAATCGAGTTCGATACTAAGTTTGTGCAGTAAAACGAATAATTTTCTTTACTTTTTTAAGCTATTGCATAGCTTCTATCGCGGGCCCTGAGCGTAGGGACCGAATCCAGAAATTCCGTAACGAAAAAAACCTAATACCCCCTAAAACCTAACACTCCGACCGGCACAGCGATGATACTTTGATTTCATTACTTTACATGCGGGCATACATTTAATAAACAATCAGCGCCATCTACTAGGAACTTGTGGAACTTCATATTAGATCAAACATTACTGCATTAATACAATAAACAAATAATTATAATTGTATAAGTTGATAAAAAATGATATGCAATAGCTTTACCGCGACAGTCTCCGAGTGCCACACGTCTTTTTTTCTACATTTTGATTTCACGCTAATGTAACATAAAAAAATACACGGTGACCGGAGACGGACGGTGATCGAATTTTAATAGTCAATGCCTATTAGGCATTTCGTTCTGTCTGTGAGCTGCACGTGACGTCTTGTCAAAATCAGATGTCAATGTCATTTTTGGTCTTTCAAAATCGATTTGTTTATGTTTTTCTTTCTGTCAGTCAAGTGATTCATAGAGGATTTTTAAATTAAATAAATCCAGTTTCATCCTAGATATTTTATTATAAAACTGAAAGATTTTATCTACTAAAATGGCTCCAAAAGCTGGTGGTGATTCTGCAAAAGTTAATTCACAAGTATACAAAGATAAAAGTAAACCTACCGATATTCGTTTAAGCAACATAAATGCCGCTAAAGGTAAGAACATCTGATAATTATTTTTGATAAAAATAGGTTCTATTTATGTTTTACCTCAAAATTATTACTTATAACATGTCTTGGGATGTTCAAATACTATATTGGAACTAAAAGAATATTTTCTATAATGTTTTTTCTGTGAAGTTCTATTGTTTTTTAATAATATGTCCCGAATGTTCCGTTTTTACTTTTTCTTGACTGTATTTATCGGAATTAGGGTCTTATTTTTTGATTTTAGCGTTGTTTCTTGATGAAAACAATAATAAATATTACAGTTTCACTTTATTATTGTTTACTTATCACAAATATTCACTAATGAATAGCCTAGCATTGAAGAAACACCAAGCTTCGGATAATAATGTTGAGTAGTTCTACAGTAATAATTTAAAGTGTATAAATTATTGCTACATAAAGATTTATTTTAAATATGAATAACTTCAAAGGTTCCTTTTACCCATTATTCATGCCAATTTAATACTGTATTATCTAATTAACTTTTCAGCTGTATCAGATGCAATTAGGACAAGTCTTGGTCCCCGTGGCATGGACAAAATGGTATGTTGAATTTAAATTATATTTCAACTTTATGTCTGTAAAGTAAAAGGTGTTTAAAATTAAATGATGATGATAACCATGTAGATAAACTCAATCGCAAAGCTTTAATTACATTAATTAAAAAGTACCAAAGTGTTAGTAATAGCTATATAGAGTTTTGGTCATTATATCTTCCACTCATTTAAGCTACTTACCAAAATCATAAAACAGTATGAAATAAATACAAAACATAATAAAAAAATAGTAATTATGACTATCACTCATTATAAGTGAGTTACATTTTAATATGTGAAGCATTTAATAAAAAATAATTATTTAAAAAAAAAATTACTTAGGTTTATGGCAATAAAGTATTATAGCACATTAGTGTTCATAAAAAACTGAAAGCTTTTTGCTATACATTTATTAGAATTAATCAATAATCAATTATTTTTGGAAAGTTATGTTTTGCTTAATCAATATGTCTCCTGGCTGAATTATGATGAATATTATTAAAATAAGCATATTGTTTGCCTACACACCTTATCCTTGTATTTAAATGTGCAAGTCTAACTTATAACATATTTATTTCCAATTGTGATGACTTACTAATATAAATTTAAAATACTTTATATTTCTATTAATAATATCAGATCCAAGCTGCCAATGGGGAGGTGACAATTACTAATGATGGAGCCACTATTTTGAAGCAGATGAGTGTTATTCATCCTGCTGCTAAGATGGTAAGCAAAAAGAAAATATGTTTTAAGTAAAATGATAAGTTTTTTATATTGTTCACTACAAAGCTTTGCTATTTTAGTCAACAAAAATAAAAAAATTGCAGACAATAAGTAATTTTCAAGAAGTATTTCATCTTTAAGATTTAATGCAGTTATAACAATAGATTGTCATCATAGCTATGTGGCTTGTAAAAAAGAATATAAAAACGGCTGCTAATTAAACAGACTTCTTTTAAATAGCATTATTGCCCTCTAAAAATCTAAGTTGCCTTCTAAATTACTATGTCAGCCACAATCCGTGCCACAAATGCTCTAGGGTTTTTGGATTTTTTTTCGTATATTACCAATATAATATATTATAAAGCTGAAGAGTTTGTTTGTTTGTTTGAATGCGCTAATCTCAGAAACTACAAGTGGGATTTGAAAAATTCTTTTTGCATTTGATAGCCCAACTCTTGAGGAAGGTTATAGACTATATTTTATCCCGACATTCTTACGGGATCAAAAGTTACGCGGGTAAAACCGCGCGCGGTGGCTAGTTACTAATATTAAGAAAAATTTGTATATTAAGAAAAAAGATGACCTGGGTCGGGGAGTTTATCTATACTGGTGACAAATTTTAGATATTGAAGGAGAGCACTGTGTGTTCGATTCTTGTCATAATTATCTAATAAAAGTAGGTACTTATTTTTCACTAGAATTCCCTATAAATAAATACTACAATGTTACTTAAATAGTTACTTTACATACAACTGAGTCAATGGCGGCACGTGACATGCACGTGGATTGCTGCCAACACTAGCATAACCATGCGTTGCGTAATCAATTCTTTAAGTTTAGGTTAGTTTACTTGGTAAATATATATTTTATTTATTATATTTACCTATTATCTCCTACTATCGTGTCCTTGAATTTCAAAAATTGACCCACCAGTCACCCTGTATATATATTCTAGAATCCCCCTAGTTCTCTACATGGTATCCCATGTCACAAGCTCTGCTTAGTTTGGTGCTGTGTAGTTGGTGTTATTGGGGATTTTATTGATTTTTATTTCATTTGTTTCCTTGCAAATAAACGTTATTGTTACTTTTTTCAGTTGGTAGAACTATCCCGTGCACAAGACATAGAGGCTGGAGATGGCACTACTTCAGTGGTGGTCATTGCTGGAGCTTTGCTGGATGCTGCCGAGAAACTTCTTTCAAAGGGCATTCATCCTACTGTCATCTCGGATGGCTTCCATAAGGCACTTCAGTTGGCTTTAGAGGTATGTCACCTGTCACTTTTCTGTATCATTCAGACTTAACAATGATGAAGGTACTTACTCAAAATTAACAAAGGTATAGATAGTTCAACTCAGTTGTGCGTGCGGTCCTGTGAGTAAACCTTGTATGTATACAGTGACTTTGCTGCGTACAGTGGCGATGATTGCAGCGTCGTTGCCACACAAATGGAAGTTGTATATTACAACCATACACAAACACATGGGGCCGCGCACAATTTACTTTGACATCATAAAAATGTGATTTATCCAATGGCAAAATAAGTCAAAGTATTGGCGTTTCGTTTTATGTAAGGAATTAGACGTAATTATTAACAAAAATCTCTTAAAAACATATCAAAAATTAATTTAATAAGTCTATACAATTACAGTGAACCCCCGGTAATCCGGCCCCTGTCTAATCCGGCACCCCCTATAATCCGACATGGACTATTATTTATTTTCGAATATTTTTTTTATAATATTCTCTAATGCATGATGAACAAATTACCACTTGCGAAGTCTAAGTCAAAGTCAAAATCTTTATTTCGTAAAGAAAGACTGACGGCTTAGTTTTAATTTGCTACATGCTAGAGGATAGCGGTGCAGCCTAGCGTGTGTTCATTGTAGTAAACAATAAAAAATTGTTTGTTAAAAACTTCGGACTAAAGGGGTACTCTATAATCCGACAAATTCGATAGTTCGACACTGCCCTGCAAAATGTTGGTCGGACTACCGGGGGTCCACTGTATTTAGTTGAAATATCATACAAATAATTTGCGAATGCGTGATATTCTATAAAGCACATGTCGCCTAGTTTTTTGGAAGAACGTCATGTAAAGAGCCCATGCCAAATTTGAGAACTTACAGCTCGTAGTTAATAGTTATTGTGAAACACTATTTTTTTTCTACCAGTTTTGTATCTGTATCAGTTACTCATACCAGTCAGTTCAATATTGAAACCTGCCATTAGAGACCATGATAAGAATTTTTTTTTTATATTTCAATGCAAATCAATTTAGTGAAGGATTGTGGTTTTTCATATGATGATATCAAGGATATCAAGTTGTTAGCAAAAAAAATATGGATAGATGAATTTCTAATTATAATATTTATATGTAGAACTATCTGCCTACTACAGAATTTTTTTTTTCTTATATGAATAATTGGGTGTCTACTACAATAACTGCTTATTGTAAAGGAACTATGTAATGTATAGCAGTTTTCTATTGATGAAGCTTAGTTTTAAATATGTATGCCTATCATAATTGTTATTCTTTCATTAATAATTGTACATTAAAACTTTACAGGTTGTTGAAGGTATGTCAACTCCAGTGGACATGAACAATGAGGAAGCTCTGCTGAAGGCTGCTTCCACATCATTGAACTCTAAAGTTGTTTCTCAGCACTCCACCATCCTTGCTCCCATTGCTGTTCAAGCCGTTAAAGCAGGTAATTATTTAATATTGTCTTAAGTTCTCGCGATTCATACTATTAAATAAAACACTTTTTAACCAGATTTATCGCGTATATTAACATTTTAAATTTTGACCCGACGTTTCGGTGCTTTGCAGACCCCGTGGTCACGAGCGACTGAGGTGTCAAGCGTCGGATTGATAGATTGAAAAAAGTTATATGGAGATGATGATGTGGGACGACCACGGGGTCTGCAAAGACACCGAAACGTCGAGTCAAAATTTTAAATGTAAATATACGCGATAAATCCGGTTAAAAAGTGTTTTATTTAATTAGGTAATTATTTAAACACTTACATCTGATGTACAGACAGTACATGGGAAAAAAAAAACAGTGTGTTGAGTAAGTACTACTAGGCGATCTTATCACTGACAAGCGATTTCTTACAAACCATGAATTATATTGTTTTACTTTAAAAAATTAATTAATTTAACAGTTACTGTATTGAATGAATAAGTATCCTATTGATGTATGTATACAGTTTTAATTGTCATGTGAACCTACAATCTTCTTTTTGAGTAAACTCATTCAAATATGAATATTAAAATGACATTGTAGTTTTATTTAAATACTTGTTTGCAGTTTTGATTATAACTTTTAAAATTATAATAAACTGACTAATAAAAAATACATACTATATAGATTTGGTTTCTTTTCAGTTATGGAACCTCTGCCAAATGGCGTCGGAGCCCGTGTTGACTTGAGAGATATCAAAGTGATTGAACGTATTGGTGGTACTGTAGAGGACACAGAATTGGTTACTGGTCTGATCATCCCCCATAGAGCCTCCAATGTTAATGGACCTCACCGAGTTGAGAAGGCTAAAGTTGGTCTTATTCAATTCTGTATCTCGCCTCCTAAGACAGATGTAAGTATATCAGAGATGTGATTTGTATGTCTCATCACTCATTTCAACAAGCTCATAGAGACAGATTATGAATGAATGCTGAAGCAAATATGTATTACTAAATTGAAATCACCACTAAACTTTGTTGCATGGGAACTAGTCCACATGTAGATTACTGAACTTTGGCCTTGGAAACTTAAGTTTCCAGGTGCAGATGAGTGGATAGTGTTTTTCAAATATTTTATCTTAATTTTCAATCCAAGATTGTTTTCATACAAAATATAAGTCTCGATTTGGATTGTCATGGCAGCACATATATTTTAGTGGCTTAAAGTAAGGAATTGGGGTTTAAATTGTTAAAGTTGTTAATTTTAGGGGCCACGCTACTAAAATTTCATGAGTGTGCTTGTACAGTTGTAGAATACTCAGCCCCAATTTTACCGATGTAATAAAACGCTATCAATTTGAGTTGATAGGTGGAACTCGTTTTTACACGGATTACGTGTAAAAACAAGTTCCACTTTCAAGTTTCTTTTTCATCAACATAAATTAATCTTGGATTAGTTTAAATCGCCGTTTAGCGTGTTAAAACGAGTTTAAGATTGGCCTGTTGTCATTGTCAATGTGTCAAATGAAATTATTATTTGTTTATAAAAAGCCATCCATAAGGTTAAAAGAGAAGGGAGAATTGTTAATATTTTTGTGATTTATGCATAAAGTTTAAGTTTGTTAGAACTATGATGAAAAGAGCCTTGGCACTAGATAGATTTCAGTTTTTTAAACAGTTATATATATTGATTATGTACATCTAGAACTAACGATAAAAAAAATAGAATGATCGGACTTTCTTATTTTGAGAAGGCACCTTTTTTTTCTTTCGTTTATTCCTAGTCATAGGTGTCATAGCTAAACTAAGTTTTATGAATCGAGATGACAACGAAGCCCATCAAATCCGTGACACGTAAATCGCGATCAAAACTAGTTTCTGATCAGATCTGAGATTTGTCAATCTCGGATCAAAAGGAAATCGGTGAAATCTCTTACTGTTGGGCTAAACTTGATTAAAATCGAAAAACGCATACGCGGGAGACGCTTGGACACGCGTGACGCAGCGTTGGCTCTTAAAGAATTGTATTAGTCATACCCAAGTCTTGAACTCATTATAGATGGACCACAACGTGATTGTGTCTGACTACGCCGCCATGGATCGCGTGCTCAAGGAGGAGCGTCAGTACATTCTGAACATTGTGAAGCAGATCAAGAAGGCTGGCTGCAATGTGCTGCTTGTGCAAAAGTCTATTCTCAGGTAAATTATTCTACTGAAAGGATGTTAATGTTTGATGAGATGGTGCCTATATTTGCTGTTTATAAAATTCTGCTACATTTTGGTTTGGGAGTAAACTATCAAAAAGCTGTTGATGAAAACTTTACCATAACTTTAAAATGATACAGGCGCTTAAGTGTTTTTCACATTCAGTCATCAGGCAGAGAATAAATAAAGTATTGCCGAATCGCATCATCACAGCAGCGGTGATATTTGGCCAGCAGAGTTTTATATGAAAGGTGTTAGCCAGACGTAACCTGATGGGGAATCCAACCCATAAGCGGGGGCCACTGCAATAGAGCTATTCTAAGCAAACCCTACTATGTTTATTACGTTTTTTTCAGAGATGCACTCAGTGACCTGGCTATCCACTTCCTTGACAAAATCAAGACCATGGTCATCAAGGATATTGAACGTGAAGACATGGAGTTTGTGTGCAAGACCCTCGGATGCCGTCCTATCGCTTCATTGGACCACTTCACTGCTGAGAACCTGGTCAATGTGGATTTGGTTGAAGAAGTCACTGAGCCCATTGGCAAATATATCAAGGTAAGGCTGTTCTTCTGTTCATTATTTAAAAGAAGAGATTAACAGTTACACTTAAAAGAAAATATTTTCGTGTTTTGGAAATTGAATGTAACATAATTTAATTATGCCACACAACAAGCATTTGAAGGAAAAGTTGTTTATATGAGAATGGTTAAAAGCATTCTGGTCATAGTAAAATTAAAGTTTATTGTTAACAACAGTACACATTAAAAAACAGAGAAAAAAAATAATAATAAAAAACTTAAGAAATATTTAGAACCAACATGTACTGCAGTAACAAATGGACAAACAACTCAGCTTGTGCTTTGAAGCTAGTTGCTACAAAGCGCTGATTTTCAGTTGCAGCCAAAAACAGGAAAGATCGGCGCTGAAACTATGCATTTAAATAAAATATTCATACAATATAAGTCATACAGTATATCAGAAACATAGAACATTAGAAAACGTTCAAAATTTTAAGACACACTATGCAATGTGGAGAAACTCCTCTCCTTTAAAGTTTTACTAAAAACTAAAGCGATTATAACATTGTGAGTTCCATCCATTGAGAGAGGCCTATGTCCAGCAGTGTGCGTCACCATGATGAATCAAGCCCACAATTATTGACGACTTCTTAGATTGACAAAATTTAACCTCTCGAAATTACTTTCTATCTTCATTATCACTCCAAAATTGCCAAGTTAACTTTATAGATTAGAATTAAATAGATAAATAACAAAATAATTATGCTGAATCAAAAGTTTATCTTAGTCACAAGGTTCTAGGATACACAGATATCCTGTTGATAAAATGAAACCACACATTTATAAAACATTAATTTATACATGAAACATTTTGACCAATAAGATCATCTCTTTCGTTTATCCTTTTTTGTTTTATCTTTTTTTGTTTTATCTTTCTTTGTTTTAACTGTTTTATTTGGTTTAAAAGGATCATTGCTAAATAAATCTGCTTCCCTGACCAAAGTGAGTATATCTTTCGTAAATATCGGATTTCGGATTCTTTTTTGATTTTTCTTAATCTGTAATAGAAAAAATAACTGTCAAGGTCAGGATTACACAGAAACATGTATAACAAAAGAATCTTTGACCATGGATGATACAACAATCTGGTCTAAGTTGAATCTAAATCTCACCTGAAGATAACGTGATGATAGGGCAGCAATATTGCTTTTTAATTAAACTTCTCCGGAACACAACATCATTTTAATGACAATCTTTATATGGTGGTAAGTATTGTAGATTTTGAAGAGGGTTAACTTTTATGTTTGGTAACTCAGATCAAACCACTTTATGACACGCTATTCAGGGGGCGAATTTACCTTTTCCATGTGAGATTTCTTATTTTTCACCTTCCTCCTTGCTCTCTTCTTCTTTTTGTTAGAAACCACTTGTCTAGCGCATTCCTTCTCTGATGGTTTATGTTTTGGAGGCAGCACAGTTACCACTGGTATAAAGATGGAATCTTCTATCATATGAGGTTCAAGTAATGGTGTTATAGACAGTTGATTCACAATTGGTATGGCTAGTATACGGCCCTGTCGCTCTTCGTTGAACTGTGGTTTTGTAGGCCGTGGGACACGGTTGGAAATAAAGCGAAGTGAATTTATGCCACTAAACTGATTAATTTCCGAGTTTATATAGCAATTCGACTTTTGAAGGTCTGAAATTTAAAACATAATAGTTATTTAGATCATAAGGCTTTGAGTGAGGAATTTGTTATGTTCAAAAACGTACTTACAGTGCATAGAATTGCGCAGCAGCTTCCACATGTTCTAGATTCAGGAAACCTGAAAATAACCTAAAGCAATTCATGCAAATTTTCTGTAATTTAGGGGAGTGTAATTATTGTAATAAAAAAAGTACATTAATAAAAATAATAAAATACACATTGGCAGTGAAGCCTATGAGATTATGTTAAATTTTAATATGAAACAATTTCCAAAGCTTTGACAGGAGACAGAGGTTATTGCTAGCAAACCTGTTTGGTATGACAAATGACCTTAATTAAGAGCTGTTGCGTTTTTTTTTTATCAGGAGCTTCAAGGTTGAAGGAGTCAGTGTGAGAACAGTGTAATTTTAAATAAATATAACAATTTTTTATAATTTTGTGATCGGGTGTAGATAAACATTTTAGTTAAAGTATTAAAATATTTATTCTTGTACTTTTATTTTAACACCACGTTTTAAGTAATATTTTCTTTGGAACATGTATATATTACGTAAATATGATTGATACACAATGTATTGTGACGTAACAGAAGCTCATTGCTTGGATGGAGAAGTGGGTGATTCGACGTAATTCAAATAGAGAAAAAAAATTAATAATTATAAGATTTAATAATTGAATGAATTTTGACATCTGTACGACCAAAAGTGTGAACTTACTTCAAGGGCGTCATCAAATTATTGGTCGCGCCGCACAGTACCGCGATAGGATTTCTATGGATTAATGCTTCTTTGAAGGCGACCTAAGTGACGCTCAACCAAGTTTACCTTACTGACCTACCCAGTTGTCGGTTGGAGATAGATCTCGTAATTGTCAGCACTCATATAACGACACAATATAACAACAGATGTCCGGAATCGCCGGCGGCTGTCGCACTGTATCTGCACTTGTCCGCGGCACATCGTCGTAGCCGAAGCCCCTTGTTACTAACACGAAACCACTCACGCTGTGCTTTGTCAGATCCTACGCGGAAATTTAACGAAGTTTGACCACTTGATGACCTTAAACTTATTTTTAAGTAGCGCTTATCGCTATCGGTCATCGGTAGGGTTGTTCTCGGCAATTATCTTATGACACAATATCGTTGTCAATTTGTATTCTTGGTCTACTGTAATTTTAAGCTATTGCATAGCTTCTATCGCGGGCCTTGAGCGTGGGGACCGAATCCAGAAATTCCGTAACGATAAAAACCTAAAGCCCCCCACTCCGACCGGCACAGCGGTGATACTTTGATTTCATAACTTTACATGCGGGCTTTAATAAATAATCAGCGCCATCTACTAGGAACTTGTGGAACTTCATATTAGATCAAACATTACTGCATTAATAAAATAAATAAATAATTATAATTGCATAAGTTGATAAAAAATGCATAAGCTTTACCGCGGCAGTCTCCGAGTGCCACACGTCTTTTTTATTAAACAACTATCAACAACTTGTTAAAGCCGAAGTACCTATACAATGATGACCTTCATCAAGTGTACGCAACGTAACTTCTTATAATGACTTGATTTTTCTCTGCTTTTGATTAGAGTTTTCAATTTGACAACAGATGTCCGGCATCGCCGGGGGCGGTCGCACTGTATCCGTACTGGTCCGCGGCACATCCAGCGCCGTAGTGGCCGAGGCGGCTCGTTCCTTACACGACGCGACCTGCGCAGTGCGCTGCGTGGCGCGGCGGCCGGCGCTGTTGCCGGGCGGCGGCGCGCCCGAGGCCGCGGCGGCCGCGCGGCTACACGCGGAGGCTAACCGCGCGCACGCAGCTGATCACTACTGCCTGATGGCTTATAGTGAGGCGCTTGAGGTCATTCCGTCTACGCTGGCGGAGAATGCAGGTTAGTGATGAAAACAAATGATTTGATCCATGAGTTTTGGTAGATGTAAGTACTGTCTGCTGGCTGAGGACTCGTATGAGTAGTTTTTGAAACGCAATCATTGTTGTAGCTTCAAATTCGTAGCAAAATTCAAAAATTTAAATAGTTTTGATTTTCATACAGTTTGTAGCAATAGAACGACTTGACGTCTAAAGACTTGTTTGAAGCAAAATGGAATAATCAAGCAATTAAATAAATAAAAAAAAAATTTAAATGCAAAAACATTATTAAAACATTGCAATGCTGCACTTTAACTGGGATTCACAATTTCTGTAAAGAAATTGGTCTTGGGTAGTCTTAGCTGCAAAGCTATACCATAAGATGGAGCTATGTTAGCAATATAACGTAAAAACAAAAATGTGGTAAGTAATTTCGAGGCGTACCGCGCCAGGCCCCGGCAGCTCAGTGAAAGAGCACTCGTCCGGCAAACGAGAGGTCCCAGGTTCGAATCCTGGTCGGGTAATTTTTATTTATCACATTTTTCATTTATTTAACAATAATTGAGCATTTTAAATGCAAAAACTCAAAAACATTATTAATCAAGCAATTAGTTCGTAGCTAAAAGGAAAGTGATAATAAAATTGATGTGGTCCTGAGGTAGAGGTCTTTTTATTGTGATTAAACCCGCGTTTCTCAATCTCACTTGATGGTTAGGAAAGGTGTGGTCGACGATGACGGCAAACAGGTTACTGGAGAATGGTTCTCCATACAACATTGGTGGAAGACATCCCCATAGAGATGCCGCATGGAGTTGTGTTCACTTCACATATGGCACAGTATTCAGTATACGTATTTTCGATACAAAAAGGTATTCTGTAAAATGTATCATGTGTGAACGGGCTTTTACTTTGCTCTGGTCGAAACTGTGTTCAATAAAAACTTGTCTAACCCTAGCCCTGTCGTTGGTATATTGAGCTCGTGGGGTAGGCAAAACACCAGAGGTTATAAAACTATTTAATGTCACGTTTGACAAATTTGGTTGTTTTATAATGACGAAGAGAGACTATTGCAGCAGGGGGTCAGCCTATCGCCCACAAAACAAATCTCCAATAAAACCTCTGTCCCATAACTGACTTTTACAGTATGCCCGGGAAGAGAAGCAGCTGGCATATTCTGTGTTTTTCTTTTGCTCCCAGTCCAGCATGGAAGATGGTGTAAATCTATACTAATATATAAAGCTTGAAGAGTTTGATTGTTTGAACGCGCTAATCTCAGAAACTACAAGTGGGATTTGAAAAATTCTTTTTGCATTTGATAGCCCAACTCTCGCGGAAAGTTATAGGCTATATTTTATCCCGAAATTCCCACGGGATCAAAAGTTACGCGGGTAAAACCGCGCGCGGTGGCTAGTTACTAATATTAAGAAAAAATCGTATATTAAGAAAAAATATGACCTGGGTCGGGGCGTTTATCTATACTGGTGACAAATTTTAGATATTGAAGGAGAGCACTGTGTGTTCGATTCTTGTCGTAATTATCTAATAAAAGTAGGCACTTAATTTTTCACTATAATTCCCTATAAATAAATACTACAATGTTACTTAAATAGTTACTTTCCATACAACTGAGTCAATGGCGGCACGTGACCTGGCACGCGGATTGCTGCCAACACTAGCATAACCATGCGTTGCGTAATCAATTCTTTAAGTTTAGGTTAGTTTACTTGGTAAATATATATTTTATTTATTATAATTTTTTCTCTTTACCTATTACCTCCAACTACCATGTCCTTGAATTTCAAAAATTGACCCACCAGGCACCCTGTATATCTATTTATATTCTAGAATCCTAGAAGTAAATAAATAAATGTCCCCTTAGGTCTGAACCCCATCGAGACGGTGACGGAGCTGCGCGCGGCGCACGCGGCGGGCGCGGGCGGCGCGGGCGCGGCCTTCGGCGTCAACGTGCGCCGCGGCCGCGTCACCGACATGCGCAGCGAGAGCGTGCTGCAGCCGCTGCACGTCACCACCTCCGCGCTCGCGCTCGCCACCGAGACCGTGCGCGCCATACTCAAGATAGACGACATCGTGAGTATTGTTTTATTAATTGAAGACTGCTCGCGTTAGACGTCAATCTCACCTAATGGTAAGTGAAGATGATTGTTTTAAACTATCGCGGTTATTTTCATTTACGGGATTCTTACCACGATTTTCGTTGCTGTATTCGATGCTGTTACAAGCACCATGATCGCGGACTGTCCATTAAAATACGTTAAATCAAAGTGAAGATGAGGTCGAAAATGAAAGCAAACAAGCCGAGGAAAGATTTTGGAAAGAATTGTCTGCGATGTGCTGATACCGTCTCCATAATCATATCACCATAAACATCCCATCCTTATTGTAAAGGCGGTTAGATGGTAATCGAAAATGAGGTCAAAGAAAGCGCACATGCCTAGGAAAGAATTATGTCTGCAATGTACCAATATCACCTTGGTTTTCATAATCACATACCATTGGGTGACACTGAAGAACAAGATCCAATACCTATTGTATAAAAAAGTTGTGCAGCAGAGTAACATTTTTGGTTTTTTGCCAGCCCTCTCTGGAATTTAACTAATTATAAATTTTGTTATTTTCAACATATTTTAAAATAACTAAATCCTTTTTGGTTAAAATGTGGATTTTATCCTCAATTTTTACTCAAATTTCCATACATAATTCATATTAATAATAGGGTAATGACTATAGCAAAGGGCAAAGGGTTGTTTTACCTAAAACATTTTTGTATTATGGATAATTTTAACCTCCTGTTTTCTATTTTTTCAGGTCAACACAATGAACTAATGTCACGCAAAGAAAGAATAGAAAGTATTAACCAACTTACACTAATTTTATTTTCATTTCATCGAAGTAGATGAAGTGTGCCTCGTCTCAAACAGAGAAATGCTTATTGTATTCATTTAGTTGTATTTATTTTAATCACAAATGTATGATTTTACATTTTTAAATCTAAGATAACTTGTCTTTGCAGAGAAAATGTGCCTTTAGTTAAAAAGATTTAGGAATTTCTCAGTATTTCATTGTTGTTCTTTAAATTAAAATTGTAAAACTTTTATCACTATGCTTTTACTAGAGACTAGTAACATACAAAACTGAGTTGATCTTTTAAAATTAACTTGTCAGTATGTCCTGTTATGCATTTTGAATGCAGCACCTGCCGTCTGTAACTTGAGCATAGTATCAGTTTATATTTATACTGGAATGTATCCACAGCACTTGCTTGTCATCAATTTAACTGGACATTTCAGAAAACTGCGTCTGTGATGTCATGAAATTGTCAAACTAATTTTACAGGAATGTGTAATTTCTGAATAAAACATAAAATTTGTAACTTAAAATTGTTTTATTTCACTTAACTTTAAATATGTAAATACAAGAACTTGCTTATTTTTATCTCTGATAAGGATGGATCTGATTCGCAGCCTTAATATTCGTTTTGATAGCAGAAGGTGCTTTGGGCATTGCTGCTGCCGCTGGTCCCATTTGTGGTGTGGGCCCTCTGGCAGGACCCATGCCGGGAGCCACACCGGCCGGGCCTATAGACGGCACGCCGAGCCGGAGACCCTTTCCTGTACCTACAGCTGTTACCAGTGCGTGTGTGTCAGCCATGCTGTGTGTGGGTTGCATACCTGAAATGAAAATGAAAAAATGTTTTATTTACTTTTTACAAGAATTAACACAATTTTCGTAGAGCACGTCATTTGCTACTAATTGAAGGCTAAGGGCCAAAGCTGCATCACTGCTAGTAACATTTCATTATTGTGCTTGTACAGTCGTGTCAATGGCATACTAAATCCGTTATTATTTGGCTTATCTTCGATTCAAATCGAAAAACGATCTATACGCGGGAGCTAGCCACGTCATACGCGCGCGTGGCGCGTACCGTACGTCCGTGTCATACGCGCGTGTCCACGCGACGTGGCCGTTTTGTATGAACACCATAGATGAAAATAAGTACTAAAGTACAGATGGCCGTCTCGCCGATTTTGTACTAGGGCGCCAACTAGGCTCCGGGACCGGAACTAAAAAGCGGGGAAAGGGTGCGGGCGAGAGATGCTTCATCTAAAATATTGAAGAAAGTTTTAGAACTACTTGCAGAACTTCAGGCTACATGGAAATAATTCTCGAACTTAAGAATAAATTTATCCTCGAACAACAAAGAATCTAAATTGGTAAAAAGTTGAAAACGCAAACGTATTTCACTGAAAACCAACAGATTCTCAGTGATAGAACGTTTTTGAATCGCATAGTACGTACAACACAAAATTTGTGCTACCAGGATTTAAAAAAACATTCCTCCCGGTTATTTATACTTATTCAGTTTAGTAGTTTTTTTTTATTTGCTAACAAAAAGTTGTTACAGGAAACATGAAAAAACACCAAAGTTTGAATTTCCAAGGGACAATTGTGCTACCAGGATTTAAAAAAACATTCCTCCCGGTTATTTATACTTATTCAGTTTAGTAGTTTTTTTTTATTTGCTAACAAAAAGTTGTTACAGGAAACATGAAAAAACACCAAAGTTTGAATTTCCAAGGGACAACTCAGACCATGTTGATCTGTAAAATTGAAGCCATAGATATGCTTATTCAAGATTTTAATAAAACAAATATTACCTACTCAATAAATTAGGTGAGTAATAATACGTGTTTTGCATTAGGCAAGCTACAATAGGTTTATTTGAAGTGAATAGCTTAAAAGTGTGTTATTAAATCTACTATTAATTGTTACTTTTTTTGAGTGGCAGCTCTATTATGAATGCTATTTGAACGCATTTTTTCTACTCGTAATAGTTCCGAGCCCAAGGGTATGGTGGCATTAGTTTATATCAGAATTTCCCAATTGTATGGAAGACAAACAAGCATGATGAACACGCGCGTGGACACACGTGACGTATTGTTGGCCCTAACTGATGATAACTGACTAATATAGGTTCTTTCAGTAAGGACAGGTCGATTTCAACATGGAATAAAACAGGCTGTGTATGAGATATTAATGATTTTTTTGTTATTTGAAAGAATCATTGATGCCATTTTGTTTTGAATATGACTTCATACAACTGTCCGCCTTGTCTTCGAATGGTGGCACAAATCAACCTGCAACAGGTGATTTAACTACATCAGAAGATGTAAACTTCATCACAGTATAGAGTCATAAAAATATTAATCTCAGGCCTTATATATTGTGCAGAAATCAATAAATCGTTCGAAATCTTTTAAACAATCTTTGTTTCATTTGGTTACCGAAATACATACCTACTATTAGAAATTTAATATCAAAGTTACTTTTTCT
Organism: Stenoptilia bipunctidactyla; assembly: GCA_944452665.1. Taxonomy (NCBI): domain Eukaryota; kingdom Metazoa; phylum Arthropoda; class Insecta; order Lepidoptera; family Pterophoridae; genus Stenoptilia; species Stenoptilia bipunctidactyla. The sequence continues at coordinate 18,868,851 of OX101731.1, read as the reverse complement.
GTCTATTTGTCTGTTACTTAGGTCTTTAAACTTAAACAGCTAAACTATTTAGATTGTCATTATCATTTCCTCTAGATGTTTCGGGTTTTCTTCAAATGTCGTCCGCAAATCTAAGGTGGTTCAGTGTTGCTCCGTCTATTCTAATACCAAATCTTTCCCAGTCCAATCTGCGGAAGACACCTTCCATGACGGCCGAGAATAGTTTAGGTGAGAGGGGGTCTCCCTGTCTTACTCCTTTTTGAATTTTGGAATTTCCTCCCAGGGATTCCAGTTGTATCCTCGCTTCGCTATTAGTGTAGATGTTCTTAATTATTTCAATGTATCTTGGGGCTATCCCTTGCTCTTCTAAACTTTCCCATATTGATTTGTGGCTTATACTGTCAAAAGCTTTGCTGTAGTCTATAAAGGCCATATAGAGGGTTTTATTGTACTCTTTGTATTTTTCTATTATTTGTTTCACTGTATGTATATGGTCAATAGTGGAGAAGTTTCTTCTGAATCCAGCCTGTTCCCGTGGTTGGTTTTCATCAAGTTTCATGCTTATTCTTCCTAGGATTACTTTAGAAAATACCTTGTAGATGTTGGATATCAAACTTATGGGTCTGTAGTTCTCTATGTCTTCTTTTTGCCCTTTTTTATATATGAGAATAATGTGTGATGTTTTCCACTGCATGGGAATTATGCCAGTATCCAAAATTTCATTAAAAATGGATGTAAGTATGGGTAGTAAGTCTTCAAGGGTGCCCTTGAGAAGTTCATTTGTAATTTTGTCTGGGCCGGGTGCTTTTTCTGATTTTTGGCTGAGAATAGCTTTTTCAACCTCGCAGGGCAGTATTTTTGGTTCTGGTTCTTTTTTATTAATATCAGTCACTTGTCCCTGTCTCTGATTTTGAACTTTACAAGAGTATAGGTCCTGGTAGAATTTTGTAGCTATTTCATTAATATTTTTTCTGTTTGTAGTAGTATCATCTTTTTTGATTAGTTTTGGTATCCAGTCTCTCTTAATTTCGCTTAGTTCTTTGAACGCTTTTTTCACACCCCCTGTTTTTGTTATGTGTCTTTCTATTGTTTGTAATCTTCTTTTCTTTCTATCTTTCCTGATATTAGTTCTAATCTCCTTGCTTAGTTCGGCGATTTGTTTGATATTTTCTTTGTTAGGCTGATTAGCAAGCAATTTTTTGCGCATATCAATAAGTTGTAGTGTTGTGTCACTTAGTTCATACTTCTTTCCCTGCTTGTTTCCAGTTTTAACCACACTTAATTGTTTCTCCAGCCTTTCATACTTGAGATGTATATTTGAGTCTTTACCATTTTGTACCATTATGGCTGTTCGGCTCAAAGACTTAGAAATTTCTTTCACTGTTTTGTTGCTCAAACACTCCCTTTTCTGTGGCTTTATATGTGTTCTTGATTTCTTTGGTGGTTCCAACCTTAACGAGCTTCTTACCATGCGATGGTTTGTGTTGAAGTTCAATTTCGTTACTATTGATGTGTCTGTGAATGCTTTGGGATAACTTGTAATTATAAAGTCAATCTCATTTTTGTATCTGCCATCAGGGGAGATCCAGGTCCACTTGTTTCTCTTTTTCTTCTTGTATATGCTGTTGAGAAGAGTCAAGTTATGTTCAAGAAGGAGTTCTACTAATAGTTCCCCATTTGGGCTTCTTTTCCCATGACCGAAGTTTCCCAATATATGTTCTTCTTTATTCTGTTTTGATCCCACTTGAGCGTTGAAGTCTCCCATAAGTATTATGTGGTTCTGTGAGTAGATTGTTAAGGTTTGTGCTAACTGGGAATAGAATATTTTGGTCTCATTTTTTGTTGCTTTCTCTGTTGGGGCGTATACTTGTATGATTGACCATAATTTTCCATATCCCTGTATGTTGACGTTGAGTACTGCTATTCGGTCTGAGATTCCAATGATTTCTTGAATTTGTTTTTTCATTGATTGTTTGATAAGGAATCCTACTCCTCTATGACCAGCTATTTCCCCTTTGTAAAATAATATATAGTCAGCACGTTCTTCAATTTTTTCACCGAGTCTGCGCAGCTCACTAATACCTAGGATGTCTAGATTAAGGTTCTCTAAAGCTATTTCTAGCTCGTGAAGGCTTTCTTCTGTTCTCAGAGTTCTTGTGTTTAATGTAGCAATTTTGAGTGTCATTTTACTTGTTGAAGAGTTGCTCTTCATTTTGTTTATGGTTGGAGGGGGTAATGGTCTTTATCCCCACGGTGACCAGCCGGATTGGGGAAGTTATTAGTTAAATGTTTGACTGTTGTTGTTGAAGTTGTTGTTTTGGTAATTTCTATACACTTTCCTGTTGAGCTACTGGTTTCTACTTTTTTCCCCCATGGAGCTTGCTCGTGGGAGAAATAAAGTGTTGATTTTGTTTATTTTATTTTGTGGTTTTTCTCCCTTGCTCTTGTCTTCGTGTTTAGCTGGAGGTGACTGGGAAGGTGATCGTTTTCTTTTCGCATCGTTTTCTGTTCTGTCTAAGACTATAAGTTGATCATATCTGATGAAGGCGGTTTTTCCTTTATTTTGCTCTTGGCCCATCTTTATTTTCAATTCCTTCCTTTTCAAAAGAATGTCTTTAGGATAGTCTTGGCTTGCATAAATACCCTTTGGAAAATTTTTGTTGTTTTTCAGTAGTTCTATTTTCCGCCACGTTAAGGTCACTGTAACTAAAACTGGTCTGATTTTGTTGTTCTCTTTTTTCCCTATTCTCCGCAGGTCACTTATCTCCCATTCATCCCATTCCCGTATATTAGATTTTTCGCTAATTCCATTAAAAATTGTTATGAGTTGTTTCCTGAGTTCTGCGCTGTTGGTTTCCGTTTCGTTTACCCCATGTACAATAATATTGTTCTTTCGTATTTCTCTTTCTAAGTTCTGGACTTTGGTTTGTAAAGCTTCAACTTCTTTTTTCAGCTTTGTGTTTTCTTGGATGATAGGTTCCAATTTTTCATCTATAGTAGTTGTAATTTTGTTTGTGAATTTTTCGGCTAGTTGTTCAGTTTGTTGGATGAAATCCAATTTCATTTCATTCATTTTTTCTAGTACCATATAGATACAACATTTTCTTGTGGGGGTTTGAAATGACCAATAAGCACTAATAAACTGATACCCTGAAAGTCTACATAACCCTGCCATCACTCAGTTTCAGTAGAATTAATGCAGTGGAGTCATTGAAAATTTGACTTCCCAGATCCGTGCAAAACTGCGAGGGACATTTGAATTATGTTATATTCAAATACAAAATGGCATGAATGGGCCTATCAAATTAAAGAATAATTTTGCTAACAATATCTAACACAAAGTCTGTTTTATTCCATCTTGAAATCAACCTTTCCTTATTGAAAGACCCTATATAATCTGGCAACAAAAATAACATTAGCTACCTAGACAAAAGGCTCTAATTATGATTAGGATGGATAGAATTGGATAAATAATCCTTAGTATAAATATGATGGTTTTTACCTGCAGCCCTCATAGATTCTCCTTCCCAATCCTCTCTTCCTTTGGAAATTATTTCCCAAACATGACTTACAACTTTGGCAAACTGAGCAACTTGTTTCTGGAAATAATATGGAATAAGTATTAAAATAAAATTCGTAGTGTATTGTTGCTTTCTTCTGTGTTAAATTCATTTGTTGCTTCCTACTGTGCTAAATTCAGCAGTGCAGGAAAACCAAGATGAGACGACATTCTCCTGTAGATATGGTACCCACACTTTTAATCTACTTCAACAACAAGTGCAAGTACTTAGGTACGCATAACTGGTATAAATTATTGCAATGCACTATTAAGAAAATAAATAAAATACTAAATATTATGATTTTATATTTTATTAAGAAGAGAATAGAATTACCTGAGCAGCATCATAGCTCAAAGTGCTAGCTTTATGATTGAATTGCTGCAACCTCTGTTCTGCTTGTGGTTCAGGTTTGGTTCTCAATAAGTCAGGCACTAAGTCATGAGTACAAGCTGGAACACGACCTTCACTTAATCTGGCTAAGGCTTCATCACGTTCACAACTCAGTTGTAATGGTAGCACTATCTGAGATCTCAAAGGAGATGCTAGTTCTGCTTGTAGAATTTTGCTAAGACCCGTTAGCTGAAAAAATAAAAGTATCATGAAAATGCACAATTTGTTGTCAATGTCATAGAAGGAAAGTAAAAAAAATAAACATAGTATAGACAGGCAAGAATGACCGTGAAGTATGTAGCATCTTTAAAACATATAACTCACATGTCCAGATAAAATTGCATAGTTATCAAGGAAAGTTGGCCAGTTTATTGTTTCGTATTCAGTTTCCAACTTCGATATGAGCGCTTGAATTGCCGTTTTTAAATCATTAACCCTGTTGAGAATTGCTTGTATAGTAGCTTCTAAATGTTTTTCTTCACGTTGCATTTTTATTTTAACACTGGATAATGAACGACTGTATAAAATTAAAAACAAATCTTATTTATTTTGCTTGTATTTGTCTGATTGATGATTGAAAAACATGAAAGCGTTTGATTGATAATAAATTGACATTGATGGAAAGACCACTGACAAGTTGACATTAAAAAATAGGATTATCAAAAGTGGCGGCTAGGTCCTAGGTCTCAAAGAGGTATTATACAGGGTGTCAGTATGAAAGCGCGCCATATTGTACAGGGTGTTACAGTATCGATATGGGAACACAAAAAAAATGATTTTAATTTTTTTTGATAATTTTTTTATTTTTTTTTTAAATTATGCGAGCCCGTAATTTGTGCTGTATTTCATTACTAAACCATAACTTGTTACGTTTTGAATTAAATCTGATTAAAAAAATGCAATATCAACGCTTCTGTAATAATAGGAAAGTATTGAACAGCTGACGCACGGCGGGGTGAGTGACCGGCTGCGCGCGGCCGCTCCGCGCTCCCCGCACAGCCTCCGCTCGGCGCGCGAGTTTACTTCTAGTACCTAGATGTCCATGGGCCAGGATGCCTGTCAGGTGAATCCAGTATTACAAGTAAAAGAATACGTGTGTCATACCTAGGTTGAAATAATTACTAGGATATCTACCAACATCAACAAGTAATGAAATACAGCTTTGGAGGTGTTTCATTGTCGACTATCATGACCTTAATAATCGTGTACCTACGCGTCGTGAAATCGCGTACTTTATTAGATAAATTCATTCTAACATGCAGCAACAAAAAAGGCCATTCAATTTCAAATCGATATTAACCGATCTTTAGCTTCAATAAGTAATAGGTTGATATACAATACATAAATTACACGGCAATAGTTTTACTTTAATATTAAAAAAAAATACTTAGGTACTTGTTTCTATTTTGTATCACTATCTACCTACATCAACAAGTAATGAAATACGGATTTGGAGGTATTTCATTGTCGACTGTCCATACAGAAGACATCCCTAAGAATATTTTTTCATTTCCCGACGACCCATTAGCGCCGGTTGAGACGCAAGGGTCGCGAGTTCGATTCCCACACCAACACAAATGTAGATAGGGCATTCATTTTATTTGTCGACTGGTCGATATGCATTATTTTTCTCAAATTTCACCACTTTATCGAGTTGTCAAATGACCACCCATGAGGATTTCTTAAAACCCATGATGATATACTTACCTTATTACCTATAAGACTTAATAATTTAACCGCAAAAACGATGCTATGTTGCATAGGTACCTAATAATCAGAATAATCTTACATAAGTTGCATTTTGTATTCAACTTGAGTAAAAGTTTTCATAATCAGAAAGATATGAGATAATTCGGTACCTACCTAACCTACAAGGATTTCTTAAAACCCATGATAGTATACTTACCTATTAAATAAAATAAGTAAATAAAATCCCCAGACAATCACACCAACTACATGGCACCAAGCTAAGCCAAGGCTTGTGCTATGGATTACCATGTAGTGAACTAGGGGGAACCTAGAATACCTATACATAAATAAATAAACACCCAGACCCAGAACACATTTTATTTTTAAATGGTCTGCACTGGAATCGAACCCACGACCTCACGAACTGCTCGAGGTTTGACGCCTTAGCTCATGCGCCACGGAGGCGGTCAAAAGACTTTATAAGACTTAATAATCAAACCACAAAAACGATATTATGTTGCATAGGTAATAAACAGAACAATCTTACTTATTTTTTAACGTTTTGTATTCAACTTGAGTTAGTTTCCATAATCTGAAAGATATGAGATACGTAAGGAGGAGTTAGGTACCTATACTTAGCAGACTCGCGACAACGCCGACAGAACCAACAGCTATCTCTTTTTATTGTTGGATGGCCTTCATAGCGCCATCCTTGTTCACCCACCGGCGGCGGCGCGCGAGTGACGAAAAGAAAGTAATTGAAGGACGACTTTGCGATTTTTGCTATTAGTAATTAGTCGAAATTAGGTCACGGTCAATGTCACATCTCACAATTGTTTCTTAATTCTCGGCTTTATCGGTTCTAGTGCGTTTTTAGTGATATCGATTTGTGCAGTTTAAGTGAAAATGTCTCGTCGTTTCAGTGAAATTGAGTACCATGAGATGAGAAATAATAAAACGTGTAAATGCGTGCATCGTGCAATATCACAAAAATGTTTCAATTTTTATAAATCTTGTTTCCGTGATTGTGTTGTGGTGAGAAAACCAAATGTACAGAAAGCAGTCATAGTTCCACAAACGGGTGAGTAATTTTTTACTTTTCAATTAAGGATTTGATAATTATTTTTGATAATTAAATGTTCAAATATCGATGAGTAGGTACCTACAAAACAAAACTCGCGCGTCGAACACCACCATATCTGTGATAGTTATAACCTAATTAATTCAAGTTAAATACAAAACACATTTTATTTGATGCAACATAGCGTATTGTTTATGGTTTAATTATTAAGTGTAATCTAGGTACACGATTATTTATCGCGGACGCAATTGGACGGCGCCGACTTGTTCATTCATTTACTATTGTGAAAAAATATTTATTTATTTATTTAAAACTTTATTGCACTAAAACTATGTAAAAAGGGCGGACTTAATGCCTTGACGAATTTTCTACCAGTCAACCTGAAGATACTGTATACGGAGAAGTGCAACTCGTGGGGGTTTGAATATTTACATATTAACGTAACTTAAACATTATTTAGGATTAGGTTTATCTGTGCCATGGTTCTTTGTCTCCCGATACTAGCCATACGTTATCAAACGTATACGTAACTGTGTTACTCTATTTTAAAGCTGCCTTTCCACCATAAGCAATGAATTTACTTACGAGTTGTTTATTGTTGTTTCATATGACGGCCTCTGTGGCCATTACGGCTTAAAGTGTAAGACTTTAGTCATTGCGGATCATGAGGTCGCGGGTTCGAATCCCTAACGGAGCATAAAAAATGCCGGTTCTGGGCATGTATTTATCAATGCATGTTTATTCTACGTTCACAACTAGTTCGTTAAATAACACAATCATAACTTACTTACCATACCATGGGGGGCATGTAGTTTGTTTCATTTGTGTGAGTGTATGGGGATTTTATAATTATTATTATTTGTTCTCGCAACAAGTGCGTGCCTGTGTTTCTTGCCTCATAAAAGTTCATGTACCTATCGTTTTTCTTTTTTTGACAGTCGAATACAAAATAGAAACAAGTGTTTTTTTTAATATTAAAGTAAAACTGATGCCATGTAATTAATGTATGGTATATCAACCTATTACTTATTGAAGCTAAAGATCGGTTAATATCGATTTGAAATTGAATAGCCTTTTTTGTTGCTGCATGTCAGAATGAATTTATCTAATAAAGTCTACGCAATTTCACGACGCGTAGGTACACGATTATTAAGGTCATGATAGTCGACAATGAAACACCTCCAAAGCTGTATTTCATTACTTGTTGATGTTGGTAGATATCCTAATTATTTCAACCTAGGTATGACACACGTATTCTTTTACTTGTAATACTGGATTCACCTGACAGGCATCCTGGCCCATGGACATCTACTAGACTAGAAGTAAACTCGCGCGCCGAGCGGAGGCTGTGCGGGGAGCGCGGAGCGGCCGCGCGCAGCCGGTCACTCACCCCGCCGTGCGTCAGCTGTTCAATACTTTCTTATTAATACAGAAGAGTTGATATTGCATTTTTTTAATCAGATTTAATTCAAAACGTAACAAGTTATGGTTTAGTAATGAAATACAGCAAAAATTACGGGGTCGCATAATTAAAAAAAAAATTAAAAAATTATCAAAAAAAATTAAAAACATTTTTTTTGTGTTCCCATATCGATACTGTGACACCCTGTACAATATGGCGCGCTTTCATACTGACACCCTGTATTAAAAAGTAAAAACAAAATTAAAAATCAATGTTATAATGATGTCAAGTCAGTCAATAAATAACGTGGCGCAGTGCCGGCGGCGCCGCCCTGGCACCGCTATGCTGTGATGCGAGATGTCTAGAACAACAAAATAAAATAAAAAAAGGTACCAGTAAATCTTTATCTTATTAAAGCTTATAATATTCTTCAATGTTTTCATCATACTGTAATTAATCTATTTTACCCCCCTGTGACATTTACAGATTGATGGATCCGTCAACTGTCGTATTGTCAATTGTCATTCACACGTTTTATCTTTGAAGTATGTACCGAATTACTGCGGCTGCTGTTTGTTGGTGTGCACTGCTGGCTCGAACCGAATGTTTTATAACAAAAACAAGCATTAATAATGAACGGGAAGAATTAAAGTAATGAAAAGATACTTTATGTATGAAAGCACATTGTGGAATGCCTAAAATTGACTTTATTGAGACAGAAACAAAGAAATAGTGATTTAAAAACCTAACCAATACTTATTATTCTAAACATGGAAATTGAAAGCCATAATCTCGTCGCTGTCGATACAGGCAGCAGTATAGCAATGGATACAGATAACACTTCCGATCGACCTTCTGTTATTAATTCTTCCAGTTTGACCTCCGTGGTTCGGACTCCTCTAAATAGTGCATTTACTATTGATGCACAAACATCTTCGACATCGCAACAATCGACTGAAAGGTCGCATGTAGTCGGGGATGTAGCTCTTACTCCAACGCATAGTGCATTTACCCCACAGCCTTCCAATCCACACAATACTATGACCGTCATGACTCCAATGGCAAGTGGCTTAAGCCAAGCCAAAAATGTTGTAAAATTACAGTAAGTCAATATTTATTTTTAAAATTATAACAATTATACATATATTGTACAATGAAGATTAATAATTTTTCAGAAATTGTGTATCTACTGTAAGTTTAGCTTGTGATTTGAAGTTATTGGATATTTACTGTAGAACAAGGTATTCAGAGTATAATCCTGCCAGATTTGGGGGTGTTGTGATGCGGATTCTTGAGCCTAGAGCTACTGCTTTGGTTTTCAGGTAATTAATTTTAATTATTTTGGCTTGTTTTTGTGTTCATATTCTCCAAAATTTAAACTTGAAGAATCACACCTCAAGACAGTTACTTAATCTAAATTTGCAAACCTACATTTTTCTTCTTATACGTTTAGCATTTCTTATTCAAACTTTTTTCACAGTTTTAGAGATTTGATCTACTTTATTAGTGTTGTGCATTAAACTTTGCCTTGACATTAAATAAAATTAAAATATTTTGACGAACAATGAGCAAAGCATCTTAATTGTACAAACTACACCACAAGAGACATTACACTGTTAATCACTGGACTCCTCATTGAAGAGTTCAGTAAAATAAGTGGAACAAATACACTGTATAGAAAGATGGAATAGGGAAATATGTTTGTTTAGTGGTGATGTTTATTGCTTATAACTTAAAATAAAAAATGTAAAATAAATCATTTTCATTCATATATTTTTAAAATTCTTTATTTCAGATCTGGTAAAATAGTGTGCACAGGAACTAGAAATGAACATGATGCATATTTAGCAGCTAGGAAGTTTGCTAGAATCATACAGAAACTTGGGTACCCAGTAAGTTGCATATAAATTGTATCTTTTATTTTTATGACTTAGAATATTTCCAAATTACGTAAATAAAGTTTTCTGAAGTACACATGGGTGATAAATATAAACCCTAATAACTAGACCTTATTTTAACAGCATTACTTAATGGCAAGAGTAGTTTTGATACAGATAAAGAGAAGAAAGAACACTCTTACAAAAGTCAAATTATAGCTTATGCCTGACAATATTAATTTGGCTATTTAATACTATTTTGGCTAATGAAATATTTATTGTTAATTCTGTTTATAAGTAAAATTTTAAGCTGTTTGTTTCTTTAATATATAAATAAATAAATAATTTGATACACTAAAGAGTTAAAAAAAAGTTCAAAAACTAAAACCCGACTTCTAAAATCACACTCTAAAAAGTAGGGAACAAGTAATAGTCTCGTCATAGTCGCTGAAACATTTATATTATGCATTTACATATCTCATATTTATGCATATCATATCTCTATCAATTGACTTGTTTCCTTCTTTTTAGAGTTTTTAGTAGTTGGGTTTTAGTTTTTGAACTCTTTTTTTTTTCACACGTTTTGGAGTAATAGTGCTTACATATTTGAAATGTGCTAACAAAGTTCTTTTTTTGCTATCCACATGAAACCGTCAAGATTTTTTTTTAGTTCTTTACTATAATTATTATTTCTCTTTCATTTGATACAACACACGAAAACGAAAAGAAAAAAAAATGTTTTGTTCGCTTCCCTAGAGGGCGCTGTGGTCAAATTAACGTATTTTTATATAGCCTATAACCAGCGGATACTGAAGAGGCTTCCAACGACACCTCATTACTAGTTAGAAGTTCTGAGGGAACAGATGAACATCCTTACCCGTACATACATACACGACAAAATCTCCTTTTTGTCGGGTAATAAAAGACTTTTTAATTGGATTTATCGCAAATAATTTATATATTACATTGTAAGCCCTAGTCTGAACGAGAGATTTTTAACGCGCGTTAAAAAGTGTTGGAATAGAACAAATGTACTTCTAAGTATCTGTTCACACGGCAGCGTTTTTAAATTGCGGCGTTTTTTATCGCCTACTGTTTCATTTTTAACGCTGGGCGTTGGCGGTAAAATAAAATAGTGTTTCGCGCACCTTCTCAGCGCTGGGACGTGTCACATGTTGCAATTTGTGATTACGAAGCTTATAGAAGAATGAAACGATGTCGTGGGTCATTGATACGGAATGTTAATTTAAGAAGTTGATGATATAAGTTCGCCCGACGCGGCGACGACGCTCGGAAAATAAAAATATTTTAAAGTACAAGTCTTACAGTCAATTATATATGGGACGATAATAATTAGAATAGGTTTAAAATATTATTTGTTAGTTTTTAAGGTCTTTTTTTGTGTCGGGGGGTTTTTAAAATTTTTAATTTTACTTTTATTTTGTACTTTTTAAAGTAGGTTTTATTATTAGGAAGATGGTAGTCAGATCCCCTCATCAACAATAAGAGAGCTGATGATCTTCAAACGGCTGATCAGGTCATTGTAACCTTACCATACACTTTCAATTTCATTGAAGTAATACGGTACCAAATTTCGAATCGATAGGATATATGGAAGGTAGTCAGATCCTCTCATCAACTATTAAAGAGCTGATGATCTTCAAACGGCTGATCAGGTCATGGTTCCCTTACCATATACTTTCAATGTAATTGTAGTAATACGGCACCAAATTTCGAATCAATACGACATATGGAAGTTATTCAGATCCCCTCATCAACTATTAGAGAGCTGATGATCTTCAATTGGCTGATCAGGTCATGGTTACCTTACCATATACTTTTAATATCATTGTTGTAATACGGCACCAAATTTCGAATCGATACGACATATGGAAGTTAATCAGATCCCCTCATCAACTATTAGAGAGCTGATGACCTTCAAACGGCTGATCAGGTCATGGTTCCCTTACCATATACTTTCAATATAATTGTAGTAATACGGCACCAAATTTCGAATCAATACGACATATGGAAGCTATTCAGATCCCCTCATCAACTATTAGAGAGCTGATGATCTTCAATTGGCTGATCAGGTCATGGTTACCTTACCATATACTTTTAATATCATTGTTGTAATACGGCACCAAATTTCGAATCAATACGACATATGGAAGTTAGTCAGATCCCCTCATCTACTATTAAAGAGCTGATGACCTTCAAACGGCTGATCAGGTCATGGTTACCTTACCATATACTATCAATATCATTGTTGTAATACGGCACCAAATTTCGAATCGATACGACATATGGAATTTAGTCAGATCCCCTCATCAACTGTTAGAGAGCTGATGACCTTCAAACGGCTGATCAGGTCATGGTTACCTTACCATATACTTTCAATATAATTGAAGCAATACGGTACCAAATTTCGCATCGAAAGGACATATGGAAGGTAGTCAGATCCCCTCATCAACTAGAAAAGAGCTGATGATCTTCAAACGGCTGAACAGATTTTCATGAAACATGGCTAAGAACACTCGGGATAAAATTATCTATAACACAAAAAAAACTAAACGAAAATCGGTTCATCCGTTTGGGCGCTACGATACCACAGACAGATACACAGATACACAGACACGTTAAACTTATAACACCCCTCTCGTTTTGCGTCGGGGCTTAAAAAAACGCAAACGTTGGGAAAAAACGCCGTGTTAAAAAAGCGCCCGTGCGAACTAGTCCTAACTCTTTAAAATGTGATATATAAATTATGATATGGATATGGTTGACATGACAATGACGTAAATAATTATAAAAACTTTTTGTTTCTTTAAAATAGATAAAAAAATGTCTTATTCCTAAATATTATTGCAACTTTACAGGCTAAATTCGTAGATTTCAAAATCCAGAACTTCATAGCAACTGCAGACCTGAGATTTCCCGTACGACTTGAAGCGTTGCAGCAGGCGCACGGCCAGTTCAGTTCATATGAACCGGAATTATTCCCCGGCCTGGTCTACAGGATGGTCCGTCCGAGAGTAGTGTTGCTCATATTTGTTAATGGCAAAATAGTTTTTACAGGTAATGCTTTTCTTATTATTATGAGTAACTGAAAGTATATTTGACCTTAGAATAAACTTTTCGTAAGTGTCAACGAGGTTAGATATCGCAAAGCACATAGTTTATGAAGCACTTAGATATCGTCAAACACATTGTCGATGAAGTTATATTATTTTATGCTGCAGACTTTTTATAAAGACGCGGGTCACTTTATTTGGTTGCCTTTTACGATAAGCTTGTCCGTACGCAGAGGGCTAGGATCATAGTACTTATTGAATAGGGGTCGGTTTAGAATAGCCTTAGGCTGAAAACTGGACGGCAACGACAGCAAGAGCGACAGCGACGCGGGGAATGTTGGAATGCTGGGCCGTGCTTTTCAGCTTCCGTTGCGGTACCGTTCCGGTTTCATACAAACTCAATACTTTCTATCGTGTCGCGGAAATCGCTGCCCGCGTCGCTGCCCGCGCAGCTGCCCACGCCGCTGTCGCTGTCGCTGCCGTCCACTTTGCAGCCTTACCGCGACTGGATAAGCGTGCCGTAAAAGGCGACTAATCCGACTAATTCCTCCGAATTTCCCCACTTTATGGGGGAAACCCATTAGGTTTTTTCTGGCTAGCGACCATCCTTTGATGATGATCCCTCCGGCTGCGATGTGTCCCAGCAAGTTCCTTCCTAAGCCCGTGTAAAGATTTATTTATTTATTTATTAAAGAAACAAACAGCTTACAATATTACTTATAAACAGAATTAACAATAAATATTTCATTAGGCAAAATAGTTTCCAATTTTAATTTAAAAGTCGTAATGAGATAATATTAATAGTACCTAATTTGATACAATTTCAATTTAGATCTGACAATAAAGGAGATCTTTTAACTCTACTAAATTTCAAATTACTAAACCAAATTTTAAATTACTTTAAAGAATAAATCGTGTCGTAGGTATTACTAAGGTGAGAGTTACATTTTTTTTTTTTTACAGATTTAATGAAGCCGTTTAAATTAGTATTAAATATATCTATAATTTGGTAACGCTTATTATATGTGCTGCAAGCTCTTACGAAAAATCAATTTTTTGAATAATTTGTTTTGCAAATGGGAGTTGAAAACACTGCATTAGAGCGGATACTTGCTTTAGGACATCTTAACGAAATACGACTCAAGAGGAAAGGCGAATCAACATGATTTTTAAGAATTTTATACAAATATATCTGGTCCCTGTGCTCACGACGCATCTGTAGAGTTTGTAGTTGAGGTGTGGAATGTCTAAAACGATAACCCAATCTCTTAATGAATTTATTCTGGATTCTCTCAACTTGATCAATGTAGGTAGCGTAAACAGGGTTCCATGCAGTAGAAGCGTATTCCAGGTGACTTCTTACTAAGGAGTTATATAAGATAATAAAAGTGTGTATATTTTTGAAGTCATTGCACTGGCGGAACACAAACCCCAGCATTTTGTATGCTTTTGACGTGATATGCCTTATATGAGAGGCAAAGTCTAGTTGACTATCGAGGCACACCCCAAGGTCCCTTACCTCAGTGACTCTTTCAATTATGTTGTTACAAAAATTATAATTATATTTTATTGGATTTTTTTTTCTGGAGAAAGTTATCGCATGACATTTTACAATATTTAGTTTTAGATCATTACGTGCACAATACTGATAGGTAAAATTGATTTAATTCGTCTTGAAAAATTTTACAATCTTCAACTGGTTTTACAAAGCTAAATGTTTTTGTATCATCAGCATACAGTAACGCATTAGAATGTTTATAGCAGCTCATGATGTCATTGATAAATATGTTGAAAAGAAGAGGACCGAGGTGGGAGCCCTGGGGTACACCCGAGGTGATAGGGATGAAACTAGATTATAGAAGTGAAGATGAGGTCGAAGATGACAGCATTTTCGACCTCATCTTCACTTATCAGGTGATATGGAGGTCACACGCGGGTTCAAAGTATGCGCACACTATTCGCAAAGCAGCGCAATAATCCGCCTGCGCCACTCGTATACATTTTATATGAACTATCGCCCACTATGACGGCGCACAGCGCATCGCTTGAACCCATTGTGCCACGCCTCGTCAAAGTGTGCTATACCATTGACTATAGAAACAAGAGGACATGACATAACCACGAATAAACGTGCCTGTTTAGTCAGAAACAAAGATGGTGGATCGACGTAGTGCTCATAGTTTTTCTTGAGGCAGCCTAATACACTGCATTTAACCATGATAATGTCAGTATTATGCAAATAACTGCACTATAAACAACAACGAATTCACATAAAAACTCTTCAAATTTACTTGTTGTTGACTGTGTCGTAACATGGCGACTGGCCACATTGTTGACATTTAAAGCAATGATTAAACTACTGTTGTTGTTTTTTACGTACGATAACACTCTTGAGTTAAAAAGATACGCCCCTATATTTAAAAGTAACGACTTTAAAGGGGCCGCCAGACCGTTGAAAACACGTTGAAAACCAATGCTTCCAACCAAGGTTAAGGAAGATTAAGTTGTTGACAACCAATTCCGAATCATCCACACTGTTACAAACGGTGGTTGCCACCAAGGAAACAAACGAGAACACAAGCTAAGGTCACGCTAGGCCACGCCCCAAATCGTCAGTGCGCTTTGATTTCTCGCGTTGGCAACATCTTCGCGATGGCAGTTTATTTAATTGAGGATAAAGGTTGAAACGCTGGCTAACAAGATACAAAACTCGAGTCATTTATAGTTATAGTTACAAAGTAAAATATACAATAACAAGCGTACACACTGGCCTAAACACAGAAATACATATACATGGATAACGATAAAATGCATGTTCTTTGCGTGTCCGAACCCCGACCAAGCGTCAAGATTGGTCGCCTCTAGATTTAATCCGCGTGTATTTATGCCTGTTAGAAAATCGAGTCCACAATATCAATATCGTTCTTAATATTCGGTTTCATTGGCGGCATCGGTGTCTCTGAATCTTTTTGTATTTCCCAGTAATAAATATCAGCTGTGACGTCACAATAGGTCTTAAAAAGTCGGCACGCTTGGTTCCAATACAAATCGTGGCACTTGCGTTGTCTATGTAGATGTATGTCTGTGTTTCTAAACACCGCCGTTTACAACCCGCCAAGGTCATGTAATTTGGTTGTCAACAGCCGTCTTCACTGTTGTAAACACGTTGTTCCAACAGTCTATCTGGGCTTTTCCGCCGAGTCTTTTGTTTCTTTAGCATTGTGCTATAGTTACCAATAAAAAAGCAATTTTATGTTATTGTAATACCTGTTTATTAATTTATAACCGCTCTGTATTTCAGGTGGCAAATCAAGAAGTGACATTTCCGAAGCTCTTGACATAATTTATCCCATTTTGAGAAGTTACAGAAAAAGCTAATTTTGATTTACTGTTATTGGACTTTACCATGTATGTATATAATTGTTCACCTATTTAATAATATATTATTTTTGAATAACCTATTGCTGTGTTATCATTTATCATCACCCTGAGTAATCCAGATTTAAGTCCCCATTGATGTTTGTTTTAAAGTTTCTGATATTTGCATGTAATGTATGGTTGTTTATTACAATAGGATTGTTTTGAATTAATATTTGTTTGTTTATCTTACTAATATTATAAATGTGAAAGTTTGGATGGATGTCTGGATGTACGGATGTTTGTTCCTCAATTCCGTTAGAATTGGATGAAATTTGTTGGAAAAGCACATAAGCTACTTTTTATCTTTTTAAAAGCATTAGGCTACTAGGGCTTAGAAATTGCGCGAGTAAAACCGCATAAAAACAGCTAGCTATACATAGAGAAACTAAAATTCGCCTGGACAGATTAAAATAGTTTGCTATAGGAATTTCTGAATGAAAATTTCTTTCACACAGTTGAAATACTTAGGTATCGTAAAATTGGTCTACGATACCCTGGCAAATAATTCAATGCAGTAAAATGATAGTTCCAGTGTACCCACTTTAGTAAAGAAAAAATGTGATTTAACTGAATGAATGTAATTATTTTTCAAGCGACTTCCAAAAAAGGAGGCGGTTCTAAATTCGTCTGTATGTTTTTTTTTGTGTCTTTGTTACACGATATTTCGGACAATTATGAATTGATTTTGAAAATTGTTGTTTAATACGATAGAGGATACTTCATAGTTGGTCCCATTTAAATTTCATCGAAATCGGTTGAGAACTTCATTGAAAATTTCAAACTTTTAAAAAGTATGTATGATTTCGGAGAAGGTTTATGTTGATGTCACTCTCAACTCAGCCAAAGTTTTGACGTGAAGTCGGTTTTTTTAATGCTCTGCATTCGTTGATTATTTATAATAATATCGTAATGTATGTAACAAATATAATTTGGTTCACAATTATTTTTTTTGATTCTGTTGGCAATTTGTCAATTTGTCTTGAAAATTCATTTTTAACGACTAAAGGAGTTATCAAGTCGATTTTACTTCTGCTGTAACCATTTTAAAGCGCTTGGAAATTAATAATTTTTCATTAAGTTACTTTGAAGATAAAAATCTCATCTTAAATTCAATTATTTATTAATGCTTTAAAATTTTATGCAAAACGAATGACTCGTTCATTTCCCATCATTCTCATTCAGTACTTACCTAGTACCTAAAGTCGTTTTCAAAAAGATGTCCCGTGAATTGCTCTTATGTCAAACATATAGGGTGTATTATCGCTCAAATCGCAGGACTACTTTCATGAAAAGGACTATACTTACCTACTCTATACGAAGTTTTTAGCTGGTATCATTATTTTTCAATTTTACATTTCGAACTGTCAGTTTAATGCATTGAATTATTTTCCAGGGGTAAAGTAGTTTTGAGTTTTTCATCATTACAAACAAACGAACATCAAAACTTTCTTCTTAATAATATAAATATCATGAAGAAATCATTGTTTGAGGTCCATTTCGCCTGATGGAAATGAAGATAAAAGCAGTTAGAACACGAGCTAAGGAAGGACGTGCCTTTTCGTAAAACATTGTCCCATTGCCAGAACACAATATTTGGCGGCAGACCTGTTATCACGGGTTTTCTTACGTCTATAAGGCTGCAAACATACCGCTGCCCGCGCCAGTGTCACTACCGTCCAGCTTGCAGCCATATGCACGCAGTCCCGTAATAAAATGTATTCCGTATATTCTTTCTAAATACCTATAGAAGTCTACTGCGTAACAAATTGAACTGAAAAATAATGAATTGCAAGTTACATTTTTCGATTAGGATGTTGTTTGAAAATAGTAGGTAAGTTCAATTCAACAATCGTATATAAGTTGACCACACCTTTTTTATATATAATATATAATATAATATATAGGTATAGTCATATAAACGCCCAGGACCGGTACATTTTTTTTTTCTTGCTCCATGCGAGAATCAAACCCGCGACCACTAGCGTCTGAGGCAGATAATGTTTACCCCATCGCCAAAAAAGTGGTCAAAATACATATGAACTTATTTAAAAGCAACATGTAGTAGTGTCCTTTTGTTTTTCCTTTTTTTTGATATATGTATCTTTCCTCTGCGACTAGAAACAAAGGAAATAGTTCCATAAATATCATATTCTTGGCCGTACAGAGATATCAGCTTTTTCGGATTATGACTATTTTCCACTGAAGGTGCGATTCCGTCTACAACCATCGAGTCGTTCGTGCGTGAGTCGGCGTGACCTTGTCGCTTTAGTCTTCCTCGTTTCACACAGACGTTCCGGCGCCTGTTGTGTAGACTAGGAACACTTCCAGCATGTCGCTGCGGCTTGTGCCGTGTGCGAAGTGTTCCTATAGCCAACACAAAAAAACCGTAGTAGTGACATTCCGGAAATGTTCCTGGTTAATACAACTGGCGACAGAGGAACTTCCCGATGGGTTTTGACGAGATTCTGTATATATGTTCGCTGCTATTACATTAGTTGATAGCGCAAGGTAGGAAATCCACTGTGTCTTCAGCGTCGCTGCTACTACGAAGCGCCGCTAGATGTCGCTACACATCTAACACGAGTGTTTGTGAATTTTGCAAGAATAAATGAAAGCTACCTATTCTATATAACTATTTACCTTTACACTAATACCTACATTAATGGCCGGTGTGAAGTACGTGTGTATGTACCTACTAGTTAATGTAGGTGAAGACAATTAAAACCAAAGAGAGTCATGCTAACTGTATTAAAACAGCTGTGCCACAACAGTATTTCCCCCTCATGACAATAGAATTTAAATATACACTGGGTAACTTTCACAAATTTAAACATTACAATTTCTTTTTCTTTTATTTGTAAATCTGATTACATATTCGATGTAACATTTTATCCCCTGTTCCACTCTAATCCACTGGCCAAATCCATTAATGGATTAGATTACGCTTTTAAGTACACTCTAATCCACTCCTATAGACTGACTTGGGACTGGATTAGAGTGGAATACCAAACGTCTTAAATCCATAAATTTTTATTAAATTGTAAAATAAAAAGCGTTCTCATTTATTTGAAAAGAAAAAATCTGATAAGTAACTGATTCTTATTCGTGGCACTAGGTACCGGTAGAACTACTAGTATGATTAGTGGATTTTACTACTATCTCGTATGGTAGTACTACGGGAATATGCTTATTAATTTTATGCATTTTATTTAATTATGCTTGTTATAATTATGTATGCAAAATTATTATTATGGTTTTTAATTTTTGTGACAAAAAAAGATTCAGCTTAATGAAATTATGTCAATTTATATTTATGCAAAGAATATTCAATTATTATTTATATACATATTATTATTTATATATTATTATAGAATGTTCTAGTTATTTCATTTTAACGTTTCCAGAAAATGCCCTACTGTTATGTTACCACTTATAAGCGCCAACTGCGTTTCTTGTATCCAATCGTCTATTAAAATTTGATCTTTTTCTTTCGGTTTTAATAACGATAAGGATGCTTCTGAGGAAGATGTGGACGCTGTCAATTGCTGCGACTTAACTGTAAAATATGCGTCGTCTTTTTTAATCTCCTCGATAAGCTTAACTATGTTTGGATTTTTTCTAGCAACAGAAGTATTTAAACTGAAATTCCATCCCTCAATATTATTATTTGTGCGATACTGTTCACCAAAAATACACCATTGATTCACGAATTTATCATCTTTTAGCCAGAATTTTGACATGTATTTCATGAAACAATTTATTTTCGGATGATTTGGAGGACATGTCTGTTGTACATAGGTCCAACCGTCCTTTATTTCATCTTTTGGGAGTAGTGGCAATGCAGCACATAGATTCACGATCCTTCTTGTGTATTTGGTTTTCAAAAGACCTAAGGCTTTTCCCTTTCGCCGTAAACTATTTTTGTAATGATACAAACACCCCCTCAAAATAATGTTAGGAAACTCCGCTTTGATAGCATTAATGGCAGCAAATTCAAAGTCTGTCATGAATTTCTTAGGGCACCAATTAGGCACTTGGGATCTTAACATTTGTATGAGAATTGTATAAGCTTTTTCAGTTCTTTCGCTCATAAGGGCATAAACTAATGGGCATATATTTGTGTATTTTTTAGAACTGCCCATGTCCGCGTGTATAGTATATAATTGACAGAACGGATTCGGGCACGATTTAAAGGTTCCATCCGCAAAGTAATGTTTTGCTTTACACAATTGCTCCTTTCCTCTTTCAGAACCAAAAATAATTATTCTAAGACCGTCTTCATAACAACAATAATCAGCCAATATAAAATCTTTATACTTTTCTGGTATTTCGACTTCACATGCTTTAGAACTGCAAATTTTATTTACGCCAAAGTTGGCATTTCGGCTTTTATAAAAACCACTTTTTACTTTAGAAAATGGAGGTATCTTTTGTATCAGGCCTATACCGGAGTCTTTTAAAGATCCCACGAACTCTTTGTAAATGCCGGGTACTGAAGTACTTTCATTAGACAATATTTTTTGCTTGCATTTGCTTAATTCTACTTGCATGACATTCTTTGCATGATCTTGAGTACAAGAATGCGCCTTTTTTTTCATAATTTTTTCATCCTAAAAAAACAATTAGGTACTTATTTAAAAGTGGGTATTTATGTGAGGAAAATATCCGTTAATGAAAGGAAACTGTATGTACATAGTGTATAAGAAGGGAAAAATAGCCTTATTCAGCCTGTGATCAGGTAACTTAAACTAACTACCTTTGAGCAAAGAGCATTCATTTTATACTATACAGTGTAAGAGACTGCTAACCTTAAACTTCTAGAACGTGTTCAGACCATCATAATGAGCAACTCTCTGTAAAAAAAATCTTTCGGAAATGTAAAAAAAAATCAACTCTCCATACAAAATGAACAGTTTGAGGTTAGTTATCCCTTACACCCTTTATACTATATATATACTTATACTATAATATTATAAATGTGAAAGTAACTGTCTGTCAATTGGTCTGTTACCTTTTCACGGCTGAACCACTGAACGGATATTTAAGACCCAGGGAAGGACATAGGAACTCTAATTGTTCCCGCGGAAACTATATTCACGCGGGCCGACAGCTAGTATTAAATAGTGTGAAGATAGGTTGTACTAAAAAAAATTATACCTGTAATGTAATAGATACCGAGCATTTCAATCTTTGATATTCGCAGCAACGCCATAGCCAGGATTGATTTTTAAATTGCACTTTTTTATGGTACTGGTACCCATTATTCAACAGTACTACACCTTTACACCTGTTTATATAAATTATATCTTCGTCCTCTGAAGTTGAAGACGAACACTGCATTTTGTATTTTTAATTAAAATATTTTTTATGACACTTATTATCAACTTATTATTGATGTATTTCTAATTGACATAACAAACATTTTATAAACAAATGAGCGTAGTTCTAGCTTTTCATAGATAAGTTATCTGTAAAGCGGTTGCATATCCTATTCTAATAAGTAGTTGTGTAAGTACAACACGCCTTATTCCGCATCCTACTTTTAATTTACTCCGTCCGTCCAAAGGTTGTCTGGAAGAGATCGCTCTCAGCGATAAGGCCACCTTTGCGCACATTATTTTATAAGACTGTTTTGTATTGTTTTTATGTTGTGTGCAATGAAGTGTTTTTAGTTACTTACCTACAAATTCCTGGATTAGAGTGTACTTAAAAGCGGAAACAAATCCATTGATGGATTAGAGTGTACTTAAAAGCGGAAACAAATCCATTGATGGATTAGAGTGTACTTAAAAGCGTTATCTAATCCATTAATGGATTTGGCCAGTGGATTAGAGTGGAACAAGGGCATTTTATGATATTTACAGTGACATTGTCAAAGAATTATACATACATATACATTATACATGAATAAGAACAAACATGTTTATTAGTATCGGTATTAACAAGAAGTTAGAAATAAAACACTTTTTAACCGGATTTATCGCGTATATTTACATTTTAAATTTTGACTCGACGTTTCGGTGTCTTTTCAGACCCCGTGGTCACGAGCGACTGAGGTGTCAAGCGTCGGATTGATAGATTGAAAAAAGTTATACATCATCATCTCCATCTGTTTCTCAGTCTTCGAGCGTAGCGTTCGGGATTGACACAAAACGAGCTGACAGTATCTTGAGTTACAGGTCGTGCAGCTTGCTGGATGTTAGATTTAATGTTTTTCAGGATAGGGTCCCATGTCGGAGATAGTTTCCAACCATCTTCTCTATTGAAATTAGGGTGTTTTTTAATTTCAATCGCTTCTCTGATCATTCTAGGAATGTAATGCTTCTCTCTAGATAAAATTTTCACAGAGTCAAACCTTAAGTAGTGGTTGGGCTTGTCCATGGAATGCTCACAAACTGCAGACTTTGAAGCTCTTCGATTTTTAATATCAGCTATGTGTTCTTTTACGCGGGTTGATACGTTTCTTTTGGTTTGACCAATGTAGGAAAGCCCACAGCCGCAGTCAATCTTGTAAACACCTGGGTCTTGTAAAGGGATGCTGCATTTAACTGAGCGAAGATGTTGACTTATTTTTGAATTAGGTTTAAATACTGTTTTTATTGAAGCGCGCCTAAGAATGTTTGAGATTTTATCTGTGACACCCTTTACAAAAGGTAGAAATGCAGGTTTGCGTTCGACTGTCTGAGGCTTCACGTGGTCACTGCGGCGGCGACGAGGTGGTTTGAGGCCGTTTTCACGAAGCACCTTGACAACATGTTTCAGTTCATCATCAATGTGCTGAGGATCGCAGATTCCATGTGCTCTCTGAAACAAAGAGGAGCCTACGGCGAGTAACTGGCTCGGGTGGTGGTGGGACTTTCCATTTAAATAGCGGTCAGTATGGGTGGGTTTCCTATAAACTGTGTGACTGAGTGTACCATTTGGATTTCTTTTAATTAAAACATCAAGAAAGGCTAACTTATTATCCTGTTCTAATTCCATAGTGAATTGTATTTTAGTATTAAGGGAAATAAGATGGTTTTTGTGTAAAACCCCCAAAACTGTATGGGCTACCTAAAGTGCATAAAACTGATGTACCACTAAGACCTATTGTGAGCCAAATAGACACACCAACTTACAAGCTTGCTCAACATATAGCAGGTGTACTCTCACAATT